>VZTJ01001091.1:2206-26868 GCA_013397795.1 Orthonyx spaldingii | reverse complement strand
CGGTCCCCCCTTCCCCCGGGCCGGGGGCGGCCGAGCCCGGAGCGGCCGGCGGCGCTGCCCGGCCTGGCCTCACGTCCCAGCGCTTTGCCAAATGGCCGCGGCCGGGCTCACACGTGTGGACACCCCGGGCCGGCGGAGCGGGGCCCAGGCAGCCCCCTTCGGTCGCCGAGGTGGAGGAATTTATTTACAGCTCCATAACCCAGTCTGTAAAGTTTCTCCTCGCCGAGTGTTTGGTTTGATGTGCTCTTTTCTAAGAAACCTCCTCCCTTGGCTTGAATAGTCGTTTAAAGTGCCTTGTAAAGGCAAAGCACGGGAAAAAAATTATTCGTGGAAACTCTCACAATACTTGTGTTAAAGCAAGAAGTCCCACTTGGTGCAGAGGTCCTGACACGCCGTGGTAATGCAATGTCATCTCTCCATCTTTTCCCATAGCGAGTCAGATGGCAACCCTAGCACAGAAGATGAATCCAGCAAGGGGCGGGAGGATTTATCTCCCCATCCACTCTCCAGCTCATCCGATGGTGTTGCCAGCCTCAGCCTTCCCGGCCACATGGAGCCTGTCTACATGCAGCAGCTTGGAAACACTAAAATAGCCTTGAGCTCGTCTGGTGTCTTGTTGAATGGGAACCTCATGCCTGCCAGTACCTCTCCTGTCTTCCTCAATGGTAGCTCGTTTCTTCAGGGACCCAACGGTGTCATACTCAATGGACTCAGCGTGGGCACTTCGCAGACTGTTACCTTAAATTCACCCAAAACTGCGTCGACTGTTGTGAGCAACGGGGTGTCCATCACTGACATACTGTCATCGTCGTCCTCAGAAGATGTTAAAGACTTCAAACTCCTTCAGGCTTCGGTCCCCAATGCCACAGCAGCCTTCAGCCCCAGCAACATCCCAGTCACTTTTCCAGGATTGATACCGAGCTCAGAGGTGAAAAGGGAAGGCGTAGAAACTGCTGCTTCCCAGGATGGAGGCTCCGTAGTTACTTTTACTGCTCCTGTCCAAATAAACCAGTATGGCATTGTCCAGATCCCCAGTTCAGGAACAAATGGCCAGCTGCTGAACGGAAGCATTGGTTTTTCTTCTCTGCAGCTGCCTCCTGTTTCTGTGGCAGCTTCACAAGGTAAAAGCTTTGCCTCTTGCAGTAAGAGGTATGAGAAAAAGTTGGAAACGGGCACACTTTTCTTCCAAGGTATCAACATTGTATCTCAGCCGTGGCCACACGCAGAACATCAAATAATTCCGTTTGCCTCCCTTTATAGTGGGTTATGCTCGTGGGCAGACTGTTAGGTGAGGTGAGGCTCCTCTGTTTAGAGCAGGGAAGGAGGTTGGTAATTTACACCCCTTTCATCTCATGCTGTTCACAGAAGTCTGTGATATGAGTCTTCGCAAATATCTGTAAATTTTACATGTTTCAATAATTCAAAATATTCCCCACTTGCTTTTGAATTCTTTTAATGAGAAGGTTCATAAAAATGAAAATTATGGCAGCTGGAAATTGTTACCGTTGTTGTTCTTGTGGTTATTTTGGTTTTTTGTTTTCTTAACGAAGGCATTTCACAAAAATACATTTTGAATTACTGTAGACACAACAAGACCAAGCAGTTGCTTGTACATTTTCTGTTCCATAATTAAGAAAGATTAAACTTGAGGGAAACCATAGAAGTAAGCACCAGCTCCTAGATATAAAATGTGAGGCTACTTGGATAAAACAGCCCTCAGTCCAAGGGAAATATGTCATCACAGGTTCATGTGCCAAGTGTGCAGGCTCCTCCCCAAGTTTGCTTTAGAGTTGGTCTTAACATACCATAGTCTGAATCTTGCAGCTGGCCAGGAGGAATCCCAGGGAGCACAAACCTAGCTCTGGATCCCTTTTTTGAAGCAGGTCAGTTAAAAAGCACAATTGAACATCTTTGTTACTCATTGGCCACTGTGTCTTTGATTATGAAAATGATTAAATTGGAATGATTCTCTCTAATTTCAGGAGCTGTGAATACTATAATGAAAATCAAATTGTGCTTGTGTGCTTCTTTGAATTTAATGTGTATAGAGTGTGAATAATTCTTGCTGAAGCACAGGGAGGAACACTGAGGCTGTAAAACCACATTTCAAATGGGTGCACAATTATAAGGTCCTAAAATGTGGCACTCACAGGCACTGGAAGTTACTGGTACGTAGTTTAACCAAGATTAAAGAGAGAAGACATTTAGTCTGAATGCCACATGTAATTACTGAAGCCACTTAATCCACATGCTCCAAGGCATAAACTAACAGCCAGCAAAGGTGAGAAAGAAAGTTCTGTCCTTTAAGTATTGTAGGACTATTGTATTTGGAAGTCCTGAGATTCATACCAAGCTCTTCTCTGGCCAGTTCTCCCATTGTTAAAAATGCTGATTGCCCACTGGAGAGTGGTCCACTGTATCTCTGGTGAGAGAAAAGTTCTGGTTTTCTTGGATGGATAGCTGGCTGCCTACTCCACATGAAGCATGCTGCAGGCTATTTTGAGTAAGGCACAGTAAATAATACTGACAGGTAACTTCAAGTTGCCTGGCTTTATTATTCTAGTTTACCCATATTCATAACATCTTCAAAAAAATCGTTATTGATTAACTGAAATTAATAGGGAGCTAAAATATTCCCCATGTGAGAAATTCATCTTGGGTACTGTTCTAAAAAATTCAGCTGTGTCCAACTGTAGTCTCTTTGTAAGTAAACTACTTTTGAGAAAGATAAGTGTTCCAAGTGGGACTCAGTCCCAAGAGCCAGTTTTTCTTATTTTAGGAATTGCCATAATGACACCTGACGTGGCATGTCCAGTGACAACTTCAGGTCGTCTCTGGCCACCTCTTCTTGCTTTGGCTCGCTGCACCATCACACGAGCAGTGCTGTGGCTTTCAGCGAGGGCAGGCAGTGCTGGGTGACTTTTCACAGCATGGTGGATATGGTAGGGTTAGGATTTTAGAAAAGCATGATAAAGCAAGGTGAAAGAGAATGGATCTGAGTGCTTGAGGACTACTTAGTTAAACCGATAGAAATTACCGGTTTTTCGTGTTTTCTGTGCGGGTTGTCTCAGGCAGGTTCTGCCCAGCAGTAGTGGATTTCATGTGACGTGTCTCCAGTTCCCACACACAAGCTGTAGTCTGTCACTGAACTATCTTTAATAGCTTTCCATGCTTCTATTCTTAGACAGAAATTGAGTGGTGGCAACTAGTGAAGGCCAAAGCACATTCATTTTAGTCACATGGCTGGGGACTGTTTGCCCCTTAATAAGAGTCTGAAAGATACCTAATCTAATATCCCAGAAACTTCTCTTTTTTTACGTTTCTAGAAGCAATTTCTATTAACAGCTATGATTTCTTTATACCAAGGTTTCTCTCACCTGTTACAAAAATTGCTGTTCAGCGTTGCATGAAATACTAGGGTATGTGTGTACTGCAAACGTAAAAAAGACCAGGACTGCATAACTCTGCCAACTGTAATCTCTGTTTTCCCTTTCTCTTGCTTCCCTTTCCCTAGGTAATGTTTCAGTAAATCCCAGCACATCTGATGGAGGAACTTTTACGACTGAATCTTCAACAGTGCAGCAAGGAAAGGTTTTCTTCAGCCCCCTCGCTCCGAGCGCAGTGGTTTATACAGTCCCCAATTCGGGCCAGGCAGTAGGATCTGTCAAGCAAGAAGGACTGGAAAGAAGCCTGGTGTTTTCTCAGTTGATGCCAGTCAGTCAGAACACACAACTGAATGTCAACATGTCTTCTGAAAATATATCCAGCGCAGGACTCCAGTCCCTGGCCTCCTCCTTAGTGAATGTAACGCCCTCTCATAATTTTTCCCTCACACCACCAACTCTTTTAAATGCTGCAGAACTGAGCTCCAGTATCTCGGAGGGCCAGTCCATGTCATCGCCCGTGACCAGTACCTCTACGGTGATATCTATCAGCAACACTAACTATGCAACCCTTCAGAACTGTCCCCTCATCACCAGTCAGGATCTGTTGTCCATTTCCACAGCACAGCCTGTGCTTGGAGAAATCGTTTCTACAAGTGGAGACCGTGTCAGCCACACCCCTGCACAAGTGCACCAGGATTTTGGTAGAGAGCAAAGGTTAGTTCTGCAAGCTGCACCTGATGTCAAAGAGAATTTCTTACCCAATTCTGAGAGTAAGTCAACTGGCAATTTAATGATGCTGGATTCCAAATCTAAGTATGTTATGAGTAACATGGTTGACACGGTATGTGAAGAACTGGAAACGGACAAAAAAGAACTTGCCAAACTGCAGACAGTTCAGATGGATGAAGTTATGCAAGACTTGTAACTTCTTTTTTTTCTTGCTTTCTGTTTTAATAGATAAGTCTCCTGTTGAGGCCCTAACAAACACCAAGTGGGGTGTTTGTGGGGTTTTTTTTGTTTGGTGTTTTTTGTTTTCATTTAAAGAAACCAGAGGAACATTTAAATGGTCCGAATCGATGTACAGAGGAATCTCTGGCAATGGAATTAGGTTGCCACACTTGGTTTGCATGCAGTATTCTCTTTTAAGCAGATTGAAGGAGAAAGGAAAGGGCCAGGGCAAGTACTGAGGAATGGGTACAGGTTTGGCTACCAGATACTACCCTGAAAATTTAACTAGACTCTCCTAGTGCAACATACTCTTAACAGTAAGTATACACTCCTAACTTCAAATAGAAAACAAAACTCTCACTCCAAAATGGTAGAAACAATGCAGTCATGTTTTTTCTGTTTACTTCCAGTCCATGGGCATTGAGAGATTTCTAAGGAACTCTAGACGATACCTCTCCGGCTACTTTTATGTTGTTTGAGGTTAAGAAACAAAACAAAATCGTAATATTGTTACTGGTATGTTTGCTTTTTTTCCAGCAGACTTGCAATCAAACCAAAAATCTCACATCAATCATGTACAGGTTTCTAAATGCTACAGCTAGCATTTTGTCAGTGCACCAGAAAAAGCATCATTTGAAACTCTAATTATGCAATTCAGAAACTTTCTATCCAGTATGAATGTAAATATTGTTTCGGTTCTTATAAAGGAGACTTTTTTTTTTAATTAGTACAATGGATTTTATTTATGGTTTATGTTCCCTTTCACTTTAGACACAATGCATTGAAAAGGAAAACGTTTTCTGGCTGTTTAATTTATTTTTATTGTTTGAGCAGGAAGTAAGCGTAGTTATTTCTGACAAGGTTTTACTTTTTTGTAGTTTTTTTCAATCAATAGACTGTAAAAGTAAAATGTTAATCACACTGAAACTAGAAAATTAATTCCCAGTCTCACAAACCCAGGAGGTCACTGTTTCTACCCCCTCTGTCTTTGTGTTCAGGGGTTTTTTTTTGTTTGTTTGTTTTGTTAGTAATTTGCAAATTAGTTGAACCCTTTTGTGTATTTTTTACAGAATTCCACGTGCCTTTCTTCCTAGTGGCCTTATCTTTGTTACTAAAGCACAGTGGCAGGAGGAATAAAAACACTGATTTGCAAATATCCGTCCTCAGGGGCAAATCCCGATGCCTTACTTCTGCAAGTAGACCCACTGACCTGGGTACCCCTGCTTGCACGAGTAAGAAGAGTTTTAAGAGTCTTTTGGACATGGTGGGTGACATTTACTGGCAGTGCAGAGAGCCAAGGATGGGTCCTTCAGCTCCACGTCAGCAGGACAGGAGGAGCCCGCAGAGGCCGAGGGAAAGTTCTTGGCTCCGGCCTCGGGCAGACGAGCAGGAAAGGTTGGATGGGCAGGCCAGGGAAGGGAACTCCATGTTTACACGGGCCCATTGGCCAAACTGCCCGTGTGGGAGGGCTTCAGCTGCTGGTCGAGCAAGGCCCCCATCCAGGAGCGCAGTTGAGTGTGTATTTATATATCTCCTCCCCGGGTAAGCAGCCTGGGGGCTGATGGTGGGAACTGCAGCTGCCCAAAGGGCTCTGGGAGCGGCAGTGGTCCCTGCCTGACTGGGGATGGGTCTCCACACTTTTCTCACTGGGGACAGCAGAAGCAGGTGGGACAGATCTTCACCTTTTCCTCCAGAGGAGTTTTTGTAGCATGGAAAAGCACATCCTTTAAGCTTTAAAATAATAATAAGAATTCAGATGTACAAAAATGATATGCTGTTAATCCTTGTGGGTTTGGTTTTGTTATATTTTATCCTAATGTGAATATATACAGTAACTAAAGCATGTGTTCATCCTCATCAGGGGCCTGGTCCGAAGCCTTTGGAAGGCAATGGGAAATGTTTTCGTGAACTTCTGTGGGCTCTGAATTAGGCTCAGGACAAAACAAGATCACTTGTAAATGAAAAAAAAATGGAAAGGAAAGATAATTGAGGTGGCATACCCCAATGTGTTTGTCTTGGTTTTAACTGGTTCCATGGAAAGCTTTTGAGGAATGAAGGTTTTTCCACGCGCCGTGAGCGCGGCATCGGCATTCTCGTTGTAGTTTTGCACTATATTGCGTATTTTGCAAGGTTTTCTGTGGAACCTTGAAGCTGAGCTCTGTCAGTGAGCACTGGAGTCCCTGCTGCAAGCCAGAGTCTCCAGGGCTGCAGGGAAAAGTGCAGGGAAAGGGAAGAACGAGTGTGCAAGGAGTGCACTTGCAGCTGCAGGGAGTCGCTGATGCTCTGCAGGCAGGAGCAGCCTGTCAGCAGTTGGCTGTCCCCACGTGCTCCCAGGCAAACAGGGGGTTTGAGGCAAGTGCTTTAAAGCAGAGATTATCACAAGCAGGCCATGGAGCTGTATGTTCCCCTGGCACAACTTTCCCTGACGCTCCCGGGAGCTCCGCGTGAGCAGGGAATCGGATAGTCCAGAGCTCTCCTATCCGCTCTGCTTGTTTATCTGTTTGCTGGGCCCCAGCATGAGCAATCTGTTTCCCACCTCTTCTTCACCCATGTAACTAAGATGGTGATGACAATAGCAGTAGCTGTATATGCTTTGCATGAAATCATTCAGCCATTTGGAAAATTAGAAATACCTTGTATCGCTGTCATTTTAATGGAGAATGTGTACTTGGCTCTGAAGGAGTTGATGGTGGATTAACATTTGGTCTGTGAAGCTCAGACTATATTTGGAGGCAAGCTAGGGAATATTTCAGAGCAGTTGTTGGTGTGATCGTGTCTCGTAACTGAAGAGACTGTGGTGTTACAACAGTACCTGTTACTTTCTTTTTAATTTTTCCTTTTCTGCATTCATTGTGTTACTGAGGCTCTGAATTCCTTTGCAGCACAGTTCATGTGCAAACTGTGGATGTTGTTACAGTGGCACGTTTCTTGGAGTGTCTGGTACTTCTAATAGGAGACTTCCCACTCCTCAGTGGGAGTGGAGGATGTACATAAAAGCAGTGTTTTGGGACAAAGTAAGATTAATCTATTCTAGTCTTCCAGATATCAAGTAACTTCTTATTATCTTTTACTCTCTGTTTCTTTCTCCCATTGAAAATAAGTGTCGTTCCCTCCAGATAACGTAGTTATAACCTCATGTTTTCTGCAGGTACATATGCACAATATAAAGACTCATTGCACGGTACAGTGTGTTTAAAATAGAAATTTAAATAACTAGTTTTACTCCTTACAAGGGTAAGTTTTTATTTTGCGGCCCTCAGGCAGGCAGGCTCACTGCTCTCAATAGACAGTACTCAAAGCCCCGAAAAGTGTCCAGGGCCAGATCTTTGGCTGCTGTAAATAAGGCATTGCTCCACTGATTCCCAAACCAAGGACTTTTACGTGGTGGTTAGGGGATTTGGATGCTGATCTCCCACACGTGGGAAGGCAGTGAGTGTCCAAGCCCCACAGACAGATCTTATTATCACATTCTTTTGTTTAAATGGAAGGTATGTCTACCTGGCATGCACATTCCTTCTCTTCCCTCCCTGTCTGTTATGGATGAGAATAAAGGATCATTTCAACTTCACATATGTTTGTAACTTCTAAGTCCACTGGAAATCTTACCGAAAACATTGCCAAATTCTACTACTTTTCTGGTCCCAGACTCAGCTTTGAAAAATATGCCTGAAGTTCAAGCAAATTCTTACAAAGCACGATGTCAAAAACCCCTCTTCTTTACTACTTTTGATTAAAGCTGCCTCTGCTTCACCCAGAGTTTTGCAGAAAACCAGAAACACGTTGAATTGAATGCTCTGTGTGGACTATTTGCAGCATTATCCCTGTGGTCTTACCTGCAAGGACATTTCAACAACATAAATCACGGACATCTATTGGCCAGGTCCTCAGCTGGACTCCACTAGCACATTTCCATTTAGGACTTTATGGACTTTAATGTCTTTTCAGGCCAGCTGGGAATATGGTCCATTCATTTCACTGGTGTTAGGTCAGGGACAGATTTGGCCCAGTACACAGTGGCAGCACAAACCAGAGCACAAGGCTGACACTTGGGTAGAACCAAACAGTCACAGTCTATCAAAGCATATACCTCTTCCCATTTACTGCTTTCCCCTACCTGTGGATCCGGGAAGACTCATTCACAAAGTGACTTTACCCAGAAGTGAGGCTGGAACTGTCATTATTACTCTCAGTCTGAGACTGATGACAATAATGGACAGATTCTGACTTCAAATCCTGCAAAATCACCTCAGTAATGATTTTGAGTTAAAGAAATCAGGGTGGAATTTGGCCCTGTGTGCACAGGAGCTTTTTATGTACATAGATTTCCAGTGTCTGTGCACTTTTCTTAGCAAGGGCAGATGAACAAGAAGGTGCATCCCTCCAATATCATGTGAAATATGTGTGCAGGACTCTGGGGCATGAACTGCCCAGTGCTTGTGGTCGAGAAGAATGTCAAATCATCAAAAAGAATAGTAATTTTATAATTCTGAAAACAAAAATAATTGTATTTTTAAAAGCAAGGATACCTGAAGTCTTCCTGTATCTCCTAGCAGTTATTATCTTGAAGGATGTTTTATACCTTAGTTGTATGTTTCATATAATTTAAAACTTGCTTCTTAAATTTCTGAACTCAAGGCGGGGCGGGTGAATCTTCTGGCTTTCAGGATTCACGTTCAGAGGATGTTTGTTCTTTTGCTGCATGTACTGTTTGTCCAGAACTAACCAGTTATTTCTCCAATATGGGTTTTATTGTGCCTTACAACAAATATGAAATTTAAGCGGAATGTACGCGTTAGAGGAGGGAATAATCAAGAAGACTTTACTGCACTGTTAGGTGATGCTGCCCCAGAGTGTATCATCAAACATATCTGTGCTTAATTACCCAACCAAAGAGATCTAAAGTATGTATGTTTGTTGTACTGTAATAGGGGTTTGTGCCTGGACAATTAAGTGTTTTATTTGTATTCTGAGATGATGTGAACTTATTTTTCTAAACACTATACTGAATAAACTTTATATTTATACACATCTTGTGTAAATGTTTCTGTTTGGATGTCATGTGAGGCCCTTGAATTTTGAGTTAGAAAAGGAATATGAAGTAGAAACTTGGCTTCTAATAACTCATCATGAAGGTGATGGCAACTAGGAACACCTGTGCTTGCCAGGGATTTGATCTAAACCCTGTTTAAGCAAGAGACTTTCTGTTGACTTGAGGGGGTTTTGTCGGAATTCTAAAATATTAAATTAAAAAACATCACTCTTATACCTCATATTGAACCTATTTGTGTCCCAAACCAAATTTATACCGTAATTAGATACTATTAAAATCTATTTCCACCTGCTTGTTAGGACTAGTCAGTATTTACTTGTGGTTCCCATGACGTTGGCATGCTTTCTGTGTCAGGGGCTTTTTTTTGGGTAGGTGTATTCCTATTTGCTAAATTCCTGTTTGTTGAAATTTTTCTTTAAAATGTTTCACATAGTGTCAGACTTGGTTTTGGCAACCTTTTGAGAACAGCTTGAAATGTTATGTTCCCCTGATATTAAAGGATTTAAACACGTTACCATATTACTTCAGATCTGTGTTCCAAGTACCAGGATTGCCTGGTTACGATTTTGATGCCAGAATGAACGACAGTAAATCCAAATAGACTAATCTGTGCAGGTGAAAGTTTCTCTCACTGAAGCTATATATACATTAGAGATAATTAACAGCCTGCACATGCCAGCAGCAAAACACCTTTCCAACCCTTAAATTGTGTTTAGGCTGTGGGAAGCAAGGTGAGGTCTGAGAGATTTTCTTTTTTAAATAGACACAGTTGAAAATATAAAATCCATGATGCTCTTGTTCACTAAGACATTACCTTTCCTTGCTGTTTTTCACCATTCCTCCACCTTTCACTTTCATGGCAGCCGCATCCCACTCGCTCCACGCAGCTCCGCTGGCAAAGCACAGGGAGTCACCTCCCAGCCCAGGGAGCATCTCCCCTCTCTGCTTGAGGCTGATCCGACTCTGCAGCTGCCAAAGTAAATCCAGCTACCCGGGAGCAGCACTAAGGTAGAGCCAATTGCCTCGTTGCCCAATTCCTGTTTCCTTCCCAGAGGCAGCGTGCTTGACTCAGTGCTGTTCGTGGCTCTTCCCTTTGCCGTGCTTTGGTTCTGCCTGAGCAGCAGGTCTGTGATGGTGTTTTCCTGCCCTGCAGATACCAAATTCCTGATTGATCCCTGGGCAGCAGCTCTGCCCCAGCTTTGCCTGCAGCAGGAGCTGGGGAATTAAAGCCATCCTTCAACCTGGCTGGGAGCAGCTTCTCTCGTTTCTGCCTGGCGATGCAGCCGGGGGAAGGAGCAGCGGGACCAGCGCTGCTGGGCTGACTCCAGCCAATCCCCCGGCAAGGGATTTCTGCCTGTGCACACTCGGGATGAAGTGCAGGGGTTTGAGAGCGAGCGAGAAGCGGAAAGTCTCGGCAGCGTATGCAAATGTCCAAATTCTCCCTGAGCAGCCACCCATGCGGTATGCAGGATGAATCATGTCCTAACGGAGCGCATTCCTGCTACTTTGGAGGGCTTCGCAGATGTGTTCCAGGTCACCCTGGGCGAGAAAAACCACACACAGCCACGGTTCCTGCTTCCCTGGCAGCCTGTGCACAGACGGAGAAAAGGGGGACAGCACCTTTGGAAGGGTGGGCAGCTGGCTCCCCGAGCCCCCGCCTTTCACACAGGGCCTGGGGATGCTGGAGGGAGGATGGGGCTGCCAGGGCAGTAGCTGGGACAGAGCTGGAAGGGGGAAGGCTCGGGGAGATGGGTGCTTTCTCTTGATCTAGCAGGGAGACAAGCTGGGAAGGGAAACAGTGCTGGAAGACATCACTTATTATCCTCTGTATTTGTCTTGATTTTTCCCCTGTGCCAGATCAGAAGGAGATTTTGCTGCTCCAAGAGGCAGAGGTTGGGTCAGTAAAACAAGATTTTAATAGGAGTACTCATAGCTTGGAAAGCAGAGGTCTCCTTCCAGGCTGCATCCCCTGTTGTGGTGATCTCTGGCTGCAGAAACCTCTGGGCTGGAAACTTAGGCCAGTATATGGATATAGATCACATTTTTAATATAAAAATACATTTTAGAAGAAAATGATTCCCAGAAATAGGAATTCATCTGCCAAGCAACGTGCACATAACCGACTTCACACTTAGAGGTGCCAGAAAGTTCAGGAATGAGACCAACAATAAAAAACCAACACACGTGTGAAAAATCTACAGCATTAAAGCCAGATTCAATAAAAATAGCACCTAGTTTATATGCTACAGAAGCTGGCACATGCCTGCAAAAGCTGAAGGAAAGAGATAAAATGCTCAGAAGTTGCAGGCAGTCCAGAGGAACGGAGCAGCCCTGGAGCAGAGCTGATGGTTACTCAATAACTCATGTACGATATTCTCCTGTGTAAGTGCTTCAATTCTTCATCCTGCTACTTCTCGGGCAGAAGGACACAATTTGCAATACTTGAGGCTGATCAATAAGCTGTGTTGTGGCAGCCAAAGTGCTTTGTGATAGACCTGACGTTATGAAAGGACTCCCAGAACGTTACACCGCATCATTTTCTCTGCTGGTCTGCACGCTGACAGCCAGCGATGCCGGTGCTCGTGCTATCCCTTACACTGCCTGCAGCCGTAAAGGCAGCCCCTCCCCGGAGGCGCTTACAGTGCACAGAAATAAAAGCAGGCTGGGAGGAGGGAGGAGGGAGGCGAGGTGATGTGCCCGGGGCCATGCAGGCAGTGGGTGGCACAGGCAGGTTGCAAAGCCAGGTCTCTGACTCCCCCTGTTGCTTTGCCCACTGGCTCACGGCAGCTCCTCGGGAGCCCAGTCGCGCTTGGATGCAACGTCCCTTGACAGCAGCAGGAGGACTTGCTGCTGACACCAGAGCTGAGCTTTCTTCTTTCGTTTATTTACTGTGTTTACAGCCACCTTCTCATGCCGACCGATAGCCCTGTTGGTAACTAGACTGGCCCTGGAGCAGCATCCCTGAGCCTCCAAGCACTCAGCCTCCAAAAAACTGCTCCTGCCTGGATCATCACGTCGGGGTGATGCACATGCAGGCCCTGAAGGACTCGAAAACCACCCACTTCCAGATCAAGGCAATCTGAGAAAGGTTTGACTCACCTCCCACCAAGTCCAAGGAGCCAAAGGGGAGAAATGCTCACGGGAATGAGGAGGGGTTAGTCCAGAGCCTGAGCTGTGCATGCTTTTGCATGTCCTTAGTCAGTGGTTTCTTAAAATAATGCATTGAGAACAAATGACAATTTAGGTGTTACTCATGTCCTAGGGAGATGCTGGGGATTTTGCTCTTTACTGCTGCTTAATTAAACCAAGGCAGGCCAGGGGATCAGAAGGCAGTTCTGAAAGGCAACATTCAATATCATCCCAAGCACATTTACAATGCACATACAAATATAGACATTGTCTGTACTAAAAAACATTTTCTGTTGTGTTGTATGCATGCAGGTGGGCGTGAGAACTGACCAGCTTAAGACTGAAAAAAAATCTATATTTTGAGGTTCACTATGAAGTTGTGCAAGAGGTGCAACCTCTTCTCCCTCTTGCAGGCAACAAATGTTAGAGCCCAGTCCCAAAACTCCACCACAGATAGGTTCAGGTTTCTGACCTGCTGCTGCTAAATGTGTTGTCCCCTTGCCCAGAGCCTGTGGCAGATGAGCAGCAGAGGCAGCAGGGGCTGAGTGTCCTGTTAGTGCTGTCCTTGGAGGAGAGGCAGACTCGAGCAGTATCAGTAAGAGAGAGAAGTGCAAACCCTGGGGAAGCGATACCATCTGCACGTGGAGGGATTTAGGCACATCACACCCCTATGTGGGGAGTCACATCAGCTTCTGAGGGCTGCTGTAACCCTTCTCCTCCTCTTCCCTACTAATGCAGTGGTATTCTCCCCAGAGCTTCAAAACACTGAGGTGTTTTTTGCTTCTTAGGTCACCCTCAGGGTTTGGTGTCCACCAGATTTGCCAAGAATGTGACAAACTCCAGGGCAGAAAAGCAAGGCACACTTTTACACACTTTTACACATGAGGACAAGGACTGGGTGCAAGGCCACAGCAGGCCCAGCCTCCAGGTCAGTGAGAACTGAGGTGCTTCAACTGAGCCCCCATAGCATCTTCCCCATTTTTTTTTTTTTTTTGCTTGTGACCTTCCCAGAACCCCCCAAACAAATTCCAAGGTGGACATTTAGTAGCTGCTCTCATTTGCCATCTTCCCCTCAGACCTCTTGATATGAGGTGGGACCCAGGACTTCCAAAAACAGCTGTACCTGGCAGCAGGCTGTTGATAGCAGCCTATTTCAAGGTCTGGCTTTATCAGGGAGAGCCTGGAAGCGCTCCCAGGAACACAGGGCATGCTGCACATTCCAGGCACGGTCGCCTTGCACTGACCAGCAGAGCTGCAGGATGCCTGGGCCCAGGACAGAGATCACACAGCAGCAGCCAGCCCTCCATGGCTCCAGGACAATTCACTGGCCCAGTACAGAGGTGCCAGGGGGATATTTGGCACCTCCTGCTACACTCAGCAGGTCTCAGTAAACTCCTCCTGGCCTTAGTTGCTGGTAGCTATTGTGGTTTTTTTTCTTGTGCAAACCAAAGGCAGAGTTATCCCAAGCGTCAAGCCTGGGGAGCTTCACCCCATTCCTTTGGAAAAGTCAGTCCCAGCAAATGAAAGCACTTGACCAGTTGCTCATGGTTTGTGTTTGTTACCCAATAATGGCAGCAAGCACTGCTCACCTGTACATGATGAGAAGTGCTCCTGTTCCTTCCAGACTTCTTCAACAAGATCTGAATCTTTTTTGCTTACATTTGGAGTCAGTTTGGGTTACAAAAGTAAGACTTGTCTCACGTGAATCATGCTCATGACAAACAAGGAATAGTCCTTTGCTGGTGGCCTGGAGGACCAGCCCCTCAGAATAAAGTACAGGGTAGAGCCTATTTCTGTTCATCTCTTAACTATTCTCAATCATTGGGGTCTTTTTAGAAGACATAATAAATTAATGTGAAATAAGCAGCTGATTTTAGCATACTCATAATACTGGGAAGCAGTAGGAAAGACATACCTAAGCCCAAAACTAGACAACACTCCTGCTTAGGTTTTGCCAGAGCCAAGTCCACTGGAAGAAGTGCCTCCTGCCCTGCAAGCTCTACTGCCATTACAAGCACTACAGGAGCCTGTGTTTCAGGATCCATGTCCCCACCCTCTGAAACTTGTGCAGAATCATCAGTTTATCTGTATTTAACAAGCACACCCTCTTCCAATATCCAAGATGTCCCTGAAAACACTAACACCGTGCTGAGTAGAAACACTTGATGAAGAGATCGTGGTATTTTGCCCTGGAACCACAAGACAATCACAGTTTCAGAGCAATCTCCCACCCATCCTAGGGAGACTGTGCTCAGATCGCATTTCCCCGGTTCATCGGGGCATGGAACAGCACCAAAAGGCTGGCGGATGCCAAGCTGTGTCACATCTGATGGCTCTTCCCTTTCCAAGCAGCGGATCATGTCATCAAAGGCAACGAGGCCGGCATGACATAATTTGAGAATCCCACTTTATAGCTGGTAGAAATCGAATCCCAGCAAGTCTGTCAGTAATGATATACTCCAGGTAATGCAGGGCTGAAATCTTCTGGCCCCAAGTCTCAGTCTTATATTTAAGCAAAGCTCTGATTTGTCAACTTTCACAATTTATGGGCTTTGCAATATTTAGTAGATGGTGAGAGAGGGGAAGTAGGCCAGGGTGTTACGGCCACAGCTTCCTGCTCAACTTCATT
This sequence comes from Orthonyx spaldingii, assembly GCA_013397795.1. Classification (NCBI taxonomy): domain Eukaryota; kingdom Metazoa; phylum Chordata; class Aves; order Passeriformes; family Orthonychidae; genus Orthonyx; species Orthonyx spaldingii. Next base: position 11,726 of record VZTJ01001091.1, on the reverse strand, counting down.
CTTAAGTTCCTGGTTTTAAAATACAGAAAAAAAAATTGGAGATACTGAAGGTCTCCAAGCCACAATATGTATAAATTTGTGTGTATCACATCTATCTATCTATCTATCTATCTATCTATCTATCTATCTATCAATCAGCATTTTATCTCAAATCTGGTGTTACCTCATGCTCTCCAAGCCTTTGGGTCTGCTAGAACCGTATGCAACAAGACACTTCAGGAAAATAAACAAGGGATAAAAGAGGTGCCATTTTAGAAATAAAATTAATAAATTTGCCCCAAACCAGCACAAATGGTCTACAAAGTCAAGAGAATATTTGTCAAAGCTGCCTCTGGACCCAAATTTCCATAAACTTAAAATTAGGCTTCTGAATTAATTTTCTAGACTAGTGTAGTATATTTAGTAAAGGTAATAGCTGATTTATTTTAAAACTTCAGTGTAACACTGAAACACTTTGCTGACCTATAAACAACCCCCCAAAAATAGCTTACAAATGCATTTCTTAGAATCAGCACTTGTAAAAACACCCCTGTTTTTAAAGAATTCAAGCAAATCCATTCAACATCCCTATATAACACAGGCAGTATTTCCAGAGCATCCTGCTCCTGGCAGCTCCCACCAGGACTGACAGCACAGACCATTCCATGCCCGGTTCCTCGAGACCCCAGCTCCACACCACACCTCTGCACACAAATTGCATTTTGGTGTAGCCATAATCATCACAAGCAAATGGCTCCCGGTTGTAACAAATGGTTTTCAGCTGAATTGTCACCCACAGCAAGGACCAGAGGAAACCTTCAAGGGCTGTGGGTAAGGTGGCAGAAAAGGGAGAGAAACATTCCTGATGTGCCCTGTGTTAGCTGCCACCCTCAGCCCTGGCCCAGGAAAATTCCAAAGCGTTTGTTCACCCAGGCAAACCAAATCAATTCTGAGATTTACATTTGTTGTAACATAACGAGATGTTGCAAGAAGAAAAGTCACTGGGCTGCTCGCCTCACTCTATCTTTTAGAGCTGTGGCCAAAACCAGAAATATGAAAGGTTACTGGTGTTCTTCCTTCAGTCCTGACTATAATGGGTGTTAAAATGTTCCAAACACTTGTACTTTTGCAAAATAACAGGAACCACCAAAAAGAAAGGTGGGTTATACTTGATTTTTCAAGCCCTTCTCAGAGACAGCTTGAACAGTAGCTATCCCAGGATTAGTTGATGTTAGCCACTTGGAACCAAAAGTCCAGTTCCTAAACATCTGGATTTCCATCTCCCCATCAGTACAACAACAGCAATAGCATTTCCCTCCTCTGTGGCAAGAGGTACAGCCAGGCTGGGGTTCACCCATCAGAAATGGCACAGTCAAAACACTGAAGCCAGACCCTACTGATCAAACATATTCATTTATTTATATAAAATATATATTTACATGTATAATATGTATTTACATCTATTATATATTATGCTTTCATATCTAACAAGTATTATATAATATAATATTTTATATTATATATACATAATATATGTGATGGATTGCTGGATACTATGAAACTTTCCCCTTAAAGAGATGACTGCTCAGAATTGTCCTGGGTGCTCAATCTCTCCCTAAGCTGTGCCAATGCCTCCCACCTCCCGGTTCCTGCCCCTTTCCTGCACACTGGTACCAGGAGGAGAGTGAGCCAGGGCACAGCAAGAGAACTCTGCCATTCCCTTTGAGGAGGCCTTTACCTCCCCACTTCAGTAACATTTGACCAATTCTGCTCCTCTTCAGTCCATGTACAGAGAAGAGAAAATTATTTTTCAGAGAAACATGGAATGGTTTGGGTTGGAAGGAACTTTAAAATTCATCTCATTCCAGCCCCTGCCATGGGCAGGGACACCTTCCACTATTCCAGGTTGCTCCAAGCCCCGTCCAACTTGACCTTGAACAGTTCCAGGGATGAGGCAGCCACAGCTTCTCATTTGGGTCAAGTCAGAAGGACAACTCTTCACCAGTGGTGTTGCAGCCGAGGCTGGACACTGCTTTACCTCCTGGCAATGCATTTTAAGAGCCATTCCTTAAACAAACTGCTCCTTTCATTGTCTGCCTCCCAAATTTGCCAGCACAGCTCTGAATCCTCCAACACTGTCCCCTGTCCTGGGCTCACAGTGGGTGTCACTGTCACACCCAAGGGAGCTGCCACAACTTTGCTGAGCAGCCACTTCTACCAGCAAATAGATCACACTTGCAAATCACTGCCTGGAAAGTCTGCGTGGTATGTGGCTTGATTTTCTTTTCCATAATATGAAATCCAATCTGAAATGCACAGATTAGTTTACTAATCTGTGTAAATCCTATTAATAGCACTTACGCTGCTGTGCTCCCATTCACATTCTAACAAATCTCTTTGGACTGGCTTGGTTTCCCCCCATCTCCTGCAAGATCTTCACACCTGGTTGTGGTCACGTCTCCACAAAATAGCTGGCCACAAATGGAAACTTGTGCTTTGCAGGCATCTCTCATATTTTAATTGGTGTCCCGTCATGTTCTGGATCAAAGCATTAGTGCTGTTAATCACCATGGTGCCATCGAAGCTAAAGGGGTTATACAAAGGATCACACAGCTCCAGCAGGGAAGGGCAGAGCTTGTACCCTCCTCTCCCCCAGCACCTCTGGCTTCTGCGCCTGCTCCCGCTGCATCCTGCCCCTCACAGCTCCATTGGCACCCCAGTGACTCCATCCTGCCCTGGGCATCTGGCCCAAACACCAGCAAAGGACCTGAATGTGGGGAGGAGGTGACGGACCAGCTCTGGAGCCACTGGATGTGTTCCCAGCAGCCGCACACACATCCCCTTGTCACCCATGGGTTTCAAGTGGCACACCTGGGCTTGTGACTGCCAGAAAGGGCAGCCTAGCTGGCAGCTGGGTGGGCTACAACCCCCCCAAGCTCAGCGTGGACTCTCAAAGAGAAGGCACCCTCTGTTCTGCTATAGAATAAACCCTTCTCCGTTTGAAACAACAATATTTGCTTTTCCTACAGTGGACTCCAGTGGCTCCGTCACAGTCACGGTGAGAGGGGTCACAACCAGGAGAGGAGGAGAGCAGGGCTTGCATGCCTGGCTCCAACTTCCTCATCAAGCTGTGCATTAATTAGCTAATCCACTTCCACACTGCTGTCCCTTGCTCTTCATTTCACCGCCGTCCTGGAGTCCTTGTAACTGAGCACCTTCCATCACCTCAGCCTGTCCTGCAGCACACCAGCTCCATGCAGAGCCAGGGCCATGCTGTTCCCTTGGGATAAGGAGTCCTCGCCCTGGGACCGGCTGGAATTTGCCAAAACCAGCCCTTGGAAAGGGCTCACTCCCGACCTGAGCCCTTGCCATCTCCCAGCACCTGCTAGTGCATTCCATGCCGTGTGCCAGGCAGGAGAGGGTGGATGCAGGGTAAGAAGATGCCCTGCCAGGCAAAAAGCTCCCCAGACTTACCAGATGGAAAGTTTTAAAGGAGAAGAGAACATGGAAACTCTCAGGTGATGAAGGGGAAAAGATCTGCTCTAGATCATTGAAAGGAAGGGGTTTGAGTTAGAACTGCATTTACGCAAGGTCACAGCAGGACAAACCCACTCCTAATCTCCCTGCCAAGGGATCCCTGCTCCTTGCAGGAGTCTGTTGGCTGCATGATCCCCACCATCCAGCTCTTCCCAGTTCCCAGGGCCAAGCAAGGCTCTGAAATGCTTTCACTAACCTCAATAAAAAGGCTAGGCCTACAGTGCCAAGGCAGTTCCAGCACAGCCCTGGATACATTTCCAGTGGTTTTTCTACCAGAGCATGAAACAAATTATTAGCATAAAAAAATTGTGGCTCTTCTCTTTCCTTTCCTACAGCTGAGCTGCATCCACTCCTGATCCAAAAGTATATGGATTTTCTCTCATCACTGTAGAAACTTTTCAAGGTCAACACAGTTTCACTCTCTTCAATTTTCTCCTAAAATGACTTTAAAGTTTTAATTACGTGAATAATTCCTGGTGGTTTACTTGAATGTTAGCTCAGGAATTGTTTGTAATCCCTTAGTTTTGTGGAAGAAACTTTTTAAAAGCGTTACCCACACTCAAGAAATTTCCCCCAAATTCTCTTTCACACGGGGTTCTTACTTGTTACCTGTGTTAAAGCTTGCCTGTAAAACAGCTGTTTGTTTACAGACCTTTAATCTCTTGGTAGAGGTGCCAGTTGTGAGACACTAAAATACCACATAGAAAAAAAATTAAACCAAAAAAAATAGAGGAATTTCTAGAGTGAGAGAGACAACCAGCCAAATACAATATGTGGCCAGACAGGATCAGAAGTTCTGGCTGCAGAACAAACCCAGGAGGTATCAAACAAACCACCCCAACCACAGTGGTAGTGGTTCACCAGCAAAAGGAATGTACAAAACAAAATGGGGGGAAGATCCCCCCTTCCTCCTCTGCCCTACCCCCAAAAGAGCACCTGACACGGCTGATGCCTCCACTACATGCAAATGTGCCACTTGGGAAGGGCAAACAGGCACTCGTTGCACAGGAATTTTGCCTTTGGTGTCCCGCCTGCCCCACCCCGCGCAGGCAGACCTTAGGAAAAGTGTTGTTTAAAATACTGAAGGGTGAGATAAGAGCAGGAGAACAGCCCGTCTCAGTCCCTTGTACATCCACCGGGCTCCTTTGTAAAATGAGTGTGATTTCTGTCACCCTTGCTGCAGAGCGTCAGGTGCTGGAGAGCTTGTCCCAGCATCCAGCTCACAGTGTGTGCTCACAGCCAGCCTGTGCTCCTCTGGCCCCCTGAAACAGCTCTTTCCTCTTGGCTGTGGCTACAGGGGACAGTCACAGTCCCTCTGTCACCCTGCCTTTACTGCACAGCCTGACCAAGCTCTGCCAGAGGCTGGCCTGCAAAGACTTCCTTGTCCTGATGTCAAAACCCTCTGGTTTTCTGCACCCAAGGAGCTCATAATTCACCTTCTCCTCCGTGCTGCTCGCAGTCCTTGAGTGAACACGCAGGAGAGCTCAGTTCTGCCAGGAGGGTACATCCTAAAGGGCAACTTAACTCACAGCTGCTCTTCAAACCCTGCCCAAGGACAGACTCACGAGCTCTGGTTGCTCATTCTCAGGCACTGTCAGGGCTTTCTGCCCCTGCCTGTCCCCAGCATGGAGGTTTCTGCCTCTCTGTCCCCTCCACGGTGATGGCAGGGTTGAGCCTGCTGCGCCAGTGCACTCTGCAGGAGCAGGTGACTTCAGCCAGGACATCAGGTTACAAATGTGGTTACAACGGGTTTTGTTATGGAGGGACAAAGATCTTTTGGAAGGATAAAGTAGATAAGCAAGAGAAGCCACCTCTGAAACCTCCTCAAGGTTAAAATCCTAGACCAGCCTTTGCAGCCTGGCTCATCCCAGTTTTTGGCTTCAGAAATTCAGAGCTCAATTTCTGCTACAAAATTGTAGTGTTTGATTTCTGCAACTTGCTGCAGCATCTTCTGCTTCCACACACCAGGATGTCAAAGGAATACTGGCATTGCCTAGTGTAAGTGTGCTCTGGGAGCAGTGACAGAAGAATTGCTATACAGTTTCCTCCACATCAGACCTGCAAAACCCTTTTTCACCTACCTGGAATGTAAGTTTTCTATCACTCTCCCCCATCTCCAATGCTGAGTTGCACAGGACCCCATCTCTAGGGAAGCCTCACAGTGATAAAACGCCTTTTTAAATGGATTTTAATAGAAGTATTTATAATTAATATTGGCTCCAGTGTAAAGGATCACAAGTCCTGGCCCTTGGTGTCTCCCAGTCCTCCATGCACAAACACAAATGAGCTTCCAACACACTCCTGAAAGCTGCACCCTGCAGCTCAGTGATCTCATTGAAGTCTGCATGCTTGGGAAGAAATTACACAGGTGCCAGCAGCAGCCATAAGCATGCTGTCTTTAAAGCAGAGGAATGCTTTAGAAAATGATTGTGTACAAGAATAATCATAATAAAACCCAAGTTTTTCATGCTCAGCCTAACAACTTCTCCAAGCACCCATGTATCACAACTGATAATAAAGATAAGTTTCTACTACCACGACCTTACCTCAAGAAGTGCAATCCCACGTGCTTTCACAGATGTGCTTTTGGGAGTGAGTGGAATTGCTGGAAATCCTCCAGAACTGAAGGAACTTCACTTGAACATGATAAAAAGGGGAGAGGAGAAAAACACAGTCAGTAGATTAGACACAGTGATCTGATCCACTCAAGGACATTAAATAGAACTGAAACTCAGATTTGATTAAGCCAAAAGAGAGCAAACCCGGGTGTAATTAACCTACAAGATTCACAGACACAAATTATCACAGAGGCCAAGAGCTTGTCCCTGAAAGTGTGGAAATATATCCATTTATACACACACACACACACCTGAGCATGTATAAATACATGTGTGTAACTGTGTTCTCTCAGGGCTGAAAAGGACTTGACAGCCCCGTTCAGTCTTTCCCCCAGCTCCAAGACAAGATCAAATAGACGTCGGTGTTTTCTGACAGATGTTTGTCTAGACCTGTTTTTAAACAGAGAATCTCCCACCTCCCCGGGCAATTTATTCCAACACTTCCTTTTCTTCTCTGTTCGCACACACACGCACGGGTACCTTTATCTCAGACGGTGAGCGGAGCAGCCTCTGATGACTCGCACATCAAAAGGCTTTGTGAAGTCATTTCTCACGGCAAGACCTTTCTTGCGAATGACGTACGAGCCCGAAAAGATCCCATCGTGACCTGAGGTGACAGGCTGGGCTTGGGGGACCGGCAGATGGGGCAAGGGGGGCAAATGGGAAAGGAGGGGGAAATTCAGTCTTTTCCTTAAGAACCCGTCAGATTTGTCTGCTGATAAGAGAGAACAGCTTTGTACGCTCCATTTTTGGACTCAAACGTTAAGTTCCTCTCTTCTTTTATAAAATAAATACACTTTTGGCTTCTTCAGCAGCCACCTCGGAAGAGATGCTGTCCTGTCAAACTTCAGCAAGGCAAAGGAAGGGATGAGGAATGAGGCTGTGCAGCTGGAATATGTAAATGGCAGGATGGAGAGTAGCACTTTTCCAGCCACGCTGGATATCTATTACCTCCCCTTCTGGACTGAAAATGCACCAAATGTTTCATTGCCTGGGGCCTTACAAAGCTGACCAGCTTTTATAGCTGAAAGCACTAATGTAGAAAGGCAATTGGGAATTAATTATTTAATGTGGTTCTCATTGGTAGAAAGCTTCCACTCCTCCCGCATCTCAGCTACCATTATACATATGTTGCTTTTCTTCAGACTGCAGTGGTTAGACAGCAGAGGAAAATGATGGTCAAGTCCTTGCAATGAACTCCATTTAAATCTGCAGGTTTGCATTCAATAACCAAGGGCACAGTTTAGCCCCATGCTAGGAAAACATCCTTCATGACAAAAACCATAAACGGATTGCAGCACCTCCATTTCCGAAAATAAGACTTCTCATACCTCTGCTCCCAAATTCCCTGTTTGACAGGCGGAATATTCCTAGATAAAAATTAAAATCCGTGTAAATAGCCCTATTTGTAGGAAATCAGAGCGAGCTCCCTTTAATTTGGTTGTTTGGATGCCTGGCTGGAGCAGACAGAAAGGTGTATCTCCAATCCACACCGCGTATTGGTTCAGCTCCAGCTTCTCCCGGATCCTCAAGATAAGCATCTATTTCATTTAGAGCCTTTTTAGTCATGACCTGTGAAGAAGCAAATGTCCTTTTGAAGCTCTCCCTGCAACAGCTGCGTGCCAGAGACTCCCGGCCAAGTCACTTGAAGAGCTTAAGGATCGGGCCCCACGTATTTAAAAAAAATAAAGTGCAAAATAAGATTCTGCAGCGGGGCTGAGAAGGGGCATGAACTTACCTGGCAGTCGTGACACGTGGGAAGCTGGTAACTTCTCCCCTGCAGCCACCACCTCCAGAATCATTCCGGATGAAGCTCCAACAGGATCCTGCTGAAATTCAACTTGGTGAATTACACCAGGAATTAATTTATTGCAATGTGTCATAATTTTCCAAACATAAAATATATTGGGTTTGCTATTTTTTTTTTTTTTTTTTGGCTCTTCAGATGAAAGAAATACGGCTGTACAGATGTGCTTTTCTAAGATCCTGTGGCATGAAACCTGAAATGCCCCAGCAAGATTCAGGAGCGAGTTTTAATCACCATGGAAGCACGACACTTTTGAAGGTCTATGAAATTATACACCCAGGTCTGAGAAGGGTAAACTTATCCGTCTGGGCAGATCCGTTGATAAACAGAGACAACTCATTTTCTCCTGGAAAGTTGCGTTATATGTTGATTGAAAAAATAATCAGTTGTTAGAGACAGGCTTATGCTGGGAAGAGAAAGGAGGGAAAAACAGCACTGGGAGAGACTTTCTGTAAGGGAAAAGGAAAGGCAGTGTGAAAGCATTCCCTGCAAATTCAGGAGGTGGAAGAGAAGACGGGCTGAGCATCTCTCAGGGCCAGACAGAGCAAGGCTGGCGACGACAGAGGCATATGGAGACCCACCCAGGGCGCAGACAGAGCGGAGGACCCCCAGACCTCGGCTTACGCAAGGCGACCTTTCCCCTCTCTAAAATTTCAAAGCTGGCGTTGCCGGCGCTGAACAGACTGTGTGCCATATGTAACATGACCTCAGCTCTGCTCTGCCAAGCCACTGATGGCATCACTAATGAGAGGTGAAAGGTCCCCTCCTCGCAGCCAGCTCGGAAACCCACCGGGACGGCGGGTGCAGGGTGGGCCCCCCAATACTGGGTGGCTGAAGGAAGACACCCCCTGCCCCCCAAACCCCATATTCCCACATGAGGGTGTCCCCCGACCCTCCACAGGGACACACACCCATTCAAAAGGGTGATGGTGCCCCTTCCCGCGGCCCAGACGAAATTGGCGCAGTCCCCCAGCAACAGAAATATTTGTTCAGAACCCGAATGCAAAGCACATAGGCAAACAGAGCCTGGGATGTAAATCCTGTCCCCAGTGCAGCTGCCACCCTCCCAGCCCCTGGGCAGCACCTTGCTCCCGGTGTGGGTCATGCATTGACCAGGTGGGGAGAAGGATTTGGGCTTAGGGATGGCAAAGAGGGAGAGGGACCCCCTAAGTGCCTGACTCAACCCAGGAGGACCCAAAACCTATTTTATACTTTTTTCCAATCATTTTGCATGAAAATCATTACAATGATGTCTTGCGGGAAAAAAAAAATAAATCAACCATCACCCTCACTGCCTTTTGTTTTTGTTTTTTTTTTTTAAAAAAGGGGATTTGGGGGGGGGGGGGGTGTTTGCAGTTTTCCCGGTGTCCAGCACCCCCCTGTCCCAGCCATCACCTAAGGCAGGGACAGATGGGACCTGCCCACATGCCACTCGTGAACTCCCTGTCCCGGACACGCGTGGGGACAGCCCGTGAGTGTCACAGATGGGGGTGGGGTGCGGGCACGTGTGTGGATAGGTGCACACAGGACTGCGGGAGCGTTCACACGGCTCGGGGCGGGCACACGGGGGTCCGCCCAC
>VZTJ01001089.1:15284-26888 GCA_013397795.1 Orthonyx spaldingii | reverse complement strand
GGGTCCTGAGTGGAATTTGGGGGGTTTTGGGGGGGGTTGAGGGAGTTTGGCGGGTCCTGAGGGGGATTTTGGGGGATCTTGGCAGGGATTTTGGAGGGATTTGAGGGGTCCCAGAAGGAATTTGGGGGAGGTTTTGGGGTCCTGAGTGAGTTTGGGTGGTCCCAGGGGGTATTGGGGGAATTTTGTGGGGGGTCTTTGGGGCTTCTTCTGGGGGATTTTGGGGGATCCTGTGAGAATTTTGGCTGAATTTTGGGATCATTTGAGCAGTTTGGGGTCCCTGAAAAGATTTTGGGTAGTGTGGGGAATATTTTGGGGTTCTTGTATATTTTAGGACATTTCAAGTTGATTTTTTGTTATTTTAGGTGATTTTTTCTCAATTTCCCCCGGGATTTTGGCCTTTCGTCTTTTTTGGGGACACTTAGCAACATTTGGAACATTTTGGGGCCGTTTTTGAGGTTCTTCCCCCCAAAATTTTGGGATTTTTTGCCTCCCCAGGTCTGTGAGATCATCGAGAGCCCCCTGTTCCTCAAGCTCAACCCCATGACCAAACACACCGACGTGAGTGGGGGACGATTTTGGGGTGAAATCCCCCGTTTTTGGGGTCTCCTGGATTTTTGGGGACCCCCCCAGACCCTTCAGGGGGAGTTTGGGACCCCCAAAATTGGGGTTGACCTCCCCCTTTCCCCCCCTTCAGCTCCCTGTGAGCGTCTTCGAGTCCGTGATCGACATCATCAACGGGGAGGTGAGTTGTGGGATTTTGGGGGGATTTTTGGGGGTCCTGGAAGGATTTGGGGATTTTGGGGGGGGGGAATTTGGGATTTTTTGGGAGGGATTTTGGGGTTTGAGGGCCATTTGGATTCTTTTGGGGGGGTTTTTCAACTTGATGCTTTTGGGGGTGACTTTGGGTCCATTTCGGGTGGGATTTGGGTCGATTTTGGGTGGAATTTCGAGGACTTTGGGGCGATTTTTGGGGTTTTTTGGGGGCGTTTTTTCCCGGGTTTTTTTTGGGGGGCATTTTTTCCCGGGTTTTTTTTTGGGGGTTCCCATGGGAATTCAGGGACATTTTGGGGACCCCCCCGACCCCAAATTGTGCCCCCCAGGCCACGATGCTGTTTGCTGAGCTGCCCTACACGCTGGCCACCGAGGAGGCCGAGAGGATCGGGGTGGATCACGTGGCGAGGATGACGGCGACCGGAGGGGGAGAGAACAGCACAGGTGGGAGGGCACAAAAATCCCAAAAAATCTCACCCAAAAATCCCAAAAAATCCCACCCAGAAACACCAAAATCTGCCACGGAAATCGCCACCGAAAAACTCCAAAAAAATTCCACCAAAATACTCCGAAAAAATTCCATCTAAAATGGCTGAAATTCCACCAAAAAAAAAAAAAAAATTCCAGAATTCAAAAAAATTCCAGAAATCTCCACCAAAAAACCCTAAAACATTCCTCATAAAACTCCCAAAATTCCATCAAAAAATTCTAAAAATCCATGTCAAAAAAACTCCTAAAATTTCACCAAAAAACCAGAAAAATCCACCGAAAAAAGCCCCAAAATTTACCACAATAGAAGGCCAAAAATCCACCCTGGAAAGCCTTGAAATTCCACCAAAAAGCCCCAAAAATCCACCCCAAAAAACTCTTAAATCCCCACCAAAAAACCCAAAACCCCCAGAATTCCCCCAAATGTCCCCAAAATGTCCCAGAATTGGGGGGAGGGGAGGGTGGATTTTGGGGTTTTTTTGGGGGCGAATTTTGGAGTTTTTTTCAGGGCGATTTGGGGGTTTTTGGGGTTTGATTTTGGGTTTTTTGAGGGGTTTTTTTCATCCTGGAACCTCGGGGGTTTTCGAGGGCACTTCAGGGGGGTTTTTGGGGTCTCCAAATCCCCCAAAAGTGCCCAAAACGTCCCAAATTGTCCCCAAAAAGTGGCGGAACACCTGATTGCCCAGCACAGCGCCATCAAGATGCTGCACAGCCGCGTGCGCCTCATCCTCGAGTACGTCCGGGCTGCCGAGGCTGGTGAGCAAATTCCGGGAATTTTTCCCAACTTTTGGGGATTTCTCAAGTTTTTGGGAGGGTTTGCAGACTCTGGGAGGGATCTGGAGAAGCTCAGATTTTTGGGGGATTTTTTTCTAAATTTTTTGGGTCGGGTTTTGTTGGTTTGGTTTTTTTTCACAAATTTTGTGGGTTTTTTCCCGAGTTTTCGGGGGTTTTTCCCCAAGTTTTTGGCACTTTTTTCCCCAGATTTTGGGGAAAGTCCTGTGCAGTTTTTGGGGGGTCCTGGGGAATATTTTGGGAGTTTTTTGGGGGTCTCTGATAATTGTGGGGGGTCCCTGGCCCAAAATTTGGGGGGTTCTGGGTTATTTTGGGGGCATCCCTGACCCTAAATTTTGGGGAGCCCTGGGGAATTTTTTAGGGGATTTTGAGCTGTTTTGGGGTAATTTTGGGGGGTCCTGGGGGTTTTGGGGGTCGCTGAGCCCAAATTTGGCGTCCTGGATTATTTTTGGAGGGTCCCTGACCCCAAATTTGGGGGTTTTTTGCGGAATTCTTGTTCAATTTTTGGTGTTTCTTGATAGATTTTTGAGGGGTTTTGAGCTGGTTTTGGCATAATTTTGGGGGGGGTTTTGGGGTTTTTTTGGGAGGTTTTGGGGTCCCCGATTCATTTGGGGGCGTCCCTGACCCCAAATTGGGGGTTTTTCGCCCCAAATTTCAGGGGAGGTTCCGTTCAACCACGAGATCCTGCGCGAGGCCTGCGCCCTGTGCCACTGCCTGCCCGTGCTCAGCACCGACAAGTTCAAAACCGACTTCTACGACGTGAGGGGGCNGGGTCCTGAAAGGGGAAAAAGAGGGAGAGGTTGAGGAATTTTTTGAGGATTCCCAAAAATTTGGGTGGGGGGGTCCTGAAGTCCCTGGGGGGTCTCCAGAATCCCTCAGGGGGTCCCCAAAAATTTGGGGGTCCCCAAAACCAGAGGGAAACCCCCTAAAAACCTCAGAAAAGGGAGAAAAAGGGGGAAAAAAACCAAAAAGGGGTGGAAAAAGGGAAAAAAATCCCCAAATTTTCCGGGAATCTCCCCAAATTTTTGATGAGAGTCCCCAAATTTTCAGGACAGCCCCCCCATTCCCCTTCTCCTTCTCCCCTTTCTCCACCTCCAGAAAATCCCCAAAAATTCCAGGGAAATTTTTAGGACTCAGGATGGTCCCAAAACCTCCCAGTTTTTTTGAGAATCTCCCAAAAATTCCAGAATTTTTCAGTAATCTCCCAAAACTTCCCAAATTTTTTAGGAAGGCCCCCACATTTCCAAGAGATCTCCTCCAACCCCTTCTCATTTTCCCCTTTCTCCACCTCCAGGAAATCCCAAAAAAATTCCGGGGAGGTTTTTAGGACTTTGGGAGTTCCCAAAACCTCCAGAATTTTCAGGAATCTCCCCAAAATTCCCAAATTTTCCGGGAATCTCCCAAAAATTCCCAAATTTCTTCAAGACTCCCCTGATTTCCCTCTGAGACCCCCAGAACTCCCCATCCCCTCCTCCTTTTTCCACCTCTGGAAATCCCCAAAAATTCTGGGGAGGTTTTTAGGACTCTGGGGGGTCCCAAAACCTCCCAGATTTTTTGGGAACCTCCCAAAAATTCCCAAATTTTCCCGTTTTTCCCTCCCAGCAATGCAATGACGTGGACCTCATGGCCTACCTGGGCTTTTTTTAGGCTTTTTTTTATCCCAAAACCTCCCAGGTTTTTAGTGGGGAGTCCCAAAAGCTCCCAGGGCGTCCCAAAAACGCCCGAATTCTTTGGGAAAGGTCCCGAAAATTCACAATTTTTTCGGGAAGCCCCCAAAAATTCCCAGATTTATTCAGGAGAGGATCCCAAAACTCTTCTGAAGGCACCTCCAACCCCAACCCCCTCCTCGCCCTTCTCCGCCTCCAGAAAACCCCAAAAATTCCGGGGAGGTTTTTAGGACTTTGGGAGCTCCCAAAACCTCCCCGATTTTCCGGGAAACTCCCAAAAATTCCTGAATTTTCCCGTTTTTTCTGCAGCAATGCAACGACGTGGGGCTCATGGCCTACCTGGGCACCATCACCAAGACCTGCAACACCATGAACCAGTTCGTGAACAAGTTCAACGTCCTCTACGACCGCCAGGGCATCGGGCGCCGCATGCGGGGGCTCTTCTTCTAGGGAGGGATCCCAAATCGTCCCAGAAAAATCCGGGAGAAACCCCAGGAATTCGGGAGAAGCCCCGGGAGTTTCAGCAGCCCGATTTTCGGGGGATTTGGTTCAATAAAAGCGGTTGGAGATGGAGAAAATGGGATTTTTTCCGTCTTTTCCTTTTGAGAAAAAGGGGATTTTGGGGGAAGAAAAAGGGTGGGGGATTTTGGAGCGTCCCGAAATTCTGGGATTCATCCCAGGAATTTGGGGGTTCACCCCAGGAATTTTGGGAGGGTTTCCCTCAAATTTTGGGGGATTTTTAGGGATCAAGTTCGACGTCCTCTACGACCGCCAGGGCATCGGGTGCCGCATGCGGGGGCTCTTCTTCTGGGGAGGGACCCCCAATCGTCCCAAAAAAATCTGGGAGAAACCTCCAGGATTCATCCCGGAATTCGGGAGCCCAGTTTTGGGGGGGTTTGGAGGGGTTTTGGGTCAATAAAAGTGGTTGGAAAAGGAGAAATTTCAATTTTTTTCGTCTTTTTTTTTGAGAGGGTTTTGGGAAGAAAAAGGGGTTTGGGACCATCCCAAAAATTTGGCAGAAATCCCAGGAATTTGGGGATTCATCCCAGGAATTTTGGGAGCCCAATTCTGGGGGGGTTTGGCTCAATAAAAGTGGTTGGAAAAGGAGGGATTTGGGATTTTATCCCAATTTTTGGATCCTCTATGACCACCAGGGCATCGGGCACCGCATGCAGGGGCTCTGCCTGTAGGGAGAGACCCCAAATTATCCCAAAAAAAATCTGGGAAAAACCTCCAGGATTCATCCCAGAGTTCGGGAGCCCAGTTTTGGGGGCCTTTGGGGTGGTTTGGGTCAATAAAGTTGAGTTTAAGATGGAGAAATTCGGATTTTTTTGTCTTTTTTTTTTTTTGGGGGGGGGAAACAGGTTTGGGACACCCCAAAAGTTTGGGAAAGACCCCTCCAGGATTCCCAAAATTGTCCCCCAAAATTTGGGAACATTCCCAGGAATTTCGGGAGCCCAGTGCTGGGGGGGTTTTGGTTCAATAAAAGTGCTTGGAAGAGGAAGAAATTGGATTTTTTGGATGGTTTTGAGGGGATTTTGGGAGGAAAAAGGGTTTGGGATCATCCCAAAAATTTGGGAACCCCCGATTTTGGGGGATTTTGGTTCAATGAAAGTGGCTGGAAATGGAGAAAATCGAATTTTTCGTGGTTTTCTGGGGGTGGAAAGGGGTTTGGGACCCTGAAAATCGTCCAAAAAAATTTGGGAGAAACCCCAGGAATTTCAGGATTCATCCCAGGATTTGGAGAGCCCTAATTTCGGGGGATTTGGGGTTGGTTTGCTTCAATAAATTGGAATTTAGGAAGGAATTTGGGGTCATTTTTGTTGGAAAAAGGGGATTTTCTGGGGTAAAAAATGAGGATTTTTGGGAGTGGAAAGCGGATTTTTTTGGAGGAGGAAAAGGGGTGTTTTTGGAGGGAAAATTTTTGGATGGGATTTTCTTTTGGGAAAAGGGAATTTTCTGGGATAAAAGGGAGGAGGAAGAACAAACAAACATCCAAAAAATGGGAGTTTATAAATTTTTTTGATAAAAATTCTTTTATTGCTACAAAAAAACCACTGAACAAAACCCTGGGGGGATCCTGGGGTCCCCAGTTGGGTTTTTGGGGGGAATTTTTGGGGTTTTGGGGGAATTTTGGGTGAATTTTTCGCCATTTCTGGGGCGCTTTTTCCAAAATTTTGCTGTTTTTGCCCAAATTCCCGGATTTTTCCAGGTTTTTTTTGGGAATGGTCACACGAATGTCACCCTGGTCCTGGCTGGGTTTACCTGGAGAACGTTGAGCCCCCAGACTTGAACTTTTTGGGATTTTTCTGGTGGATTTTGGCCATTTTTGGGGAGTTTTTGATGTGGATTTCGGAATTTTTCCCAAAATTCCCAAATTTTGGCAGATTTTTCCCGGGTTTTTTTTTGGGACTCCTCACATGAACGTCACCTTCATCCTGGCAGGGTTCACCTGGATGACGTTGACCCCCTAAACCTGAACTTTCTGGGATTTTTGGGTGGATTCTGGCCCTTTTTGGGGCGCTTCTCATGAAAGTTCTGCCATTTTTTCCCCAAATTCCCAAATTTTGGTAGATTTTGCCAGGTTTTTTTTGGGAATGCTCACACGAAGGTGACCCTGGTCCTGGCTGGGTTCACCTGGAGGACGTTGAGCCCCCAGACTTGAACTTTTTGGGAATTTTTGGGTGGATTTTGGCCGTTTTTGATGCCAATTTTGCAATTTTTCCCAAAATTCCCGAATTTTGATGGATTTTTCCTGGGTTTTTTTTGGGAATCTTCAAACGAACATCACCCTGGTCCTGGCAGGGTTCACCTGGAGGATGTCAAGGCCCACAAAGGTGAATTTTTGGAGTCTTTGTGAGGATTTTTTGCCATTTTCGATGCAAATTTTTGCCATTTTTCCCAAAATTCCCAAATTTTGACGGATTTTTCCCGGGTTTTTTTTGGGAATCTTCAAACAAACGTCACCCTGGTCCTGGCAGGGTTCACCTGGAGGACGTTGAGCCCCTCGTACTCGTCCAGGGCCGCCCCCACCTGGGCGGGGGTGAAGCCGCGAGCCCCCAGCACGGCCAGGGCGTGGGGGAGGGGCACCGAGCGCCCCCCGGGCCCCCCCAGCTCCCGGAGAATCCCAAAAATCGCCTCCGACGGCCGGGGGCACCTGGGGGAGGGGACAGGGGGGTCAGGGATCCCCAGAAACTCCAAGGGTTTGGGGAATTTGGGGGGGATTTACACGAAATCCCCGAATTTCTGCGGAAATTCCCCCCAAATCCTGAAAATTCTTCGGTTTTTCCCAAAATTCCTGAAGTTTTGAAGTGTTTCCCAAAATCTCCCCGAAATTCCAAACTCCCCCAGTGCTCCCAATCCCCAAGTTTTCCTGAAATTCCCACAAAATTCCCAGAATTTGCCCAAAATCCCGGAATTTCTGCGGAAATTCACCCCGAACCCTCAAAATTCTTCGCTTTTGCCCCAAATTCCCGAATATTTCTCAAAATCCCCCCAAAATCCCAAACTCCCCCAAGATTTCCCAAATCCCCCCAAAAATCCCAAATTCCTCCAATTTCCCAAATCCCTCCAATCCTCCCATGTCCCAAATACTCACAAAATATTCCCCAAAAATCCCAAATTCCTCCAATTTCCCAAATCCTCCCAATGTCCCCAATCTCCCCCCAAAATCCCAAATTTCCCCAGTATTTCCCAAATCCCCCCAAAAATCCCAAAATTCCCATTTTTGTCACCTCTGGGTGCTGTCCTTGTCCCCCCTGAGGGACTCCCGGGCGGCCTCGAGCAGCCTCAGGGCCTCGCTGACGTCGTCCTTCTCCACCACGTCCCCGAGCCTCAACCGCGCCTGAGGGACCCAAAATCCACGGAAATCAACCCAAAATCCACCCCGGAATCGCTGCAGGGTTCAGTGGGAAAAGTTAAAAAAAAAAAGGAGGAGAATTGACCCAAAAATCGCGGAGAAAAAGGGAAAAATTGGGGCGAAATTGGAGTGAAATTGAGCTAAAATTAACAAAAAAATCAGCCCCAAATTGACCCAAAAACAGCCCCAAAATTGACCTGAAATCGCCCAAAAAATCAGCCCCAAAATTGACCTAAAATCACCCAAAAAAGCAGCCCCAAATCAGCCCAAAATTGACCCAAATACAGCCCCAAAATTGACCTAAAATCACCCAAAAATCAGCCCCAAACCAGCCCAAAAATGACTCAAAATCAGCCCAAAATTTACAGAAAATNACAGCCCCAAAATTGACCTAAAATCACCCAAAAATCAGCCCCAAACCAGCCCAAAAATGACTCAAAATCAGCCCAAAAAATGAAGCCAAAATTTTGTGTAAATTTTGGGCTGATTTTCAGTTAATTTTAGGTCTGATTTTGGGTTGATTTGGGCTGATTTTGGGTCAGTTTGGAGTCAATTTTTGTATCCATTTCGGGCCAGTTTTGCGCTGATTTTTGAGTCAATTTTGGGTCTGATTTTGGTTCAATTTTGGTTGATTTTGGGCCAATTTTGGGTCGATTTTGTCCAGCAAGGTCCTGGCAGATGCATAAACAACCCCAATCGCAGGACCTGACCCAACCCTGGGGGTCACTGGAGGTCACTGGTCCATACTGGGGCTCATTTTGGGTCCATTTTGGGCTGATTTTGGGCCAATTTTCCTGCCAAATTTGGGCTGCTTTTGAGTCAACTTTAGGGTCAATTTTGTGTCAATTTTAGGCCGATTTTGGGTCAAATTTGGGCAGATTTCAGGACAATCCAGGGCCGATTTTGGGTCAATTTGGGGCTGATTTTCCCCAGCAAGGTCCTGGCAGATGTGTAACAAACCCAGTCCCACTCAACCCCCAGGACCACTGAGGACACTGGGAGGTCACTGGTCCATACTGGTCCATACTGGTCACTCCCAGTCCGTACCAGGGCGGTGGCCAGGCGCAGGACGGCCAGCAGGGTCCTGGCAGATGTGTAACAAACCCAATCCTGGGACCTGACCCAACGCTGGGTGACACCAGAGTGACACCGGGAGGTCACTGGGAGGTCACTGGTCCCTACTGGTCCATACTGGGAGGTCACCAGTCCGTACCAGGGCGGTGGCCAGGCGCAGGACGGCCAGCAGGGTCCTGGCAGATGTGTAGACGCTGTCCTTGCCGGCCCAGGCCTCCTTGCGCAGCTCCACGTAGGCGGCCGTGATGAACTCGGCCAAGGCCTCGGGCACCAGCGGCTCCTTGCGCTTGCACGTCGCGATATAGCGCCTGTCGCGACAGGGGGAGGAGGGTTTGGGGTGAAAAAAAGCAAAATTTGGGAAAAAAACGGTGACATTTTGGGGAAAACCAGAGAAATTTAGGGTGAGAAGAGCAAAATCTGGGAGGGAAAAGAAGCGTAATTTGGGGTGAAAAAACTCACTCCTGTATGTCGCGATATAGCACCTGTCACGACAGGGGGAGGCGGGTTTGGGGTGAAAAGAGAAAAATTTGGGAAAAACCAGTGAAATTTTGCGGAAAAAAAGAGAAACGTGGGGTGAAAAAATTCACTCTTGTATGTCACGATACCACGCCTGTCACGACATGAAATTCCAGGGAAAAACCTCAAATTTCATGGAAAACACCCAAAATTCACTGGAAAAACCCCAAAATTCCAGGGAAAAAACCCCAAAATTCCCCGGAAAAACCCCTCAAAATTCCAGGAAAAAATGCCACAATTTCACGGAAAACAGCCAAGGGTGGGCCGGGATTTTTGGGGTGAGAAAAGCGAACTTTGGGCAACGAACCTCATGAGTTTCATGTCGAGGGGCCGGCAGGAGCTGGGCGGTTCCCGGCAGTGCTGGTGAACGTAGGTGATGTGCTGGGCCAGCCTGGAAACGGGGGAAAAACGGGATTTTGGGGATTTAGGGAGCGCAAGAGTCTTCCATGGGCACCAAACTCAACCCAAGGACTCCTCCATTGATCCAAGAGTCTCCCATTGATTCCAACCTCAACTGAACCCAACCCAACTCAACCCAAGGACTCTTCCACGGATCCCAAGCGTCTCCCATTGATCCAGAACTTTCCCATTGGTTCCAGACGCATTCCAACTCAACGCAGTGACTCTTCCATTGATCCCAAGACTCTTCCATTGGTTCCAAACTCAACCCAACCCAACGACTTTTCCATGGATCCCAAGGCTCTTCCATTGATCCCAAACTCTTTCCAATTCAACTCAACTCAATGACTCTTCAATTGATTCCATGACTCTTCCATTGGCTCCAAACCCTTCCCAACCCAACAACNCCACTGATCCCAAGACTCTTCCATTGATTCCAAACTCAACCCCAATGACTCTTTCACTGATCCCAAGACTCTTCCATTGGTTCCAAACTCAACCCAACCCAACCCAACCCAATGACTCTTCCATGGATCCAAAGGCTCTTCCATTGATCCCGAACTCTTTCCAACTCAACCCAACTCAACCTGAAGACTCTTCCACTGATCCCAAGACTCTTCCATTGATTCCAAACTCAACCCCAATGACTCTTTCACTGATCCCAAGACTCTTCCATTGGTTCCAAACTCAACCCAACCCAACCCAACCCAATGACTCTTCCATGGATCCAAAGGCTCTTCCATTGATCCCGAACTCTTTCCAACTCAACCCAACTCAACCTGAAGACTCTTCCACTGATCCCAAGACTCTTCCATTGATTCCAAACTCAACCCCAATGACTCTTTCACTGATCCCAAGACTCTTCCATTGGTTCCAAACTCAACCCAACCCAACCCAACCCAATGACTCTTCCATGGATCCAAAGGCTCTTCCATTGATCCCGAACTCTTTCCAACTCAACCCAACTCAACCTGAAGACTCTTCCATTGATCCCAAGACTGTTCCATTGATTCCAACCTCAACCCAAGGCGTCTCCCGTGGCTCCCAAGCCTCTCACCTGAGATCCTTGTCGCGCTGGGGCCGGTCCTGGAGCAGCCAGAGGAGGTCGAAGCGGGACAGGAGGGCGGCCGGCAGCTGCAGGTTGTGCTCCAGGCTGCGGCCGGGGTCGTAGCGGCCCAGGGCCGGGTTGGCGGCGGCCAGGACGGCACAGCGGGCGTTGAGGGTGGCCATGACGCCGGCCTTGGCCACGGCCACGCTCTGCTGCTCCAGGGCCTCGTGCACGGCCACGCGGTCGCCCTCGAGCATCTTGTCGAACTCGTCGATGCAGCAGACGCCGCGGTCGGCCAGCACCAGCGACCCCCCCTCCAGCGTGAGCTCCCCGCTCTGGGGGTCGCGCAGCACGGCCGCCGTCAGCCCCACGCCCGACGAGCCCCGGCCCGTCGTGTACTGGCCTGCGGAAAACNCCACGGAGCCCCGGCCCGTCGTGTACTGGCCTGCGGAAAACGGGGGGAAAACGGGGAAAAATGGGGGAAAATGGTGAGGAAGAGGAGGGAAAATGGGAGGAAAGGGGTGAGGAAGAGGAGGAAGAAGAAAAGGAGGAAGAGAAGGAAGGAGAAAAAGAGGAGGAGGAGGAAGAAAAAGAAGAGGAAGAAAAGGAGAAGAAAGAAGAAGAAGAGAAGGAAGAGAAGGAGGAGGAAGAGGAGGAAGAAGAGGAAGAAGAGGAAGGAGAGAAAGAGGAGGAAGAGGAGGAAGAGAAAGAAGAGAAAGAGGAAGAAAAAAGAAGGAGGAAGACAAGGAAGGAAAGAAAGANAGAGGAAGAGGAAGGAGAGAAAGAGGAAGAAAAAAGAAGGAGGAAGACAAGGAAGGAAAGAAAAAAGAGAAGAAAGAGCAGCAAGAGAAAGGAAGAGAAAGAAAAAGAAAACAAGAAGAGGAAGAAGAGAAAGAAAAGAGGAAAAACAACAAAAAAAAGGAAAAGAGAAAGTAAAGGAAGAAGAGGAGGAGGAGGGGGAGGAGAAGAAGGAGGAGAAGGAGAAGGAG
>VZTJ01001088.1:151768-167492 GCA_013397795.1 Orthonyx spaldingii | reverse complement strand
CCACCATCCTGCCTCCCGGGGGGCTCGCCAGGGCCGGATGCCCACCCGCTCCCGCGGCCGCCGCTCCGCCGGCGCCTTCCCAGCGCTCCGGCCGACCTGCTCTGCGGGATAATGAGGCTGCTGCGTGGAGGCAAATCCCGTGGCGCCCGCTCACGTGCTGCCAGCCAGCCCATCCCAGCGTCCCAGTCCCTCCCAGTTCAGCCCAGCACCCAGCAGCGGCGCCGCGGGGGCTCGGCGTCCCAGCCCCGCCGCGCGGGACGCTGCGGGAAAGGGGGGGATCCCGCAGCGCCGCGGTGGCGGCCGAACCCCCGTGGTGGTGACATTCCAGCCAGGCGTCCCCAGGGCCGAGCCAGGCTCCCACCGGGGCGGGAAATCATGGGATTGGGGATACGGCCGCAGCTCTGGTGGGGCACGGAGAGCGGAGCAGCCCGGCCCGGGGCGGACGGGCTCCGTGTGGGCGGCGGAGCGGGGGCGGCAGGCGGGATGGCCCGAGGAAGCGGCGCTGGCCAAGCAGCACATGCGTGGCGCAGCCCATGCAGCCGCGCCGGATTGCCCGCGGCAGCCCGGGAAGCTCGTGGCCGCGAGATGAGGGGAGGAAATTCCCCCCGGGATCAGCGCCTGGCACCGAGGAGTGGCCTGGAGCAGCGGCCACCGGCCCTGTCCCGGTGCCGGCGCTGCCGGCGGGGACCGCGGGGCGAAGCTGTGCCATCGTGCAATGCCAGCAGCGGGGACGGGCAGGGAGCGCGGCGGGGTAAACAGCTCCAAAAAACCAACAAAAAAAAGAGGTGAAGAAAGAGCGAAAGGTGGGAGAAAGAGAGAGAGGAGGGAAGGGAGTGGAGAGGAGCGGAGAGCTGGGATGGACGGAGCCCCAC
The DNA here is from genome assembly GCA_013397795.1 of Orthonyx spaldingii. Taxonomy (NCBI): domain Eukaryota; kingdom Metazoa; phylum Chordata; class Aves; order Passeriformes; family Orthonychidae; genus Orthonyx; species Orthonyx spaldingii. The sequence goes on along the minus strand of VZTJ01001088.1, from coordinate 166,620 downwards.
GGCCGGGGCCGAAGGCACTGCCCGGACGCTGCCGCCCCCACCCCGCCCCGCGGCGCCGCCGACCTCCTTTCGTTTTCCTATCGAATCCTAAATTAGTTCAATTTACAACCTCTCAGTCACAGGAAACTAAATCTGGCTCCTGTCGGCCCCGCGCCAGCTGGAGGCGCGGGCTCCTCCAGCGCCGTGCCAGGCGGCACCGCGCCCTGCCCGTGCCCGGATGGATCCCCTGGCACCGGCACCGCGCCCTGCCCGTGCCCGGATGGATCCCCCGGCACCGGCACCGCCGGACCCTCGGCCTGGAGCCCCGGGACAGCCCCGATCCCGGCGGCGCTGCGCCAGAGGGGTGCTGGAGCACAGGATGCTCCGCCACATCCCCTTAACCCTGCCCTCGCCGCCTGCGCCAGCCCGTCCGTCTGTCCGGATTCCCAGCGGGATTTGTTTCTCCACCACGGCTGGGGACGGCTGAAGGCTGCGCCGCTCCCGCTTTTCCTCGCCTCTCCCTGCTGCTTCCCAGCGCCCGTCTGGAGCGCGGCAGCCTCCCGGGCGGTGTCACCGAACTGTCCCGGGGTGCCGGCGCTGCTGCCGGGACCCCCCGGCTGCCACATCCCAGCGCGGAGAACCGGAGCAGAGAGCGGGAGCGCCGGACGGAGCCCACAGCCGGCACACCCCCGGCAGCTGCCTGCAGTGAAAGGTCTCACCGAGACCCCCACCCCGGCCTGGAGCCCTGCGGAGCCTGCCAGAGCTCGGATTTTCCCTAAATCTGATCAGTCCCGGACTTTCCCCAACTTTTTCCGGCATCAGGTGGCGGTGCCGGCGCCGGGTCCGGTGGCTGTGCCAGGGGTCGGGGGGCGCACGGACGGAAGGTGTCACACAACTGTCCGTGATCTTCCCTGAAGGGTGCGGGCAGGGGACACCCCCTCCTGCCTCTGGAACACCGCCGAGGCAGCGCTGCCTGCCCTGAGAAGCCGAGCTGGGAATGCTGAGCCGCTTCCCGGCGGGGTTGGGCAGAGCCACCCTCAGCACTGGGGCAGCACCCGAAGGTGCCTCTCCTGCCCGGCTGCCTCCTCTGCTGCCCCTGAGCCAAAGCACCGCCGGGAGAACGGGAAACGCCTCCTCTCCCTCGGCACGGTGGTCCCGGGGACCTGTTGATGGCCCCGGGGACCTGTCGGTGGCCCCCATCCAAGCGCATCCGCAGCGGGGAGCGGGCGCCCGGGCCCGCCGGCCGTGGCCGTGCCGTGCCGGACCGTGCCGTGCTCACTCACTTGGACAGGCTGAGCTTCCCTGCGGCCAAGTGGCTCTGCACCGTGTGCCAGCGGCCCCGTGCCGCCTTTCCCGCTCCGGGCTCGCTGTGGGCGGACACGCTGCTCCTCATTCCATCCTCGCCGAGCCGCTGCTTGTCCCCGGGCCGGCCGTCGCGGTCCCCGGACAGCCCGGCGGCGGCCGACGCCGTCAGCTTGGCCCCTGATAACAGAGAGCCACTGGGCCGGGCCGGCGGCCGGACCCCCCCAAGACAGACACGAAGGGAGCCGGACGGACACACGGATGGACGTGGAAAACGTGGGGAGCCGTCGGGGAGTGGGGGGGAGGGCGACAGAGCCGGAGGGGGCAGACGGACAAGAGACGGACAGACAGACAGAGAGAGAAAGAGAGACATCAGCACTGCAAAAAAAAGGGGTCCTGGCCGCGGGGTGCGCGGGGGCCTCGGCAAAACATCCAAGAGAGAGGGCGGAGGAGGGAGAGGGGTGGGGGAGGGGGGGTCCCGCTCGCCGGCAGCCCAGCCCCGGGGGGACCCGTCCCCGCGCCGAGGGGGTGCCCCCAACGCGCAACCCCGTCCCGGAGGGAGATCCCGGCCGGCCCCGGGAGTGCGGGAAGGAGGGGTTGCTCGTCTCCATGGGACGGCCCATGGGTGGCGTGCGGGGAGCCCGGGAGCAGGAAGAGGAGGAGGAGGAGGAGAAGGAGGAGGAAGAAGAGGAGGAGGAAGGCCGGTGGGTGCTGCCCATATACTCACTACACGGAGCAAACCCGGTAAGGAGAGACTCACTTGAGGGAAAGGCGCGGATCACCGTACGGAGCGTAAGGAGAAATGTTTAGGATAAACTCCTTGGGAGGGTAGGAGCTCCATTTCTGCTGCACTGTGTTGTCATTGTTATTCCAAAAGTCTCTGTCTAGATCGCTACAGCGGCCGGGTTCCGGGGGAGAAAGAAAAGGGAAATACAAGAGAGAGAAGCTGAATTCCTGCGAGAGGGAAGGAAAAGCAGCCCTCCGCCCCCGGAGCGCCAGGATCCTGCGGAGAGAGACGGGGAGCCCACCCCGCGGACACCGACACACACACACACACACACACACACACGGACACGGACAGAAGGATGGATGGATGGATGGGAAGAGCTGTGGAGAGACAGGAGCGGGCGGCTCCGCCGGCTGGCAAGGAGAGAAGGATGTGGGGGGTTAGGGAGGCGTCGGCGAGTGCGGTGCCGGCCCGGCATTCCCAAAAGTGTGTCCGTACGCCCTCGGCGGCTGTGTCCGTGTGTCCTCGCCTGCTCAGCAGCCGGCTCCTGGAAGCGCTTGGTTAAGACCATGACACTGCTGCGTGTTGGAGACCCTTCCGGATCCCTTCCTTTCTGGATCCCTTCCTTTTTGGATCCCTTCCGGCAGAACCGGCCTGCTGCCGGCACAGAACCCGGACGTCCTGGCTCCGGGAAGCCACCGGAGCTGCGTGCCAGGGCCCAGTAGCTCCCTGCTGGCACTGGGAGACTGGAGAAGCCACCAAAGCCCACCTGCAGCTCCGGGTTGATCCCGGCCGTATGGAATGTGCTGGAGTTTGGGAAAGCCTCCTGTGCCATGACATCGGGAGAGGATGCGCCTCCCCCTCCATTCCCAGCTCATCCCGGCTGGCTGGGAGCAGCCGGACAGGTGCCCGAGGTATCCCTGCACCCCAACAACACCCAGGCCAGCCACGGGAAGAGGTTTTCCATAGGCTTATTCCAGGCAGGAGCTATTTCCCTCCTGGCGGCCCAGCTCCCTGGAGGCCTGCAGAGGGTGCGGAGAGGCAGCGCTGGGTCTGGGATGCCAGGAGAACCCCCCCGGCTTCCAGCCTGCACTTCACTCCCTACTCAGCGCCGTGGGACGCCCCAGCTCGGCTCTCCTTCCTCCATGGAATACCCGGAGGGTGCAGAGCCATTCCAGCCCCGCATGCCCAGGCCGGGAGCATCCCTGGGGACGGACACCTCTGTCCTTCCTCTCCCCCCCCATCCTGGCACCTACTTGATGGTTTTCTTTTCGCTGCGGCCTCGGCTGGAATCCGGAGTTCCCACAGTCTCCAGGGAAGTCTTGTAACGCTTTCCCTGTGGAAAAGGGGGGGGGGGGGATCACGGGGTGGCAGAGGACCCCCGGAGCATCCCGATGGAGCTGCCACCTCCTGGAGAGTTTGACCTGGATTTTGCCCTTTCCCTTACAGTCTTCAGGCTCCATCCCACCCATTCAGGCAGCAAAATTCCCAAAAGCTCCATCCCTTGGTCCTTGGGGGCTCCTGCCCTGCGTCACCCCAAGGACAGCACGGCCACCGCCCCCAGCATCCCATTCCATGGCCTCACTGGGAAGGAGAGGATAATTTTAGGCCTGATTGGGTCTGAATTAATTAAGTTCACCTTTCCCAGCGCCAGGGAAGTGCTGCCACAGGATAATGAAGCCAGAGCTGGCTCCTAACTGGGGCTGGTAATCAGGGCGCTCCGGCAGGTTCCGAGCGCTGCTCCGAGCCAGGGTGGGCAGGAGCCAATTAATGCCAATTATCCAACTATTGGAAGCCGAGGATGCTCCATGCAGGTGCCGGGCAGATGAGGTGGGGTGGGAGCAGCTGCCAGAGCAGGATGGGCTGGAGAAACCCTTCCATCTCACTGCTCCTGGATCTCAGCAGCCAGGCCTGCATCCAGGAATGGGAATGTTTCTCCTTTCTCCTTCCCAGCCTCTCCATATCCACATGGAGCCATCTCCTTGGCTTGCTGGGACACCTGGGCCCTCAGCACAGCGTCCTGGAGCAGCCGCGGGCTAATCCTGCCAGGAGCTGCGGGGGAACACCTGGATCTGCTTGGATGCCCATGGGCTGATCCTGCTGGGAGCTGCAGGAATGCTGGATACCCTCGGATTCCCAAGGGCTGATGCTGCCAGGAGCTGCAGGGATGTTGGAACTCGGATGTCCATGGACCAATCCTGCTGGGAGCTACAGGGGAACACCTGGACTTCCCTGGATGCCCACGGGCTGATCCTGCCGGGAACTGCAGGGATGTTGGAACTTGAATGTACATGGACTAATCCTGCTGGGAGCTGCAGGGATCTTGGATTCCTTGGATGCCCAAGGGCTGATGCTGCCAGGAGCTGCAGGGGAACACCTGCACCTCCCTGGATGCCCACGGGCTGATCCTGCCGGGAGGCACGGGGATGCCTGACCTCCCTGAATGCCCCCAGGCCATCCCGAAAGGAATCATTCCCCAACCCCGCGCTCATCTGTGTCCCCGGCGGCTCGGGGCTCCTGAGGACACGGCAGCGGTGGCCGCGTGGGCTCGGCCGTCATTGCCACGCAGCCGCTCCAGCTCCGGGCGCTGTCCAGGGCCGGTTGGGATTCGCCTTCCCGGCCAATTCACACTTGTTTGTTCCTCTGCCAGCTCCTGCCTCCTCCTTCCCGGCGCTTTTTCCTCCGCCAGCTCTCTCTCCCCATCCCCTGGGTGGCACCTGGAAGGGCCCTTCCCGCCCGCCGCCTCATGGCCATGCGGACCCCCTCTCCCATTCCCGAGGGAATGACGCTGCCTTCCCACGGCTCGGGTTGGGCACCTCGCTGCCGGGAAGCGCCGCTGCCATCGCAGCGCTTGACCCAGATTCGATTCCGACGGCGAAGGAAACGTGGCCGAGCACGTCCCGCTCCCGGGAGAGGAGGAGCGGGAGGGAGAGGAAGGATGGGGGCGGCGGGGAGCGTTGTCCCAAGCCCCCGGCGGGATCTGGGGAGGGAAGCAGGGATGCAGAGCGGGCGGCAGGGCTGGCTCACGGCCCCCGGCGCTGCCAGGGACGGGCTGGCCGCCTTCCCGCGGGGCTTTTCCAGGCAGGAGCGTGCCCAGCAGGACAGGGGCCAGCTCGTTCCGGCTCGCCACCAATACATACCCATATATTTGGAAACTTCCCTTTGTGCCACACAAACAGTTTCGCCCAAACATTTCATTAGCACGTCCGGAAAAGCCCAAACAAAAGCTGCAGCCGGCGGCTCCGGGGAGCTGCCTCCGCCCGGCTGCTGCCCTGGCAGCGGGAATTGGCCCCTTCCCGGCGGCACGGGGGGCGCGCCGGGATCCCGGCAGGGCAGGAGGGAAGCCGGGCACTCACCATTTTCCGCTGGCACCACTGGCAGATCCCGCAGAGGACGATGGTGACGCTAAGGCTGACGGTGATGATGGCTGAGACCAGGAGGACGTCGCGGGAGGGGGTCCCTGGGGGGAGCAGAGCACAGAGGTGGGGGTCAGACCTAAATCCCGAGGTGTTCCCGGCGTGCGCGGGGATGGATACAGGGAGGGAAAACACAGGGAGTGTGGTCCGACAGGCTCCAGCCCCGTGGTGCAGTGTCCCGTCACGGTGGCCTCCTCCGTGGCTTCTGGGCTCCCAGGGAGGGGTATCCTGGGAGGAATCCGGCCCCGAGCGCTCCCAGGGAGCTCAGGCTGGAGCTTTCATCCCCGCGGGCACCCCGGGAGCGCTGGCACGGCCGGCAAAGGCCGCGGCGACTGCTTTGTGAGCCAATCCCACCCGGATTCGTCGCACCCGGATTCGTCGCACCCGGCCGTGCTCCTCCCCAGGCTGGCCCCGGGGACAACCTTGGGAACCCCAAAAGCGTGGGAAGGACCCATCAGAGCGACCACTGTGGGGTGAGAATACGGACCCAAGGCGGCCCGGAGGGGTCCAGCGGGACCCCAAACCAGCTGAGCTTTGTCTCCGGGCAGGACCCTCACCGCAGCATCCCTGTGGATGCTCCGCATCCCGCCGTGCTGGTGGGATGGGATTGTCCATGGCGGGAGCCCCAGCTGGCGGCGGGAAGCGGCGAGGCCGGAGCAGCGCCGGGAGCGGTGCTGCAGTATAAATATTAAACAATAAATGTTAATAATTAATTCGCCCGCAGACCTTGTTATTGTAACGAAATTTCCCGGCGGCTCCGAGGCCGGGGTGAGTCAGAGTGGACCGGGAGGGGGGATCGGGGCTTTGGAATCGCCCCCGGCGCGTGCCGAGGCACCCACAGCTCCCACACCCCCGCTGGAATCACACGGGGAAAGGGAACGGTGACCGTGAAGGGGAGGTTTATAAAAATCCCTTAAGGAGTAGATGAGGGTGGGATGAAGGGGGGGGTGGTTTGGGGGCAGGTCCCCCCTGCGGCACCCGCGCTCCCTCCATCCAAAGGCAGCTCCTGCATCGCTCCCGGATCACGAGGAGCCTGTGTATAACACTCACATAGCAACTGTTGCCTAGGAGGGAATTTGGGACCAGCCCTTAATTTCCAACATTTATAAACCCCGGCTGGATAAGCTGCCGGGGGAATGGGAAGCAGCCGGAGAGCGCCGGGCACCTCTCCTCGGGCGGGACCCCGACCAGTTCAAGCGGCGCCTGGGCTTACTGGGCGGGCTGGGATTTGGGATGAGCCCTCCTTGCCCCCGCGCTTGGTGCTCCCTGCTCCAACTCGGGAACGCCGTGACCCCTCTGGCTTAGCCCGGCGCTCCGACAGATCCTTCGCTCCTTGCGGGGTCAAGTTCATCCTCAAATTAATCTGGAGAGAGGGAATCAAAGGAGAAGGCGAGGGAAGGGGCGGGCACTGCGGAAGCCGCCGCGGCCGTGGCGGTGTCCGGAGAGGGACAGCAGCGAGCGCCGCTTCCCGGGGCCAAACTCCCCGTGCCGAGGTGCCACCACAGCCCCGAAGCTGGCGTCACCCCCTGACCCTGACGGATGCGCCAGCGGGATCCTGCCCGGGGCGGGTCCAGCCCTTCCCGGTGGGATCACGCCGTGTCCCCAGGGCGGGGGCAGCGATTCCGGCCCCCAGGCTGCGCCGCCCTCAGCATGACTTAAATGACTCGTTTTCCAGGCAATTAGCACTCGGTTAATTAAAGACTCGGAGCTCCTGGCGCGTCCCTAGCCCTGGGGCGCGGTGTGGGGTCCCTGTGCCTGTTGGGATGCGCAGCATGGGATGCCCTGGGGCGGGGGGCTCCAGGGGGGCGCGGGGAGCTGGGCGGCACCGGGACACAGCCCCGGGAGCGGGGGACAAGGTGGAAAGGCGCCGCTTGTTTTACTTCGCCGCTGGCCCTCCTTCCCCGCCGCTCTCCACACATCTCCGCGGCTGCCAGCGCGGATCCGGGCGGGAGCGAGGAGACGGCGGGGTGGGACTGGAGGGTCCATCCGCGGCCCTGGGGGCCGTGTCCCAAATCCCAGCGGCCCTTCGCTGGTCCTGCCTCATCCCAAGGGCACGGTGAAGGGGGGGGGGCGTGAGGCGGAGACCCCATGTCCTTCCTCGGAAGGATCGAGGCCCCAATCCCGTCCCACGTGCTGCTGGCAGAGCAGGGGATGCTGCGGAGGCCGGGAAGGGGGTGGAACATCCCTGCGGCTCTTTCATCAGGATCCAATGCCACTTGACGGGATATAATTCCACTCTTCCAGGCCGTCATTGATGAGGGGATTACCTGCCTCCTCAGCGCCGCAGCTCTCCAGCGTGGGATTTGTGCGGTGCTGCGTGAGCAGGAGCCGGGGAATAGGGTCCCTGTTCCAGGGGAGAGGGCTCTGGATGCAGGGACAGGGTCCCTGTGCCAGTGGAGAGGGCTCTGGGTTCAAGGGAAGACCTCGGACAAGCAGGGAGCCGCCCGCACCATTCCCAGTGCCCGCCTTGGAGTGGGAGATGGGGAATGTCTGGGACACAGGGATGCTGTCACGTGCCTATCCCCCTTTATCCGCCTCTCCTGCGGGCTCGGGATTAGCTGCCTCTGGAGCACCAGCGAGCTCTGGCTTTTGTGGATGCGAGGAATCACTTCAAACTCGACCCCGGCACAAGCAGAGGCGCGGAGATCCAAGAGGGATTAACCCTCTCCAGCGGTGCGTGAGCCGGAGACCCGGCAGGATGCGCCCGAAGGAGGGGAGAACCTCCCATGCCGACGGATCCGACCCGCGGCTCCGCTCCAGGAATGGTGGCTGTGGGAGCCGTGGCACGGCCCATTCCAGGGACAGCCGGGGGTGTCCCAGCCTGCTCCCAGCAACTCCAGCCTGGCCTCTGTCATCCATTTGGTGGCTTTGTGCATCGTGGTGGCCCTGTCCATCCCGGTGTCCCTGTCCATCCCGGTGTCCCTGTCCATCCCGGCAGCCTTGGACACCTTGGTAGCTTTGTGATGTTGGTGGCCCTGTGCACACTCAGCTTCAGGCCAGGCCTCGCTTGAGCCCGGCACAGCAAGATCCTCAGGCTCCTGGGCAGCTCCATCAATTTCCTCCCCAATTCCCAGTTTTCCCGTGCCCATCCCAGGATTCAGGCCCATCCGACGGTTCTGCCATCACCTCCAGCCAAAGCCCATGGCCCCTGAGCAGTGCTGGGAGGGCAAAGGCCCTGCAAGGCACATCCAGGGATGGTTGCAGCTCCTCTCCCAAGCCACAGCTCCTGCACGGGATGGAGAGGCTGGAAATCTCCATGGAGCGCCAGAGGCTTTGGATGAGCAAAGGCTTTGGAATGAGCCTCACACCCGTGCCACCACCGCTGGAATCAACCTCTCTGCAGCTGTCCCAGTGAGGATGGCCCTGGCCAGGCTCTCAGGGCCATATTTTGGATCCAGACCCCGAAATTCCCAGCTCTTGTGGACGCGGCGTCTCCCTGGCAGCTGCTCAGTAGCGCAGCCCCATCTCCTGGAGCCTCCTCCCACTCGCCCTGCTCCAGCGGCGAGATCCATGGATGCCAAGCACCCCGGGGGGGAAAATCAAAGCTGTGGGGAGCCCCCCCAGGCCAAGCTCCCGCCGAGCTCCCTGGAAGTGGTGATCAAAGCCGACATCCACAGCTCCACACGGAGAAACGGCTCCACGTGCCAAGCCGCCAAACCGGCAGCGGAAGCGCTGCGTTCCCGGGAAAAGGGCAGCGGGAGAAGGTGCCAAGCGAGCAGCACGTTCCCCCCCCAACATCCCGCCGTGTGCCGTCGTCAGGAGCTGCGGAGCCGGGGCGGGGTGCGACGCCCAGCCCGGGTGGGGAGGGTGGTGCCGGGGAGGGGATGAGGGATGGGAAGGGATCGGGCAGGAAGGCGGCGTCGGAGCGGCCCCCGGTGCTGCCGGGCTGCGGGGCCACGCGGAGCCCGGACAGGTGGCCGCGTTGTCACGCCGGGGCTTCCCAGATGCCGCCTGCCTGGCGCCAGGCCATTAATTCCTCCCCTTCTCATCCTCCCACTCATTTGCTCGATATTTCCCAAACCTCTTATTTTTAGGATGCAGCTGAAAAGCCGTGAATTTGCAGCTTTGGCTCCTGGGCAGGATCCCGGGCGCGGGGCAGGGGGGGAGCGGGGCAGGACCCCGGCGGGCGCGGCAGGAACCAGGAATCCAAGCCCTTGGCACAGGGAGAGGGAGAAGGGATGGGCACGGAGGGGGACGAGGCTTTGCTGCCATCCCTGCAAGAACCCAGTGGGCATTTTGGGCCTGCTGTGAGCCGGGCTTGGCGCGTCACGCGGAAGAGCCGGAGGGCTGGGCCAGCTGGGTCCGGCGCTGCCACCTGCCCGCGTGCTCCCGGGGACTCTGTGGGGATCATTGGAAGCCCCGCGGCCACCCCGCTGCCCGGCGGGATCCCGGGATGAGCCTCGGGAGAGAGGAGCGGTGCCACAGCTCAGCGCCCCAGGCGCGCTCCGGGCGAGAACGGGCGTCTGCTCTCCATCTGTCTGTCTATCCGTGCGTCCTCCTCTCCAACACATCCATCAATCTCTCCATCCATCCGTCCGTCCATCCGTCCCTCGTACACATCTGCCTCTCCATCCAGCCATCTGTCCATCCCCCGGAGCTGTCAATCCGGCCGGCTCTGCCTCCCCCACGCCGAGCTGCCGGTCCTGGGGGGCTTCGGGTGGCAGAGCCCACCAACAGCGGCCCCACCTCGGGGGGCTGGGGGCGGTGGACACCGTCCCAAAAGGCCGCACAGCTCTGGCTCGGTGTTCCCAGACATCCATCCCCTCTCCCCAGCAGCAGCTGCCGTGCAGGGATGTGTCCCTCCCGTGTCCCTCCCGTGTCCCTCCAGCCCTGACGCCACCCGTCCCTGCTCCACGGCCACGGCAAGCAGGAACTGGGGACGGAGGGAGAATTTGGCAAGGGAAGGCGCTCCTTCCCTGGTGCCGGGCTATTTTTGGCCCAGGATTTCCGGAGAGCCGTGTGGTTTCTCTGCCTCGTGGTCCCCACCGCGTTTCTCTTCCCGAGGAGCGTCCAGAACCCCGGAGCCCCCTCTGCTCCCGCGGTTCGCACATCCCCCCATCCCCATTCCCATTCCCATCCCCATCCCCATCCCCATCCCAGCCCCTGCTCCCGGAGGACGCCGCTCATCCCCCGGCCGGGCTGGTGCTCCACGTCATCCCTGCTCCGAAATGAGCCCTTGGGCAGCACTCCCCACCCTGGAGCCACCCTAGCCCCCCTTCCCTTGGCGCAGAATCCTCTCCTGGCTCCGGCAGCGGGCACGGCGGAGCGGGCTGGGCTCTCATCCCGAGTGGCACTGCCAGCTCTCGCGCCGTCGCCACTTAGCCTCTCGCCCCAGGGCTCTCCATCATTCCCGAGCCCTTCGGGTGACAGCAGGAGAGAGGGAAGGCAGCGAGCCAGCGGCTCCCAGGGAACAGGGGCGGGCAGGCTCCGTGCTGCCCATCCCAGGCCCCCGAGCCCCCCGCTTGCTTCCCCAGCTCCCTGAGCCCCCCCGGGCGGCGCCCCCCGGTCACGTCAGCGGGATCCACGTGTGGTGACAGCGAGGCCACCACGGGGACAGGATTCCCGCAGGGAGTTCAGGGATGGGGGAACGCTCAGGGTCGGCCCCGGGGCGCTGGCGGTGCTGGGAGAGGAAGAGGAGGCTTGGAGGGGAGCACATGGAAAGATGGAGAAACGCAGCTAGGAGGGAGGAGGCAGAGGAGGGGAATGAAGGGCCGAGGAAGGCCCCAGAGGGAGGATTGGGGACACAGGTGTGGGAAGGTGCCCGGGGGAGGTGGGGGTGGTGGAAACCCTCCAGCAGAGCCTGATCCCGGGGCTGCAGCCTCCAGGGACGCACAGGGAGGGTGATCCATGGGGCAGCAGGGATGGGCAGCAGGGATGGGCATCCGTGGAGGAGCGGGGACAGGACCCATCGCCCCCCTGCAGCCTCCGCAGGGGGAGAGCCGATCACCGCTCCCTCCCTGGCTCCTCGGAGCCCCCCGGGCTGCATCCCGCGGGTTGTGCCCCCTCGAAGGGCCGGGAGCGGGGCCTCCGCGCTGTGCTGGTCCCTCCGCCGCCGCGCCGGCTCCGTCCCTGCCGGCGCGACCGCTTCCCTTCAAAGCTCATTAACTCCCCCCAAGGTGACCCTCTCCCTCCTGCAGCCAGGCCCGGGGACACCAGGAGGGGACGGGGCGCTGGGGGGCTCCGGGAGCTGGCAGAGGGACGTGCGGCATCCCGTGCCACAGCCGCGCTGGCACCCTCGGGGCGGGGGATGCTGCGCTTGGCACAGCCCCACCCGCCNCCCGCCTGGCCCCACACGCGTCCCCCGGGGCCCCAGCCACAGCCAGGGGCGTCTGTCCGTCCCCCTGCTCCACGCTGGGGCTCTGCCCATCACCGCCGCGCTCCGGCTGCTCTCCGGGAGCCGTTCCCTCGCCGGATCCATCCATAATGGATATTGTAGCTGAGCCCCCGGGGGCCGGGGGGTGGCAGCGATATTATCTGCATCTGTCTTCATTCCCCGCTCCCCCTCCCTTCCTCGGCAGGCGGAAAAGCCGCGAGATCAGGCGCTGGAAAAGCCGCCTCCAGCTCCTCTCCTGCTCCTCGGAGTCAGGGGGGATAGGCGAGACCTCCCTGCCAGACCCCCCGCCCGGCGGGGACCCCCCCAATCCTTGTCCTTGCTGTGCCCCAGCCGTGCTCGGGGGGTCCTGGGACGCGTCAGTGCGGCCGTGGGGAGACTGAAAGGGCAGGAATTGCTGGCGGCTGCTGGGAGCAAGGAACCCACACCCTGGGGGGCTCAGTATCCGCGGAGACTCCCCCGCGCCGCCACGGAAAAGGGGATGGAGCCGCCGTGGGGGGAAAAAGGGCCCGGGTGAGGCCCGGGAGATGCTCCGAGAGGCCGGCGGGAGCAACCCTCGGGCTGGAGCGGAGGGGCTGGCGGGGAGGGGGCCCCCAGAGCCACACAGGGTGGGGGTCCCGGGGGGCCTGGAGCTGCCGCTCGGTGCCGGCGCCGCGCGGGACGCGAGGCTGCAGCAGGTGCCCGGCTCCCGGCGAGGCCCGTGCGCTGCCATCGCCGCGCTCTTTGTCTGCCCTGCCGCCCGTCACGCTCCCGCATCCCGCTCGCAGCCCCTCCGCCGGCCCCCGCCTCGCTCCCCGCGGTGCTCCGGCTCCTCCGGCAGCCCGGCTTTTCTGCCGAGCCCCGCGGAGCTGCTCCCACGGCCGCGCCAGCACCAGGGCTCTCCATCGCCCGCTCCGAGGCGGTGCGGGGGGAAAACAGGCAGCTGCTGCCTGGTTATTGATTCACCACCTCCAGCCGCCGCGCGGCTCTGCTCGGAACGCTTCCAGCCGGGAAAGATGGGGACGTGGGGAGCAGGGCCCCCCGGCACCTGCTGGCTGCGCTAAGATGGAGCTTGGGGCGTGTAACGTCGCCCCGAAGGGGACAGCTGGTGCCAGCAGCGGGGACAGGGATGCAGGGGGGTCTGGCAGGGGGAAGGGAGCTGTCCCGTGTTCCCAGAGCAAGGGGAACGTTGTCCCTGTGGCACAGAGGGCACCTTTGAGGGCAGCCCCAAGCTCTGCTCCGCGCTCGGCCGCGGCTCTCCTGACACACCATTCGGGGGTCCCCCAGCAGCACAGCCCCCTGCAGCTCCCCAGAACAGCCTCCAGCTGGCGGGAGCCGCTTTGGGAAGCGCCTGAGCTCGACCCCAATTCCCAACACCCCCTGCCAGCCAAGACCAGACTCCCTTGGGCGTCTCCGGCCCCAGAAGCAGACAGCCCCAGCAGCACCTCGGGGCTCCACGTTGCTCCCCCCCAGTCCCGCTTTCCCTGGGCAGCAAAGTTTCCCGAATTTCCCCACACGGCGTCTTCTCCCCCATGAAACGCAGCCAGTGCTGAGGGCCGCAGCCACTGTCCCCGCACGGTGACGCGGGGCAGGGGACGAGGAGGACGAGGCTGCTGCCACCTCGGGCAGGGATTTGGGGGGACGACAGGCACCGCTTCACCCCGGGATGTGGCTCGGCCGGCTCTCCCCGAATCCCGCGGGGGTGTGAGCTGCCAGCACCCCCTCAGCCTCCACCGGGGTGGGGGCCAGACCCGGCACCCCCTGAGCAAAATCCGGGGAAGGGGGGAACATGGAGGGCAGCAGGCGGTGCCGGGGTGCTGGCACAGGTGTGCGCACCCCAGCACCCCACGGCTCCCGGCGCCACGGCACAGCCGCCGCCGGTGACGTGCGAGAACTCCCACGTGACGGGAGCCCCGGCAGCCGCGGAGCACGGGGTTTGGGAAGGGGGAGAGGGGCTCTGCCCCCCCAAATCCGGCAGCTCGAGCTCTGCCTTAGCAGCGCCCAGCCTGCCCAGCAGCCCTGGCCATGGCACAAGCCGCCGTCGGTGGCCCACCGGCCGCCAGCGGGGACATCTGGCAGGGACAAGGGGGACAAATTGGGGGCAGGTGCAAAGTTTGGAGGGGGAATAACGCAGGAGCAAATCGCGGGCGGCGGGAGGGAAGGGCGGCTCCGCCGCTCGGCTGCCGGCGGGGCCGGGCTGGCGTCCCCCCGCTGCCGCCCACCCGCCGGGTGACCTTGGGCCAAGCAGCGCTCCGGGCATCCCTGCGGGGTCGCGGTGGCCACGGGATGGAGCCGCTGCCGGTGGGAGCGCTCGGCGGAAAGTTCCCCTCGAAGGCGGCTCGGCCGGAGCTGCCAAGTCCCGGGCAGCGGTGACGCCGTCACCTGCGGCGGGTGACAGCGCGTGGCGGTGCCCGGCGCTCCCCAACCTGCCGGATCCCGCAGGCCTGGCACCTGCAGCTCTCCCCGGCGGCGCCCGCTGTCCCCGCGGCCCCGCCGGCACGTCCCCACGCCACCGCAGGACACGCCGTCCTTCTGCCCGCTCTCCGGGCCCCGGGACACGGCCGGGGACAGCTGCCAGGCCCCGCCGATCCGCATCGCTCCGGCAGCATCCCTGTGGCTCCGCGGCGGCTCGGGCACCCCCAAAACGTCCCCGCCAGCGTCCCAGATTCGCCGGTGCGGGGCCGACTGCTGCCTTCGGAGCATGAGCTCAGCAAATCCGCACCGGAGGAAGCCCCTTCCCCGGCCGCCCGCCCCCGCGTGTCCCGGTGTCATTCCGGAGGTGCAGCAGGACGAGGCTGGGGGACCCCCAGAAGGACGGAGGGGGCGGACGGTGAGGAGCAGGGATGCGCTGACCGCTGGATGCTGGTCTGGACGCCGCGATTTGGGGCTCTCCCGGGGCTCTGGGGGTTTGCCGGGGCTCTGGGGAGCGGGGCGCTGCCCCCGGGGCTCGGGCTGTCCCGGGGGGAGATCCGGGGCTCCTGCAGCTCCGCAGGGTGAGGAGAGGGGGGATGCACCGGATGCTTGTCTGGGCGCCGGCACCCGGTGGGATTTGGGGCTCACCCCGTGTTTTTTGGGGGGCTGGGGAGCAGGATGCTGCCCGCGGGGGCTGGGGGGTCGC
>VZTJ01001088.1:130104-143671 GCA_013397795.1 Orthonyx spaldingii | reverse complement strand
GATATCTGTGCCCCTCTGAGGAGCCCCAAGCAGGGCTTCCCCATCCACTGCCGATATTTTGGGGTTCCAGGCATGGATGAGCTCCCCATCCCTCCTGTCCAGCAGGAACACACCCAGGGCAGGTTATTCCCATCGGGAAGTGCAGAGGGCAGCATTGATGCCAAACTCAGCCCCGCTGGACTCCAGGGAGTCTCCCCATCCCGGGGGACTGCGGGAAGGGGGCAGGAGGGTGGCACATCCCAAAATGCCACCCTGGCTTTCCTCCAGGAACAGGAAAGGCTCCTCATCCTCATCCCGAGTGTCCCACCCCTTCTGGGCTCATCCTGCTCGGGGGAACTCCTCCCCGCGTGACTCATCCCGCCGGGATCCCCCTCCTCGGCCGAGTGTCACCGGCTGACGCAAATCCTCCCACCCCAATCCCAGGTGCCGGATTTAGAACGGCTCCGCCGGCGGTGCCAGGGAGGATCCGACACCCCCGGCTGCCGGCGGGAATGGGGATGGATGGGGATCCATCCTGGAGGAGATGGAAGTGCAAATCCCGTGGAGGGGTGTGATGGGTGGGGCTGGGCGGGAGCGGGAATGCGGGCGCACGTCTTGGAGACACTCCCGCATTCCTCGTGCCAGCGCTCTCACCACGGATGGGATGGGATGGGATACGGGGTGGGATGGGAAGGGAAAGGATGGGAAAGGATAAGACGGGATGAGAAGGAGTGGGAAAGAATGGGATGGGCCACTATCCCATCCGTGTGGAAGCCCCAGGGCAGCAGCACGAGGCAGGAGCTGGAGCAGCTTCCAGAGGACTCTGATGAAATCACATCCTGAATCCAGAAAAACCTTCCTGGCTGGTTNACAGGGACTAAATGTGGGTCCCGAGGTGGGAGAGTCGGGCTGGGGAATGGAATCCCTGGAATGCAGCCCTGGGAAAGGGTGTGAAGGACTGAGGGGAATCAGGGGCACCAAGTGCGATGCGATGGGATGGGATGGGATGCGATGGGATGCGATGGGATGGGATGGGATGCGATGGGATGCGATGGGATGCGATGGGATGCGATGGGATGCGATGGGATGGGAGCAGAGCAGAGCAGAGCAGAGCAGAGCATGAGGAACTCCAGGATGCTCTGGGAGAGACAGGAGTGTTGGGATGCACTGGAAACATCAGGATCCCTGGGAAGAGCACCAGGATGCACCCGGAGCACTGGAATGCTCCAGGAGCATTGCGATGCACCAGGAGCAGTGAGAACCCTGGGAACAGAGGGATTTACTGGGAGCACTGGGATGCTCTGAGACCATGAGGATGTGTGAGAGGGATGCTCCAGGAGCACTGGGAGTTCTGGGAGCAGGAGGAACGCTGGAATGCACTGGGAGCTTTGGGATGCACTGGAACCGTGTTCCTTCAAAGCACGGGGATGCTCCGGGAACACCGGGAACATGAGAAGAGATGGGATGATCAGGAGTGCTGGAAGCATGGGGATCCCTGAGGGTACAGGGATGCTCCAGGAGCACTGGGATGGTCCGGGAGCAGAGGGAGCGCCGGGATGGAGCGGGATGCGCCGGGAGCCCCGGGATGCGGCGGTGCGGTCTGAAAGCTCCTCCTCGTGGCTCCCGGGGAGAACTACCGGGAGAGGCCCGGGATACGCGGCAGAGCCCCGGGCACGGGCCGGGCCGAGGCGCCGGCACACGGAGCGTCCCAGCATCCCGGGAAAAGCGGGGCGGCGGGAATGCCGGGATGGAGCGGGACCCTCTCTGTCCCCGCAAGCACCTGGGACGGGACGGGGCCGCATCCCGGCTCACTTCCCATGGGAACACGGCCAGCGGGGACCCCTCCTCGCACAGAGCCACAACCATCCCGGAAAAACCCGGAGCGCCGCCGGGATGGGGGGATTGTGGGAAGGCTCGACGTTAATGCATGGAATGTGATTTCAGGCCACGGTCCTGGCTGATCCAAGTGTGGGAGAGAGGCGGGAGTGGAAAATCACTTCTGCTGCGAGCAGCAATTCCTTTATTTTTCCTTTTTGCTGGCAAAGGTACTGAAAATGAGAGGGAGAGAGGAGGAATGGGAACATCCAGGACCCTCAGGGCAGCTGCAGCTGCGCTTCCAGAGCGCTTCCATGGATGCTCAAGTGGATTGCAGCGCGTCCCCAGCCCAGCAGATGGATGGTCCTCCGTGGAAAATGTCCCTAAAGCGGTGGGAATATCCAGGAATCCTTCTCAGGGAGCAGGACCTGGCAGTGTCACAGGGATGTCTGGAAAGGAGGGAGCAGGAATGGGATTGGGGTCGTTTAGGGAGCCGGGGGTGGGGTTGTGCTTCGCTCATCACCTTTCCCACCTGATCCAAGCGGGATGTGCCAGCACTGGGATCACTCCCGGCTCCGTTACCCGGGAAAGGGTCCCGCCCCTCTCCACGCTGTGCCCTCCAGTCAGAGCTCCACAAGGAAAAATCAATACCTGACTTCCAAAAAAAGCAGCTGCCGGTGGCTTTTTATAGCAACCTGTCCCATTTGCATCCTCCCTCAGCCCCGGCCCAGGGAGCCCGACCTCTGGCTAAATTAGCTGCGAATTCCCCAGGGAAACAGCCTTGGAAAAGCAGGAATGGAGCTTGGTCGTGCTGGAATGTTCTACCGCAGCCACCCCACCCCATTGTTCCTTGCTGGCCGTGGTTTCCACAGGGAGGTGGGGTTGTCCTGCTCCTGGAGCACGGATGGGCAGTGGGATGGGGTGGCTGCCAGCAGTCCCAGCCCCTCTTCCCCTTGGGATTGCTCCCCAGAGGGAAAAAGGGATGTGGGAAGGAGGAGAACATGGGGCTGCCCCAGACAGGGATGCAGGGAGCAGGGGGAGGGATGGCAGGGAAAACCCCGGGATGGGGAGGTGCTGACCCTCTTCCCCTGCAGAAATCCCACCCGTGTTCCATGGATTCCGGAGGTGCCGAGGCAGAGGAGCCGAGCACAGGGAATATTTAGGTCACGGTAAATGAGCTCCCTCATTAGAGCCTCTGGATCCGCACCTACGCGGGGCCGGGGCGCGGAAACCGGGAAAGGGGATTTGGACACCCCGGAGTGGGCAGGAAAGACGGATGGGCCCATTATCCCAAGGAAATTGAGGAGGTGGGTGGCAGGCACGGCGTGGTCAGGTTCGGATGGACAGGCCGGGAACAGTGGGAGGCTCCCAAAACACTTTGAGTTCGGGAGATTTTGGGGCTCTGCCCTTGGTAAAAGCTTTTCCTCTTTTCCCTCCCTGCTCATCCCAGGTGCTGCCCATCAGCCTCACAGCTGGAGCAGAGCAGTGATGGGATAAAAGGGCAATTAAGGGGGGCCTGCCCTCCCCCTTGCAGTCCCGGTGGGATGGATGCAGGCTCTGGAGCTGCTGGAAGTGCTTTGGGAAAAGGTGAGTGACTTCCTCGATCGTGTCCAGAGCATGGGAGGGCCCTGGGGATCCACCAGGATTTTTTGTCCCGTGTAAATGTTTCCCTGGCATGACCAGCAGGCTGAAGGAGGGGCTTTTCCCCCTCTACTCTGCTCTGGTGAGATCCCAGCTGGAATTCTGTGTCCAGCTCTGGGTGCCTCACTATAAGAAGGATGTGGAGCTGCTGGAGCGAGGCCAGAGGAAGTCATGGAAATGCCAGAGGGATGGACACAGGCTGGGAGAGCCGGGGGTGCCCAGCCTGGAGAAGGGAAGGCTCCAGGGAGACCTTAGAGCCCCTTTCAGTGCCTAAAGGAGCTCCAAGAGAGCTGGAGATCCTTTGGAAAAGAGTGTGGAGTGACAGACAACAGGAATGGCTTCCCACAGGCAGAGTGTGGGTGTAGATGGGATATTGGGAAGAAATTTTTCCCTGTGAGGGTGGCGAGGCCCTGGAATGGATTTCCCAGAGAAGCTGTGGCTGCTCCATCCCTGGAAGTATCCAAGGCCAGGTTGGACAGGGCTTGGAGCACCCTGGGACAGTGGAAGTTGTCCCTGCCCATGGCAGGGGGTGGCATTGGATGCGCTTTAAGGTCCCTTCCAACCCAAACCATTCCAAGTTTCCCTGACTCTGGGTATCCCAGCTGGCCTCTGGCAAGGAGAAGAACCCAGCTGGCAGGTTCAGGGATGCTCCCCCATAGCTGGGAGGTGTGTTAGGAATTGCTGCCTGATCCGGAGTGCAGCCGGCAGCGAGAGCACTCCTGAGGATGAGTCAGTGTCCCTGAAAACCGGGCTGGTGATCCAGCAAAAAACATTTCAAGGAGAGGCTGTGGTAAAGCTCTGCTCTGCGTTGGTGCCGCCGTTCCCTGGAGCTGCCTGATCCAGCCCAGCCTCCCCTGATCCGTGGCTGCTCCGGGGGCTCCGAGGCGTGTCCTCACCTCATGTCCAGCGGCGGAGAGAGCTGGAACCCTCCCAGCTTCTCCTGCCACCTCGTGCCTGGTCCATGTTCCACATTGGTGGCACTTCTGCTGGAAGAATCCTGGAATGGTTTGTGTTGGAAGGGACCTTATGGATCATCTCCTTCCACCCCCTGCCATGGGCAGGGACACCTCCCACTGTCCCAGGTTGCTCCAAGCCCAGTCCAAGCTGGCATTGGACACTCCCAGGGATGGGGCAGCCACAGCTCCTCTGGGCACCCTGTGCCAGGGCCTCCCCACTCTCACAGGGAAAGATTTCTTCCCACTATCCCATCCAAATCCACCTTTTCACAGTTTAAAACAATTCCTGCTTGACCTCCCACTGCTCCATGCCTTGGGAATGCCCGGTGGCAGGGCTGTGCTGGGATGAGTGGGAAGCAGCACCGGGCAGTGACTGCGCGTAATTGGTGTCACCGCGAGCAGCTGACGCCGCTGATTTTGGGATGAGTAATTCCAGCAGCTTAATTTGGGAAATCAGCCTCTTTGTGTCTTGCCGGGCTCATTTGCAGGACAGCCCTGGCGCAGCCGGAGTCGCGGTGCCGGCAGCCGGACATCTGGAACGCCGGCGTGTCCCTGGCTCCGTGCCTGCCAGGGGTGGACACAGCACAAATCCTTGGCTCTCTTCCCCCAAAAAGGGGGATTTGCTGCCTGAGGGGGAGGGGAACCCTCATTAACGCCCTGCAGGAGGGACAGAGGACATGGAATTTCTTGTGGATGCGGAGGAAAGCAAAGGGTTTAAAAAGTCTGGGAGAGCATCCTTGGTTTTTTTAGGGTCTGTGTTTGGTTTTGTCCATGTCTGTGGGATCAGGCTCTCCTGGAATACTTCCTGTGAATTTTAGGGCAGTTCTGTGTCAGTGTCCTGCGATGAGGGACTTCAGCTTTGTGTCCTGCTTGGAAGTGGCCTGGGTGGCACAAATCCATGTGGCCTTACTCTCACAAATCCCATCAGTGAGGTGGGGACGGGACAGGGGTGTGTCCATGGGGTTTCTTCCCTGGGCTCCAGGGCTGTGGGGGAGCCGTAATCCTCCTTACCTGGAGGTGGATGCTCCTCTCCAAGCCCTACCACCCAATCCCTGGGCGTTCCCACCCTGTGGGAATTGAATTGGAGCTGCTGGCAAAAAGACAGGAGTGTGACCCCCTGGAAAACTCCCTGTTGTTCTGAGGGGTGGGGACAAGCTGTGCTTGGTGACATCTCCGAACACCGGGATCACCGGGAGGGACAGGCTGGAGAGCTGCCAGCCTCGGGACAGCCCATCCATGCTGCTGCATTCCATATCTTCCTGGCTTCTCCAGGCCAATCTGTTTGTTTGTGTGGGTTTATCTCAACAGCAGCCAGTGGCAGCTTGGCACGGAATCCGGGAGCTGCTGCTCCAGCAGCTCCTTGGAATGTGGTTCCAAGATGGAGCTGCCCACACACCCTGGGCTGGAGGAGCAGCTCGCAGCTGGCGCTGGCACCTCTCCTCATCTTCTTCCTGCCCTGGGAATCTCTGGTGGCCCAAAGGAAATCCGGAGGGTGGTGGTGGCTTGTCCAGTGTCCTTCTGTCCTTTTGCGCAGCATCAGCTGCCTTGTAGCATTTCCTAGAGAAGCTGTGGATGCTCCATCCCTGGAAATATTCCAGGACAAGTCAGACAGGGCTTGGAGCAACCTGGGATAATGGAAAGTGTCCCTGTCCATGGCAAGGAGTTGGAATCCATTGTCTTTAAGGTCCCTTCCAACCCAAACCGTTCTGTGATCCTGGGACTCTGTAGTATCCAGGGATTTCCATGTTTTCCGTAGTGCTGGCTGCTCCTGGCAGGGATGCGGAGGTGCTTGGTGGCTGGAGCAAATTCCTCCTCCTCTGCTTGGCAGCAGGAGCGCAACAATCCCGTGGAGTGGATGATCCTGTCCTTCCCGCTCAGGACTTCCCCCAGCTTGTGTGGGATGTGGGATTGCTGGGAATGAGCGCCTGGTGAAGGTTCCTTGTGGGCTCTTGGTCGCGGAATTTTGGGATCTGCAGCTCCTCGTGGACTTTTTGGGGTGATTTCAATCCAAAGGGTGCCTGTGATCAGTTGGGATGGAGGAGACATAATTGTTGCTTCCAGAGCTTTCCCTTCAGAGAATCCCAGAATAGTTTGGGTTGGAAGGGCAGGGACACCTCCCACTATCCCAGGTTGCTCTAAGCCCTGTCCAACCTGGCCTTGGACACTTCCATGGATGGGGCAGCCACAGCTCCTCTGGGAAACCCATTCCAGTGCCTCACCACCCTCACAGGGAAGAATTCCTTCCCAGCATCCCATCTAACCCTGCCCTCTGGCAGTGGGAAGCCATTCCTGTCGTCCTGTCATCCATCCTTTGTGCAAAGTCCCTCTCCAGCTCTCTTGGAGACCTTGTAGGTGCTTCCTTCCTTCCTGACTCCCTCTGTTTTATGCCCGTGGATGTGGCAGTGCCTGGGGCCAGCCCGAGGTGGGCAGAGGTTCCCCAAACCCCCAGCTCTTCCTGTTGGATCCCTCAAATCCCACCCAGCGCTGCGTGCCTCAGCTCCTGAGCTCCACCGCCCTCGCTGCCGAGGGGTTTTTTCCCCTCTCTTCCTCCCGGCTCCTGCTTTCAGAGCCTTGTTTGTGGCCGTCAGGATCTGACAGACTCCTGGCACGTCTCCCACCCCCATGGCAGCAGCAATTCCCACCCTTTCCCCCTTTCCCCTTGCCCTGCCGCCGCGGCTGGAGACCTGTTGGGAGGGCGGCGTTTGCCGGGAAATCAACTCCCAGCCTTTTTTTAGAGTCAGAGAAGCCCTGGCACAGGGATGACAGCAGCAGAAGCCAAGAGGCTCAGATGGTTTTAAATGTCAGGGAGAGGTGTAAACGGATCTGGGAGACAGGGTGTCCAGGAGCCATGGGATTTCACAGACAGCAGCTCCAGAGCCAGCATCCCGTGGTTTTCCCTCTCTGGGAGCTGCGGCTGTGCCCGGGCACTGTCCCGGCGCCCGCAGGGATTTGCCCGCGGGTCGGTGCCGGTGGGCTCTGGAGGAGGGGAGGGCGGAGCGCTGCCGGGGCAGCGCTGGTGATGAGCAGAAGCGCAAACGCGCCTTGGCTCCCGCTGTCTCCGTGACCTTTTCCGCTCCGACGTGATCCGTCCTGACACTCGGAGCGGGGGGGAAGGGGGACGCGGTCGGCTGGGCTGGGCCGCTGTGTGTGTCCCTGCTCGGCCCGGCCGCTTCCCCAAAAACGGGGCTTGGAATCTCCGGGAGTCAGCAAGTTGCCGGTGCCAGCCATCTGTGCCACTTCCCTTAGCAACCATCCGTCCTTCTCTCCTTCGCTGGGTGGCTGAGGCGGATCCCGCCTGGCAGAGCCTCTCTCGCTTCCCTTTTCGCCCCTCTGGATCGTTCCCATCTCCTGCCACTCTGGCACAGGGTCCCGGCATGGCAGCACGCTCCTCTCCCAGGAATTCTTGGACAAAGCCTGGACAGGGGTTGTTTGCTCACGTTGCTGCCTGCTGCCTTTTTCTTTCCAGCCTGATCTTTTCCAGTTCCTCTCCTTCAGGAATTGTTCAGGTTGGAAAAGATCTCCAAGGTCGAGTTCAGCCTCCCAGCTCTGCCACGGCCACCACTAATCCGTGTCCCCTAGTGCCACATCCGCTCGGCTTTTAAATCCCTCCAGGAAAGGGGACTCCACCACTGCCCTGGGCAGCCTGATCCAACCTTTTCCATGAAGGGATTTTCCCTAATATCCAAAGAGAAACTCCCCCGAGGCAACTTGAGGCTTGTCCCTTGTTTCCTGGGAACAGAGGCCGACCCCCACCAGGCTCCACCCTCCCATCAGGGAATCATGGAGAGGGACAAGGTCCCCCCTGAGCCTCCTTTTCCCTGGGTTAAGATGAAATTCCCTGCTGTATTTCATGGACTTGTACAGAAGCGAGCTGGGAACTTCTCCTTAGGATAATTATTCCCTGGTATTGGTCTCCAACCTCTGCTTTGCTCTGAGATCTCTCTCCCGTGTGCCTGCTGGATCCCAAGGCCCTTGGCAGGACTTTGTGGAGGAGCTGCGCCGCAATTCAGGATTTGGGATTTCAAGGGGCGGCGGTGTCTCCTGGTGAGAGCTGAGCTTCCCCCTCTGGCACTTCGGAGCTGGGATGAAGCCAAGTGGGTTAGGCAAGGCTTTGAGGTGCGGGAGAAGTGGGGAATGGCTCTGCAGCCTGGTGTGAGGAGCGGGAAAGGAGCCAGGAGCGGAGCCAGGCAGGAATCCTTAATGGGAAACCTCCTGGTTCAGCCCAGCTGCCTCCAGAAGCAGGAGCAGGATCCTGGGGAAGCAGAGGAGGGAGGGATTTGACCTAATGAAATTATCCAAGTGCCCTGGCTCCAGCTGCTGCTCTCCAGTCGCATCCGACTGATGTCCAGAGACGCGGCCCGCGGGGAAGGAGCAAATCCTCCACGGAGCATCCGCATCCTCCCTGCTGTGCCCGCATCCCACAGCGACATTCCAGGCTTCCTAGAGAGCCTGGGAGGCTGCAGGTGCTGCCTGGTGAGGGAGAGCTCTCCGGCACTGCTTCCCTGGAGCACTGGCAGCAACGACACAGCTGATCCGTGAATTTCCCCGTCCTGCCGCAGCCATTCCCATCGCAGGAGGGGAGAGCAGGCTCCCGGAAATCGGGAAGCAGCTCCTCCTCGGGGCGAATTCCAGTGGTTCGGCATCTCGGCCAGGGAAGTTGTGTTCGTGCCGCGGAGCCCTGGGAAAAGGCCAGCGCTCCTGCTTGTGGGGGTGAAGGCATCCCACATCCCTGCTAAAATCCTGATTCATTCCTGGGCTGGAGCTCTCCTCCCGAAGGAGGCTGGAGCCAAGGGCATTCGAAAGGTGGGCGGGGAGGAGGAATAACACGCAGGAATTTTGGCGGGGGTGCAGCAGATAAGGAAGGTGGCACGTTGTCGTTGCACCTGGATTAGGCAGGGCCGGGATGGAGCCGGGAATTCCAGCGGCTGCCAGCGCTGCCAACACAACCCCGTGACCCAGGGGAGCTCGGGGGTTTGCATTTTCCTCCCCTCTAAGCCTTTAGGATTCGTTTCCGCGCTTCTTTTTTTTTGTTGTTTTTGATTCCCTGCAGAACCGCGAGGCTTTTACAACCCGAGGTGAAAAAGCTTTGGAAAGAGGGGTTGGTCCAAGGGGGAGCGTGGAGGATGCTGGCAAATATCCTGGCAGCCCGGAGCACTGCTGTATCCACTCATTTTTCCCAAAGGAAAAGCCACCTGGAGCTGCCAGGCAGGAAGATGCCCTGAGCTTTGCAGAGCAGTGGTGAGAAACCCCAGTGAACTGTTATTTAATGGTCCTTTTCCATGGCAATGGCTCCTTCCCAGGGAGAAATTTCTGGGCTGAGGAGTCACAGCTTGGATAATGCTGGATAATGTCCTCGGGAGGGGGAAGTGCTGGCGGGATTGATAGCAAGTCTTGGAGGCTTCCAGAGTTAGATCTGGCACCAATTTAGCAAAGCAGCTGGAAAGAGGAGTCTGTGCCTGGAATCGCGAGCAGCGAGGGCTGTGCCGAATCCTGGGATGCAACCTGGGGGAGAAATCCTTTCCAGGCTTTTTCCTCGGAGTCAAAGCCGTCCGTGTGTGCACGGGTGTGTTTACTACGTGCCAAGAGCGAGCCCACGGCGTGGGAACCCCTTGGAAAAGGGAGGGATCCTGCTGGGAAAGCGGCTTTGAGGCTGGAAAGGGCGTCCCTAAGGAAGGGGCAGGTCACCAGCCTGTGCAGGTGGGGATGGGAAGAGCTGTGCCCGAGGGAAGGAGCTGGGAATGTGGCAGCCTTGCTCTGTCCCTCTCACCTGCAGCGGGACCTGGTGCTGCCCACCCCGTGGGAATTTATGGAAGAAATTCTTCCCTGTGGGAGTGGTGAGGCCCTGCAATGGATTTCCCAGTGAAACTGTGGCTGCCCCATCCCTGGAAGTGTCCAAGGCCAGGTTGGAGCAACCTGGGATAGTGGGAGATGTCCCTGCACAAGGCAGGGGGTGGAATGGGATGACCTTCAGGGCCCTTTCCACCCCAAACCATTCCAGAATTCCATGTCTGATCCCTTCAGGTGCCTGACAGAGGTTTCCTGATTCCTGCCCTGCCTTTGGGTGGCATTCCAGTCTCCGGGGTGCCAGCCTGAGCCTGAATCTGGGCTTCCAGCTTATCCCTGGATCGTCCCTCTCCAGGTTTGGCTCTGACTGGGAAGTCTCCCCTCTGAATTAACTGGTTTTTAGGGATGCAGGCTCAGGGATGGGGCAGCATCCTGGGCCCCCCAAATCCCCTCCTGGTGCTGGAGGAGCCACGGAAAGCCGAGGCAGCTGGAGGAGGAGGTTTTCCCAAACACCCGGAGCGCGGGAGAAGCCTCTCCATTAGGGAATGATTTTTAGTTAAGGTTTGAGTGATGCTGCTTCTCTGCAGAGCTGCAGCTGCTGCTCCTGCTGGGGGGACACTGCCAGCCGCTCCTCCCTGCCTTGGGGGCTTCCCAGGCATCGGGAATGACACAGAGGCTCGGGGCAGGAGGTGCTGGCGTGGGGGACATCCGGGCAGAGCGGGTTTCTGGGGAGATCCGCTGCTGGATAATGAAGGGTTTGAGGAGCAGGAGCAGCCTGGAGGCGCTGGATTAGCAGCGCTTTGGTAGGAGGCGATGGAGGCTGCTGGCTCCGGAGAGTCGCGGGCGGGAATCACGCTGGGAAGGGAGGGAGGGAGAGAGGGAGAGCTGGGAAGGCACAGCCACCACGGGGATGGAAGCAAACAGAGGCACTTCCCACCTGGTGACACGGGAACGGGGGACGGGGATGCTGTGGCTGCGGTTTTTAACAGCGCTGCCAAAAATTCTGGTTGGAAACTGCGTGGTTTGGTGGGAATTGTGTGGGGAATTAGGGCTGGCTGCACAGAGGGAGCAGCCTCGGGTTGTGCCAGGGGAGGTTGAGGTTGGACATGGAGGAAAAGTCCTTCATGGAAAGGGTTGTCAGGCGTTGGAACAGGCTCCAGGGGTGGGGGAGTTAAAATCCATGTGGATGTGGCTCCTGGGGACGTGGGTTAGTGGTGGCCTTGGAACAGCTGGACTCCGTGACCTGGGAGGGCTTTTCCAACCTCAGTTCTTCAGTGATTGGTGTTCCTGACAGAGTGAGAGACAGCAGGTGAGGTGCTGGAATTTTTCCCCTGGAGGGAATGTCGGGATAACGCTGTTGTCCACCTGTCCCTGGTGGCCTGCCCCCTTTGAGAAGGACAAAATCACCTTTCCAAGACACTCGTTGCTGTCACCCCTTGGAATTCAGCAGGGGGTGATGGAGCCCAGCCTGGTGTTCGCAGGGATCGAGGAGAGAGGAGGTGGTTTGGATAACCTGGGTGTTGGAATCCCTGCGCCAGGGAGACTTTTTCACACGATTTCCCTGTGATTTATTGTCATCCTAATGGAGCAGCTGAGGGAAATTGGCAGGGTTGGGGTGGAGGAGGAGAGGGGCTCCTTACCCTGGGAGTAACGGAGCGTCTGGCTCCGACTGGGAGCCCAACAGGAGCAGGATTTCGGAGCAGCGGGATTGGATGTGCTGCGCCTGGGGGCGGTGGCAACGACAACAAACTGAATAATAATAATAATAATAAAAAGCTTCCCATGTTCCCAGCTATTCCTGGAGCCTTGTTCCCTGTCCAAATCCCCTGGAGGAGGGGGTTGGTTTGCTTTCGGATTTAGGAGAATCCTTAACCCTGGAATCCGCTGGTTTTTTTTTTTCAGGACACCGGGATCAGCAGAGCTGGATGGGTTCTTTGTTGATTGAATCCTTCCTGGCACATTCCAGGGATCTTCAGAGCTCCAAGGCTGCCTACAGAGGTCTGGACTTCTCCTGGGAGCTGATATGGAGAATTCCAAGGCTGTGGTGTGGAACAGCCCCGAGCCATATCCGTGTGTCGAGGAATGATGCTCCAGCTGGAAGAACACCACAGAATTCCATCACCCTCATATTCCCGGGACATTCTTGCACAAACAGCACTGATCCATCCAGGGGTGAGTAAGGAATAGCAATTCCTTAAGCCAGCGGGGCCCCTGGAGGTTTTCTTTCAAAATGGGTGGTGATGGCCTGGTGGAGAGGCTGCATCCCAGTTATCCACAGGGATAACCCAGCTGATGGATGCCTGGGATGCTCTGACTCTCCTTCCCACCCCTCTGAAGGAGGAGGATTCCCAGGAATGTGTGTACATCTCCATGCCTTTGCCCTGGGCATTTAAACCCACACTCAACCCTTTGCCACAGGTTGGGAAGCTCTGAAATGAATGGATTTGCTCCAGAGGTTGGAGATGGGGATGGATCCATGCGAACTTCCCGTCTTTTGTGACAGGCTCAAATTAATTCCTTAATTCCCTTAAATGCTTCGCCACCCGCCCTCCGTGTCATGACAGAGGGAAAAGATGGGATTTCTGAGGGCATTAATCCTTCCCTTAATGCTTTTGGGAATGTTAAGGCATCCAGTTTATCCAAAACATTCCGGAATTGCCTGTAAATGGTGTCACTGCCGTACAGGAGTCAGGGAGCAGAGCCTTGGGGATCTCTGGGATGAATCCCAATGCTGGAGCTGGGCTATAAGTGGGGTCTGGCCCTTGTAATCCAGCTGGAGCTGGGCAGCTGGAGCTGCTGGAATGCAGAAATCCTGAGCTGTATCGGATTAATTGCCTCCTGTCCATTAATTGGCAGGATCCGGGCTGGGATGTGCTGTATCCCACCCCTTGGAAAGCCTTGGATGGCTTCCGATTGTACTTCCCTGAACAAAAGAGTCATTTCCAGTTTTCCTGAGCTTCTTCCCTCTGTCTGCTCCAGGTTCCAGGGCTTCCAGGGGCGCCTGCCTGCCCGGGAGCGGATCGTGCCGAAGGGAGACCTTGGAAGTGCCGCGGGCTGGATGAAACGATTTGTCGGAATGCTAAATTTGGCAGCAGCTTTTCATCCAAACCGGAGCCACTTTGCACCTGTCTGGGAAGATAAAGGGACTCGGAATGAGCGTGAGTGGGATTTTTCTGCCTGAACGGGATACAAAGGCCTCGGCACAAATGAATTCCGGAGCTTCAAAGCCTTTCCTGAATGTTTTCCCGCCCCTGTCAGGCTGTTTTATTTCCCAGGTACAGACCATTTCAAGGCTGCTCCACTTGCTTTAAGGAGGAATGGGCAGG
This sequence comes from Orthonyx spaldingii, assembly GCA_013397795.1. NCBI lineage: Eukaryota > Metazoa > Chordata > Aves > Passeriformes > Orthonychidae > Orthonyx > Orthonyx spaldingii. Next base: position 130,170 of record VZTJ01001088.1, on the reverse strand, counting down.
CGAGGATGTGCTGCTATTCTCTGCTGGATCAGCTTTTCTGGGACAGGGATTTTTTTTTTTTTTTTT
>VZTJ01001088.1:65872-128062 GCA_013397795.1 Orthonyx spaldingii | reverse complement strand
GCCGCCCCCCGCCCCGCCGGGGAGCAGGCCCGCGCCGCCCGAGGGGTGCGGATCCCGCAGGAAGCGCGGCGTTCCCGCAGCGAGGGCCCCTCTCCGTGTGGCCTGGGCTTCCACCTGCGCCCCTGGAACGCCGCCAGCCTGCCCCGGGCAGGTGCGAGGCGTGAAGGTGATCCCGGCGTCTGGGATTGGGGATCCCGCAGTGGGAGGAGGGAGCGGTGCCGCTGCATGTCCAGCCAGAGGAAGCTGCGGTGTGGGTGTGACACAGGGATTCTCGCTCCCAGCTTTTATTGCTTCCCGCAGGGAATGGTACCTGACTTGAGCGAGGCGGGCGGATGCTGAGCCGCGGCCGTAGAAATCCCAAATTTAGGGTGGCAGGGAGCTGCAGAAGTGATATATCCTTATAAAAGTAAGGGAGCTGCCGCGTCGAGACCTTGGAGCTGGGATGCCGCCAGAGCTGCTCAGCCAGAATTCCCGCTGTGCCCAATTCTGGGAATTAGTACCTGCTGGTGTGTTTGGGACGGGCTGCAGTTGGCACCGGGGATATGGGAATGGGGATTGCCGAGCCTGCTGCACGCCATGGTCCTTAGAGCCTGCTCCAGGTGGGAATTCACACAGTGATTCCCAAAGGTGGGAGGTATGACCCTGGGACATGAAAGCAGCAAAACTCTGGTTTCAAAGGAAAGGAGTATTCCAAGGTGGGAATATTCACCTCCCACCTGGATGAAACTTAGTGGGGATGAGTTGCTGCGCCCTCCGGGCTGGACAGGGAGAAGCGTCCGAGTTTTTGTGGTCAGGCTGAGTGTTCTGAAATGGGAGCCAATGAAATTGTGGGAAGTGGCTCTTGGAAAGCTTCGGACTCTCCGTGATTCTGGCGTTGGCTTGGCTGAAATGGGTATCCTGTGGGCACCGCTGGAAAAAGGTTTCCAAGCGGGAAACCCGAGCTGGGGGAAGGTGTTTGTTGTGCCAGGTGTTGGTTTTCGGGGTCATAAAAATTGCATGGGGGTCTTAACGGTGCTGGTGCAGTTCCAGCAGTGCCAGCTTGGACTGGGAATGGCTGAGGGGCTCTGGAATGGCCAACAGGGACAAGAAGCTTGGAAAAGCATCTGTTACGTGGTAAATGGTGCAAATAACCCGGAATTTCTGCAGGCAGAACCCTTCAGCAAGGAGCAGGATGAAAGTCCCCCTTTAAATGGGAATTTAAATGGGAAATTTGGGAGTTGACAGCTCTGCTTTCCAAAATTTTACTCCGCGGGGTCAAAATCTGGGATTTAAGGATATGGGCTATGGACTGCAGGTACTGATTTTGTCAGTGCTGACCTAGAAAATCCGGATTTGACCCAAATTCCAGTTTAAATGAAGGCTCTGGACACTTTTTGCTCTGTACCTGCACAGCCAGATCCGAATCCCGGAGACAGGGAATGCTGTAAATCCCAGGCAGCTCCGTGGTTGCTAGGAAAGGGAAACTTCTCTGGGCTGTGTCCACTCTTTCCTTTTCCCGAGGGTTGGGAAGGAGCAGTTGTGCAATGATGGGATTTGAGGAAAGTGCTGTGCCAGGAGGGAGAGTGGGAAGGGTGAAAATGCTCCTCCCAATGACCAAAAAGGTGGGGAAAAAAGAAAATCCTACTTTTTGGAAACTTTGTTAAAATGCCCTGGACAAACAATTGCAGCAACCAAAAACAAACCCCCCCCTGCTTGTTCTTTTTTTTTTTTTTTTTTTTTAATTTGTGTGGGAATCTCAATCCTGTTCCTTTTGCTCTCCCTCCCCTTGTAAGTTAATTAATTGGGAGCTGGCTGCTCCAAACGAGGTCACTTGGATTTCAGAGCTGCCGTATCATTGTATGGATTTGCAAAATCAGGATTTAAGGCTTTTGTGCCTCAGAAAATTTTCCTTAAGGCAGCATAATTCTGTTTTTTTGGGGGTCTTTTCCAGGCAGCTGGAAAGATGTAGGGAGGAAAAGTATTAAAATTTGAGGGTGTCAAGCTCAGGATGCTGCTCAGCTTTGGCTGGAGAAGAGTTTGGAGAAGCTTCCAGTCATTCCCAGGCCTGGCTGTCGTTTGTGAAACTTCCTTGGACTAACCCAGTGGGGATTCCCTTCTGTCCCAAACATCCCTGTCCTGTCTCAAAGCTTTTTTTTGGGGGGGGGATTTAAACCTTTATACCTCCCCTAGACCACACAGCTTCATTCTGGGGAGTCTGCATCCAGCTTTTCCTCCCCTCCCGTTCCGTCCTTCCCAAATAAATAACCCTTGCTTCCACCTCTGCTCCCGACAGTGACCCAGCTGCTGAGTGAGAACATCCCGAGCTGGACTCAGCCCTGGAGTGCGAGGAATTTCCAGTTCAAGACGCAGCAGTTGAGATGGGGTGAGTGGAACCATTTTAATCCGTTCTGGGAGCTGCGGGGCTGGAGGAGTTTTTCGGGAGCTGGGAGTGGATGAAAGTGGCCTTTGTGCCATGGGCAGCGCGACAAATGGACTTTTGTGGGATCTGCGGAGAGCGCCGGGGTGTTTATTCCTGCTGGGATAGCTGGGACTCCATCAGGCTCTTCGCTCCAGGCCAGTTGGAGCTGATATTTTTGTTATTCATACATGATATTGTTCATTTAGGTGTTGTGTTCCTATAAATTTTGTGGATTTTTAAGGAGAAANACTCCATCAGGCTCTTCGCTCCAGGCCAGTTGGAGCTGATATTTTCGTTTTTCCATACATGATATTGTTCATTTAGGTGTTGTGTTCCTATAAATTTTGTGGATTTTTAAGGAGAAATCAGGCAAAAAATAAAAAAAAAAAAAAATGGAAAATTTACCAGGTATGGCACCTGCCCAGCTTGGAACTTTGAAAATGGAAGAAATTGAAGTGGTTTGCCAGGTTTTGATAAGAAATGGGAAATTTTGCCCTGCTGAGGAATGTCCTGCCCTGCATATCCTGCTGCTGGACTGTCAGGGGGGTTTTTGGATACAGGATATGATTGCTGCTTTAGGAAAAACGTGCCCTGTACCTTCAGGCCTTGCTTCTTCTCCTTCCTCCCTTTTTGCCCTTTCTCCCCTCTTTCCAGTGGAAGGCACATGGATCCCTTACCTCTGGATCTCTTTGAAAAGATTCAGTAAAAAAGCTTTGGATTGTTTTCCTCTTCCTTGCAGCAGGAGCTGCAAATCTGCATGGCAGGCAGAGACTGTCAGGAATTCTCTCCCAGGCTCTTAATCCAGGAGTTTCTTTTTTAACTCCAGTTCTTCCTTAACTGCCCCAGTACTCCTGTAGATCCCTGGAAATCCTCATCCCACCCCATCCATTGGCATTTCTCCCCATCTCTGAGGAGCCTTCTGAGCTCCCCTTCAAAAATCTGTGCAATTGCATGAAAATTCCTGGCTTTTTGTTCCCTTCCAGCTGAGATTGTGGTTCCTGTGTGTTCCCCTGGGGTGGAATTAAAACAAGGGATGGCTTTGAGCTCAATAGGAATTTTCCCCTGCTAACAGGATACAAGATGCAGTTTGGAACCTTCAATTCCACGTTTTCCTGGTATTTTTCACTTGCCATTCCATCAGGAATCAGTGGCAAAAATCCCAGTGCAACTCACTTGTAGCCATCAGTAAATATGGGAATGCTGCCTTAAATGAGCATTTTCCATGGCTTTTTTTGCTCTAGAACATGTTTCTTTGGGATTTCTTGGCCTGGAGGTTTGATGATCACCACAGGCCTGAGTGATCCTGAGTTCAGATCCAGGCAGGCTGCAGGGCAGAATCCTTATCCTTATTCTTTTGGAATAAAATGCTGAATCCCTCGGGCCACCATAAAACATTTGAACTGGATAATGGGAAGGAACAGGAAAATTCAGGACATTCCTATTATGGTTCAGTGCAGTAAATAGAAAATGGGGAGGTTGGGGTGGAATTCAGCCCTTTCTTCCCTGGAAGGTTCCCATTTGGATGTGTCCTGCTGCTCCATGTCTGCTGGAAGTTGGAACTTCCACAGCTCTGCACCCTTTGGGATGGGATTTAACGGTCTGTCATGGCTTGTCTTTGCAGCCCAGATCCCTGGTGTTGACATAGCCTTGATGTATTTTTGGAATATGGATTTCAGCTCCAAACTGGGAGCCTCTGGAGACCTGGCTTTTCCCACTGGATCTGCTAAATGATCCTGCAAATTGGTGCTGTTTGCTCCCGTGGGAAATGAACTGTTCCACCTCCCCGAAAATCAGAGCAAGGCAGGTGCTGCTTGGGAGTTTCCAGCATCTCAGCCAGGCAGGGATTGTCCTGAAATAAGTGGATCCTGCTCTTCTTGGATCCCATGATCAGACTCCTGGAATGGTTTGGCTTGGAAGGGGCCTTAAAGCTCCTCCACTATCCCAGGTTGCTCCAAGCCCCGTCCAGCCTGGCCTTGGACACTTCCATGGATCCACAGCTTCCCTGGCCATCCTATTCCGTGGTGATGTCCAGATCCCATAAATGTTCTTCTTTCACCTCTGGCCCATGTTTAACCTTTGGAAGCACATTTCCCTTTTTGTGACTCCGGGTTTTTTCCGGCTGATTCAGTTGTTTGTCACCATCTCCATGGCACCGGAGCATCCGCTAATGACAACCAGCACTTCCCTAAATGAGAGCATTCAGGGATGAAGTGGATTTTTCCTTGGAGAGGGGAAAACATATGCCCTGTCAGAGGAAGGAGAAAAACTTCCCATAAAAGCAGGAATTTGTGATTTGTGCTGCTCATTTTCTTCCCTGGATAGAGTAGGGAATAAGGGCAAATTTCCTGGAGAGGTTCTGCGCTCTGTGGGATTGTTCTTCCCTCTAGCTTTGTCAGTTTTCCCTTATTTTCTAGCGGAGGAAGAGGCATCCATGTTCCAAAACTGAAAGGATTAGCGCTTTCCTCAAAATTCACTGACAAATCCAGGGGCAGAATTCCCTTTCCCTTTGTGGAATTGTGGTGTTAAAACTGCTGCAGGAAGCCACAGGCTGCTTTGTCTGGAAAACCTTTTTTCCCCACCTCTAAATTTTGTGGTTATTCCTGGATCAATGTGTTGCTTTTGGAAAAGAGTCTTTTGGCCCTAAAAAAAAAAAACAAAAAGGTGTCATGATTTCTTCCCGAGCTCTTTTGAACACTTCCAGTGCCATAATGAAATGTAACTCAGTGGGAAATGGGCACATCCCCAAATCCAGTGTTATCCTTGGTTATTCCAAGGCCTGGAAGAGCCAGAGATAAAGAGCTTTGTTGCATGGAGCTCTTTGCTTTGTGGAATCCCAGCTGGCAAAGAGAATTTTGGGATTCTCCGGGGCCTTGCTCTGACTTTGTGTTCCCCTTGGATAAGGGCGGAGGGAGGGGGAGAGGACGACTGGGAGGTGGGAAGCACGTGGGAAGCCGCAATAAACGCTTGGGAACGGGCGGCTGAGTAAGTGTGGAGCCTCCTGGGAATATTGGCAGAGTCGGTGAAATTCCCTTGTGAGGTGGGGAGCAGGAGTTTGGGGAGGGAAATCGGGAACACGCCGATGCTGGAAGTTTCTGTGTTACCTAACGCGCGAGTTGGCAGGGTGTGTTTTGTCCTGGAGAAAAGGGGAACTGGGGGGACCTTCTCATTCCCTTCAACTCCATAACTGGATGTGGGAGCCAGGTGGGATTGGGCTCTTCTCCCAGGGAACAAATGACAGGACAAGAGGAAATGGCATCAAGTTACACCAGGGAAGGTTTAGGTTGGATATTGGGAATATTTCTTCATGGAAAGGGTTGTAAAGCAGTGGAAGAGGCTGCCCAAGGCAGTGGTGGAGTCCCCATTCCTGGAGGGATTTCAGATCCGTGTGGATGTGGCACTTGGGGACATGGCTTTGTGGGTTGATTGTTGGATTTGATGATCCTAAAAGTCTTTTCCAGCCTTAACAATTCCATGGTCCTCGATGTGCTGGCCAGGTGTTCGTGAGGGATTTGATGCTCCCAACTCTTCCCATGTCCATGTGTCCATGTTTTGTGTCCATGGATTTGCTGGCCCCTTGGATGTTTGTTCCTTGGAGTAGTTTGGAACCCTGTTTTCCAGCCATTTCTGGGTAGGAACTCCAAGGATTGGCACATTTAACCTTTGTTCCTTGGGGCAAAGGAGGCTTAGTTTGGTCCTTGAGGGGATGATCCTGCCAGATTTTCCTTCTCCTGCGGGCGACAAGACAGGGAAGTGAACTTTTGGAATGACGTGATCCGCAAGCGCGGTAAGGACTCGCGGTTCCGGATTTTTGGGATACGCTGAGGGCGTTCAGGCAGCGGAACTGATCCGAGGTGGCTTTTAACGATTCCGGGCTCACCCAAATCCTTCTGGCTCAGGAGAGCGGAAGGGAATGCGCTGTGTTTGTTCGCTGGATGCTCATCCCAAGGGTCGGATTAGTTCCGCCTTCCGTGGCAGCTCCAACCGGGTGGACGAGGTGCTGGGGAGGTGTCACCTGGGCAGGCTCAGGGGAAGGCGGGGTTGCCCAAGGGAATGTGGGAATCTCTCCAACACGGAGGATCCTGGGCTGTCCTCAGCCCATCATCCTCTTAAAACCTTGGGATGTTGCGCAATGGACAAGTCAATCCTAGGATATCCCAAACTGGAGGGGACCCACAGGGATCATGGAAATCCAGCTCCTGTTGTCCTGGGTGTTCCCAGCTGCCATTGTGTTTATCCTCTCGTTTCCCAGCTGCTCTCCTCATTTTTCTTTCCTTGTTAACTCTTAATTCGTCTACACTTGGAAGCAGGATATGGATTGAGGAGAATGAGACACGCTTCCCACTGCTAAGGCATGAGGCTTCTCATTCCAGGAAAGCCTAGGCAGGGGAATATTTGGAAAACCAGATGGAATGGGAAGAATCCATCGTGGTTCCTGCAGCTGCAGGATTCTGCCTTGTGTGTGCCGGAGCTGGGAAATGCCGCCCTTTGGAGTGCAAAAAGCGTGGAAGGGTGTGGTCGGAGCAATCCGGAACCTTTTCACGTGAGAGCACCTGATTTATGACACCAAAATCCCAATGGATTTGTTTGGTGAACCGGTCGGCTTTGAGTTCCCTGGGGCCGGGCCAGAACACTCCCTCCTGCCTGGCATGGAAAACACAGCCCTGGAGCCTCCGCTCCGGAGCACGAGGGCTCAGCGTTCCCAAAAAACAGTGAGTTGGCCTTTCCGTTCTTCCAGCAGTTAAACCTTAATATTTAGGGAAGTTTTTTGGGTGGAGAGTGGGAGCGGATCCCCTTTTCCTTCTGGAATGCTTCCACCATTCCAGTTTGTCAGGGCTTGGAAGTCTTCTATGGATGGGATGAAAGCAGATGGATCTTCTGCCTCGGCGTCCGGAGGTGCAAAGGTATCGTGCCGGAGGGTGGGATACTGAAATTCCTGCTTGTCCAGGCCTGGAGAAGCGGGAGATCCTGTTCCCAGACAACGTGAGCATTTGTTTCCCTGCACTTTATCCTGCTGCTGTCCTGGTGTTTGCTCAGCTCCTAGCACCTGACTGCAGGGGTTTTCAAGGGATTCGCATTTCACATTGGAGTTTTTGTTTAAACTCTGGATTTTTTTGAGGAGAAAAAGTGGCAGATCCAATTAGGAGAGAGGGAAATGAAGGAATTTAGGATTATCCGTGACTTGGTGGCCCTCAGGACTGGGGCTGTTGCTCCCTTTTTGTAGGAGAAATGAGGGAATTGTTCTTTTACCTTTCCCAATATTTACAGTATTCCTGCTGCCGGGGCTTCATTAGACATTGCTGCTCTTGGAAAAGGAGATGAGGTTGGAAGTTCTCATGTTCCTATGGGAACAGGGAGTTGCAAGGCTTGGAGTTCTCATTTGTAAGGAGATTTCTCAAGGAAGGTGGAAAAGGGGTTTAATTTCTGACTCGAGTGGGCAAACCAAGATTCCTTCTGTCCTGGTTGGCTCCTGACTCTGAGTTTTCCCATTCCAGGCTGCTCCGTGGCCTCGGAGTTAATTACAAGTTGGATAAGGAGATGCCCGAACCCGCCCTGCTGTTGTTTTGCTGACTCAGCAGCCCAGTGCTCCTTTTTTTAGGGAAAGGGTCAACAAAATTTATGACACCAAAATCCCATGCTTGTGGAGCAGGGTTAGGAACCCATTTAGAATGAGTTTTCCAGGCTAAGCTGTTCCTGAGTCTGCTATTCCCACCTCCTTGGAAGTAGATAAGATGTTCAGGGCAGAGCAACCCGGGTTTTTTTTCCAGTGCACGGAGCTCCAGCTGTTGTTTAAGTAGCTCCCAAGGAATATGGGACTTTGCCCAGTCCTGTCTGCGTGCCTCTTCCCGGGAATATCGCCCCACATGTGTTCAGAGAGGTTGGGAAGGGGGGAAATTGGGGAAAACAGCTGCGTTGTGTGAGGGAAGAGGAATTGCAGTCCCAAAGGTGGCTTGGAAAATTGAAACGGGAAAAAGATGAGAGGTCGGTTAAGGAAGAACTGTGGGATTTTAGCACGTTTCCAGCCCAATCCAATGGAAAACAGGCACCTGCCGTGGGATGGGGACTAGATTTTGGTGTGCTGAGATCCTGACTGAAGCAGCTGTGGAGTTTTTTTCCCTGTGGGAACTTCCCAAGGGCTCTTCTGCCACTGCACCGTGGCTGGGTTGTGGTCAGCTCATCCAGGACTCCTGCCTGAGGGATACAATCCCTTAATTTATTATAAATCTGGGATTTGGGATTTCTGCCTGAAGGTTGTCATCCCTTATTTTAAGGGGTTTAATTGCCTTTCTTTCCCCCCCAAATTTGGGTTTTCCATTAATTAGTGGCTGTTATTAATTATGGCTTGGTACTTTAATACTTCAGTTTTCCACCTTTCCAGTGCTGTAGAATGGAATTTGAATTCACTCATCCCTTTGGAGCGCAGGGAAGTTTTGGCTCTCCCGTTAAAGGGGAGCTCTGCCTTCCTTGGAGCCTTTTTCCTTGGAACTATTTCGGGAACATGATTTCATCTTCCTCCTGGAGCGGGGGAAAAGCCCACCCCAGAAACGTGGGGGATTCGGAGCTTCTGTTCTTCCCTGCAGAAAATCACGGAGCTGTGCCTCAGATTTCCCTCAAACGGGGGTGTTGGGACGTTGTAGGAGGGCAAAGGGAGTGAGCTGTGTGCTGCTGGTGGGCAGATCCGTGTTCTCCAGAGGTCACTCCTTGCTGGCAGCCCGGAGCAGGGATGGGATTCCCGGGTGCCGCCAGCTGGGTGTTAAAGAGGCAGCTCCTGCTGGCCTCTTCCAGTGATTCCAACCCCTTCCCTGCTTGTTTTCTCTTGGATGTCTACCTCTGGGTTCTTTGGCTCCCATCCTGGTAGTGCTAAATCCTGTGCTGGGCTTGGGAAGAGCTGGATGAGGGTGGAGGTGAGATTTTATCCCAACACGTTGCAGAGCCTGGATTGTTCCCCCTCCCCTTCTGTTTTCCTGCTGGAAACACGGAATTTTCCCGTTTTGCTGTGTTGTCTCCTCCCTGGCTTGTTAGGGAGAGGAGGAGGGAGAGAAGGGAGAAGGGATGTGTGGGCTACTGGTGCTGGAGTTTAAAACCTCCTCATGGAAAGGAACGGGGTCATCCCGGTGTCCTTTTTCCCTTTTCCAGCTTCACTTCAGGCCGGCAGCTGAAACACCTTGGAAATTCCAGCCAGGAAATCATGTAACTGAGGGGGGCTTTGCTCCCAGTGTCATTCCATAATCTCATTCCCTTACTCCAGGAGGATCATTTGAGCTCTTCTGCTGGGCACCGATCCCAGCTGGGAGCATGGAATCTGGTGGAGGGAGGAAGAAACCTGTGGACATGAATTTTTTCCAGCTTAAGGAATGCTTGGGTTCATCCTGTGCTGGACAATTCCAAGCTGGATGCTGGAGCTGGAGAGTCCCTGAGTCTGTCTGCTCTGCTCTTTCCCTCTTTGCAATGAGAGTAAAATCCTTAATTATCCATGGGATCTTGAGGTTGCAAAAATGGGAATGTCAGCAGTTGGAGACATAGATGGATTTTGTTTTTCCCTGCTGGAGAAGGTGTGTTGTCTGTGGAATGTGGGAAAGAGTGTCAGGAAGATGGCTGGGGAGGTGTGTGAGAAGCTGCTGGAATTCTGGGAGCTGTTAGGAGCGCTCAGGAGATCCCTTCTCCAAGAGACCTTCGGAATTCTTGTGGTATTTTGGAAAAAAAAAAAAAAGCCAGCTGACAAACCAGGTGACAAGTGACACTTGAGTTGTGCCAGGGGCAGTTTTAGGTTGGATATTAGGGAAAATTCCTTCATGGAAGGGGTTGTAAAGCACTGGAACAGGCTCCAGTGGTGGAATCCCCATCCCTGGAGGGATTTAAAATCTGTGTGGATGTGGCACTTGGGATAGTGGTGGCCTTGGCAACCTGGGGGAATGTTGGACTGGCTGATCCTGGAGGGCTTTTCCAATCTGAACAATTCCATGATCCGTTTGTCCTGGCTGTCAGACACACAGAAGGTCTCAGCCTGGGATTTGAGGATAATTTGCTGTTCCTGTGGGTTGTCCACAAGGATGCAGGCAAAATTCCTGTTATTCCTTATCAGAAAGACCAGGAATATCTTCCCTTATTGCCCAGAGAAGAACTGTAGGAGATCTCAGCTTTTGCCTGTGCTCAGAATTTAAGGCTGAGGGAAGGAACTGAGGGAAAGAGAGGCCCAGGATTGGGATGGAGAAGAATTGGACCTGGGCAGGGATAATTCCTGATCCTTCAGTGCTTGATTATTCCTTAATCAGCAGTGTTAATTACAATCTAATATTGCTCCCAGGCCTCTGCGCTCTGCTCAGAGATGAGGAGGTGAACTGAAAAAGGTGGAATAAAGGAATTTTTTCCAGCTTTGGAAGTTCACTTGCCCTGGCAATAATGGAGTGAGTCACCAAACCCCAGCTCTGGTGCCTGTGATCTCTTCCCCACTGATTAGAAGATTCCCACCAAGAGCACTTCCAGGCATTTCCTTTTGAAGCTTAATTGAAAAAGCTCTGGATGATTGGATACTTCATGGTTAATTATAAGATAATTAAGGGAAGGGGGAAAAATCCACACCTGGACGAATCCTGCCGAAGGAATCGCTGCAAAGGCGCTCCATCTAATTACCGGGGTGGCCACGCGTTGCCTCAGGAATGAGAGGAAAAAGGAATTTCTTTTACAGCAACCTCAAACTCGTTGGGCTGGGAGCCAGGGGCTTGTCCTGCGGTAGATCCCAATAAGCGTCTTTTTTTCCTTATAATCCTGTTTGGATTATGAATTCAAGTGTGGAATTCGTTTGGAGTTGCTATCTGCTGGACAAGGGGAAAGGTGGCTCCTCTTGAAGGCATCAAATGCTGTTGGAGCAGGAATCCTTCCCATTTTTCTGAGGGTTACCAACTTCCCTGGGCAGGATTGGAGCTCAGTTTGTCTTTGGGAAAATGGAAAATTACTTTCCTTTGCTTTACAAAAGCTGTGGAGTTATTAATGCCTCAATTTCCCAATGGAAGTGAGTTCAGTAGCAAGGAATTGGGATCAGCTGGCCGTGATCCAGGATGTCCAGCAGCCAGGTGCCGAGTCCAGGTACAGCCCTGAGGATGATCCTGCTGGGATTTGCTGCAGGAAAGGTGATGTTTCTCCTCTTCAGTTCAGACATGGATTGAGGACAGGCTGGGATTGCTGGGAATGTTCAGCCTGGGGAAGTGAAGGCTCCAGGGAGACCTTAGAGCCTCTTCCAGTGCCTAAAGGGGCTCCAGGAGAGCTGGAGAAGGACTTGGGACAAGGGCCTGGAGTGCCAGGACAAGGGGGAATGGCTTCTCACTGCCAGAGGGCAGGGATAGATGAAATATTGGGAAGAGATCCTTCCCTGTGGGGATGGTGAGGTCCTGGAATGGGTTTTCCAGAGAAGCTGTGGCTGCTCCGTCCCTGGAAGTGTCCAAGGCCAGGTTGGACAGGGCTTGGAGCAATCTGGGATAGTGGGAGGTGTCCCTGCCCATGGGATGATTTTAAGGTCCCTTCCTACCCAAACCATTTGGAATTCAGGGATAGTTTTAGGAGGAGCACATTCATCTCCTTTTCAGGATCCTCCTGTCTATATTTTAGGAATCACGTGGTTGATTTAGGTCGTGGATCATCTCCTGCTGCTCCTGGCTACCTCCTGCCATAATCCTGCATTCCCCAGCTCCGGAGCTGGTGCATTCCCACACGTGGCTGGTTCGTCTTTCCTGCTCCCCGTTTGCTTGGGAAGGATTGTTCCCGGTTTTCTGTGGTATAACCAATTGTTAGGAGCAGTCAGTTCCAATCTGTGCCTTTCAGTTCGTGCCTGCACAGCTGCTTGGAGCCAAAGAATTCTCTTCCAGAGGATTTCTTCGGCTGCAGCTCTGCTCTTGTCACGTGGGGTCTCTGCTTCTGCCTCACCTCCTTTCACCTCCCTCTTGTCCGGCTTTTCCAGTTGAATTCTGGCTCTGGAGCTGGTGGCTGAGAGGGCAGGGACAGTGTTCCTGGAGTGACAACTTTCCAAGCTCCTTCCAAGCGCTGCTGAGGGTCTTGTCCTAAGGAGGGAAAGTGAGCAGGGTATGGAAACATGGAGAGTGGTGGCAATAGGGAGAGAAATCCCAGAATGGTTTGGGCTGGAAGGGATGTGGAATGTGATCCAGTTCCATCCCCGTGCCATGGGCAGGGACACCTTGCACTATCCCAGGGTGCTCCAAGTCCCGCCCAAGCTGGCCTTGGACGCTGCCAGGGATGGGGCAGCCACAGCTTCTCTGGGAAATCCATTCCAGAGCCTCGTCACTCTCACAGGGAAGAATTTTTTCCCACTATCCCATCTAATTCCACCCTGTGTCAGTGGGAAGCCATTCCCATTGTCCCTTCTCTTCATGCCTTTATCCAAAGTCCCTGTGCAGCTCTCTTGGAGCCCCCTTAGGCACTGGAAGGAGCTCCAAGGTCTCCCTGGAGCCTTCCCCGCTCCAGGCTGGGCAAGGTCAGTGTATCAAGGAGACACCAGGAGCATAAATTAGGGAATAAGCATGGAAACAGGAGGAGATTCCTGGTGCCATGGCTGCAGCCAGGAATGTGTGGCCGTGCTTCCCGTGGCACTGAGGATGCCGAATATTTGGAGAGCAGAGGTGGGAATCAGCAGTTAAAACTGCAGGATCTGTAGTGATGAATCCACAGAGGGAAACCAGCACAAGGAATCTGTGTCAGCAGGAAAAAGTTGGAGTAAATATGAGTAATTCCAGGAGCCAGAGCTGGAAAACCAGAGGGCTGTGGAACTTAAGGAGGAGAGGTAAGGCTGCCTTAGGGAATTAAATAATTCCTGAGCTTGAAACTGAATCCCTGTCTCCTGGCTGTCCCTGGGGAGCAGCGGGAAGGGCTGGATCTCTGCTGGGGAGGGCTGGGTGTTGTGGCTGCCAGGAGAGCAGGGATCCAAGGGCCGGGAGAAACTGTGGATCTGCTCCACGTGCAGGCTGTGGGTGGTGAGGAGGAGGGATGTGTGTGCTGGGCTTTGGAAATGCAGCTCCTGGAGTGTCCAAGGGGAAGGGAATATGGAAAAATAAATATATTTAAGGTTTAAATATGACACAGGATCAGGGAAGCCTGGGCTTGATTCAGTCTTGCTTATATAAACAAAAGGAAAAGAGGATTCCTGCTTTCCATCACAAATCTGAGAGTCAGGAAGAGTCTGGAGACTTCAGCTTGGCAGGATTCAGCCCAGGATTCTGGTTCTAGGTTGCTGTGTCATTAGGGAAGTGCTGGATGGGTGAGAATTTCTAGGAAAAGGAGGAGGAATGTATGGTCCATTGGTTTGGAGAGGTGGGGGACTGCTGCTCTTTCCTTCCCTGGGTGTGATTCCAACATCTTTATCCCAAGCACCAGCTGGAGGAAAAGCAGGCTGCTAAGTCCCAGGATTTAATTTCCACTAGGTGGGAATTTGGGACTTAATTCCCTAAACTGGGAGAGAGTTGGAGCTGCATGTGTTGGACTGCTGGTGGTTTTCCATGTGCTCTTTCTCAGTGATCTCTGTATTCCTCATGGACAATGGGCCTTTCTGGGATGGGATGAGAGAGGAGCTGCTGGGCTGTGGAAGAAGGGAAGCTGCTCCCGAGGGTCTCCAGGGGGGCTGGAATTTTGGGCTCCTGCAGCACTGGAAGAGGGGGGATTTGTTCCTAGGAGCAACCACTGAGGCAGGAAAAGTTTTCCCAAGCTGTCATTTGGGTGAGCCAGAGACCTGGAATCTGCCTGTCCCTCCCTCATTCCCTCTCCCCTTCGCTGCTCCTGCTTTCTTTGGATTTGCACTGTAATTAGCAGCTTTACAGGAGCTGGGGCAGAGCTGGCAGCTTCTTTTAGAGAACAGTTCTCCAGGCGGGAATAAAGCAGGATTCTTCTGCTGGGAATGCTCAGCCTGATGATTTGTTGTACTTCCAAGGCTGTTTCTGTGCGTTGAGGTGGAAGCCATGGGATGGGAGGGGCAGAACCACATTTCTTGGGAATTTGCAGCTGGAAATCCAGAGATAGGCTGGAAATGTTCCCTTTGAGCTTAGGAAAAAGGGGAGGAGGATGTTGTCCATATCTAAGGCAAGGACATTTCCAGGCTGAAATTCCCACTTCTCTGCTGTTGTGCATTTAAAATTCCCACCTGTGCAGGTGTTCCTGTCCTGGCTCTTCCCTGGACAGGAGTTTGGTGTTTGATCCTTGCTTCCAGGGTAAACGTGGAAGTGAAAGTGGATGCACTCATGGATTCAGTGTGGAAAGAAGCCCTTGGATAGCAGCAATCCTCTGGAAGTTGGGTGATTAGAGTTCATGAGATCTTGCTGGAAAAGCATGGACTCAGGGTTGGTTTTTTGTCCATAAATATTCCTTTAGGATCCGGTTGATCAAAGGAGCTTGCAAAAATAACTGACTCCAGGATATCCTGATGTTGGATTGATTTTCACTGGAGGCTGGGAAAAATCCAGAGCTGGGGCCGAGAAGCAGGTTCTGCTTAATGAGGTGCAAGGTTCCAAGATATTGGAAAGTGGGAATCTGGGAAGGTTTGGGGAATAATGGGAAAAGGCGAAACACAGACACGGCGTTTTCAGGGAAATCACGGCATTTGGAAATATTCCCTCCTGGATCTATTCCCACAGGATGAGGTCCTCAAATAGGCTGTTGGTGGCTTCCACTGGGAGTTTCACTTGGACTTTCACAAGTATGACCTCCATGACCTCATCTTTCCAGGCTGATTTCTAGGAATGTGGGATACAGGCACGGCCTCTGCAAAGTAAACAAGCAGGGACACGGTGAGGGAAGTAAACAGGCAGCACCAGGAAAATGGGAATAGATCGTGTCCAGGTCAGGTTTAGGCTGTTTGAAGCCATTCCCAAGGTTTTTGAGCCTGGAAGTGTCACAGATCCAGGATCCGTGTTTAATGAGGACAAATTGTATTGAGAAAAGATGTGTTTGGGTTGAGATTCCCAAAAAAACTTCCCAGATAGCCCTGATTCCCAGCATTTTTGACTTGCAGCTGGGCATGTACCTGCCTAACCACTTAGTTAGGGAATCTGGGAAGAGGAAAACTCCTGGGATAAGTTGTGGGGGGTTGAGATGCAGAAAAAGGCACATTTTGGGAATGCCGGTGAGCAGGGAGTAGAGGAAGAAGCTGGAGGCCCTGGAATTCCACGTCTGTCCCTCTTTCCTTCTCAGTGCCAGGAGGGAGGGGAATAATCACTACTTCAAATTCCTTAGAATCATTCCTGGGAGGTGAGCAGAGCCAGCATTCCCTCCTATCCCAGCAGCTGCACATGGAGGGAACATCTCCCCGGCGATTCCCAGGGCTCCGGAGCCTGGAGCCGCCTCTCCGGCTGCGCTTCTCCTCTCCAGCACATTTGTGGGGAGGGGAGCAGGGAAGGAGTGCCAAGGAATGGTGTTGACCACACAGTTTTCCCGAGTTTGGCAGGGATTTTGTGTTCTCCCACTTCTTTCGCTCTGCTCGTGTTGGCAGCGGTGGTCCCAGCGCCGCTCCTGGTGGCTTTCCCTGCATCTGACTCATCCCTGGGGAATTCCTGAAGCAATGAGTCAAGTTATTGGGAAAACTGTTTGCCCACTAGTGTAAACTAGGGAGCCAAGGAGCTGCCTGCAGGAGGGGAGAGAGGCAATTCCTTTTGGGAATGGCTGAGTTTCTCCTCCCTCTTTCGCTTCCAGATGTGCCGGAGCAGGGATGTGCCTGTGAATTCAATATCTCACCTGGAAATTTGCTCCTCCTGCTTTTTATTCCTCCTGGTTTTTTTTAAGGTGGCTGAGCTGATAAGCATTCCAGGGTAGAGTAAAACTGGCAGATAGGAATTTGCCAGGATGGTAGTGGAAAATAGCTTATCCTAAAGAAATGAGGCTCCATCCGAAATGCTCCTTGTGTAAGTGCCGGTCACATCTTGGATCTGCCCTGGCTGGGTTCATCCAGCCCTTGGAATCTTGGCTATAAATAGCTCAGAGGTTCTGTGGTTTCCAACCAGGAATTACCAAGTTCTGAGTGTAGCCGTGGGATATTCCAACAAAACCAAGGATTGGTGATTCCCAGTAATTACATCCAGGGAGAATGAGCTGTTTTCCACAGCTGGGATATTTATAAAAGGGAGGTGCTTGCAGTCTCCATCACCTCATCCAGGTATTCCCTTAGCATTCCCTACCCCATTCCAGCCAAGCTTTCTTTGCAGTAGGGGATTTTATTCCCCTGTGGAACCCAGAGATCCATTTCAAATCCCAGATTAGTTTGGATTTAATACATTTTCCCCCCTGGCAACTTGGCCGTTATTTTTGCCGGAGCTCGGAGTGGTCGGGAAGCTGCCTGTGGGCTCTGCTGGCACAAGCTGTGGGTGGAATTGCGGAGCTGGCGGCATCGAGACAAGGACTGGGGGTTGTTTTCAACTCCATTCCTGGCAGCACGCTGGGATTGTGCTCCTTCTCCACTCCCAGATTCCCGAGGAAGTGGTGGCTTCCCTTGTTTCTCAGCCAGGTGTTTGTGCAGGCTTTGGGTTTCCCGTAGGCTCACAAGTGTGGAGCTCCGAAGTTAAGCTGTGCTCCTGCCGAGGTCAAGGAGGAAGGTGTTGGGAATCTTGGAGCTGTGAGTGAGGCTTTTCCATCCCTTTCCAAGCATTGTCCTCCCTTTCATTTGGGCAGCTGGAATGTCTCACAGCAATCCCTGTCTTTATGGACTTATCCCTACAAACCTCTTCCTTTATGCCCAAGGATGGAATTAATAACGCCCTTTGCATCCTGCACACAAGGGGGACATGGAAGTGCTGGAGCGTGTCCAGGGAAGGGTTTGGAGCACATGGAGCAGCTGAGGAACCTCTGAGGGGCTCAGCCTGGAAAAAGTTAGGATCAGGAGGGATCTTCTCTCTCTCTCTCTCCACAAATCCCTGACAAGAGGGTGGAGTGAGGTGGGATCGGAGTCTGCTCCCCGGGGAATAAGTGGCAGGATGAGAGGAAATGGCTTCAAGTTGCACCAGGGGAGGTTTAGATTAAATATTAAGGAAAATTCCTCAATGGAAAGAGTTGTAAAACATTGGAGCAGGCTCCAGTTGGTGAATTCCCATCCCTGAAGGGATTCAAAAGCTGTGTGGGTGTGGCACTTGGGGACATGGGATAGTGGTGGCCTTGGAAGTGCTGGAGGAATGGTTGGGCTCAATCTTGGAGTGCTTTTCCAGCCTTAATGGTGATGCTATGGACAAATCCTGGCCCATGGGGTGGTACAGGGATAGCAGGGATGTCACTGGATATCCAGTGGGGAGAGCCATTGGGATCTGCAGTGTCACTGGTTTGTAGGACTGGGATCCCTGGGAACAGTCTCAGAACTGGTCCCAGTTGTTCGGAGAAGGCGTATTCCAAAGTGGAGAATTTCCTTGTTTCTCTTTAATTCAGTGAATCCCTTACTCTGTTTTTAACTGGGAACAAGTGCTGGGAGTGACACCTTTGGGACTTGTCCATCCTCTTGCTCTAAAACCATTAAGGTTTGCAAGATAATCCCATTTTTCCTGAAAACTCCACTGCTGCGGTCAAATCCATGCCAAGGAGATACATTCTGGAGCCTCTATTAAAAATTAATCATTCCCAATGTAACAGGAAGGAGATGTTGTGCATGTTTGAGGGAAATGTGGGATTCATGGGACCTTTTTCTGCCCAAGGCAGCAGAGTTTAGAATAAGAGGAAAAAAGGGATGGATTTAAACAAGGATAACGTGTGCCTCAATGCATTTGTGCTGCAGAGGGGCTTTGGGAAAGAATTTGAGGGAGGAATGAGCTGGGATGGAGATGGATCAGTGCTGGGTAAGCTGGGAAATGGCTACACCAATCTTGTGTCCATCACAATTGCAATTCCTAGGAATTTATTCCAGGATTTCGGGGTTAAGCTGGTGGGCCAACAAGTAAATTCTTGTTCCCTATGTTTTGAAGGTCAGTTGGTACTCGGAGATTATTTTGGGAATTTGTGTCAGTGGGCAGCACTGGAGTTCCAGATCCAACCTGATCCCATTGGTGGTGTCCCGGTGACATTGCAGAGGTGCTTGTGGTGCCATGGCCTTATCCCGAGGGAGCCTCATCCTAAGTGTGCCGAGCCACAGGAGACTTCTTGAACTTTTCCTGTCTCCAAGCTTCATTCCCTGGCTCTGCCACTGACTCATTTTATTCCCTTCTCCTTGGAAAATGGGAGATTATCAAGGAGAATCTTCAAAGTAGCCATAAAGATATCCCAAAATGGAAATCCCCATTGATTTTTGCCAATGATCCCTGCCCATGATTTGCTTGTAAATACGGCTTTTAAATGTTCCATGAATCCATGGAATATTCCTTAAAGTAGGGATCTGTTCCCTTAATCACATCCAGTGAAGACAGAGCTCTCCTCACAGGCTTCCGGCAGCTGCCGTGCCTTCTTACCCCTGGGAAGAGCATTCCCTGCAATTCCTGCAGGCACTGCTGGCAGCAGATACTTCCTGCCCCTTGGAAAAGGCAGAAGGGAAAGGACTCGCCTTCCTTTGGTGCCAAGGAATTTGTGCCCTCTTGGTATTGAGTCCTGGAATGGTTTGGTTTGGAAAAGACTTGGAATGCTCATCCCATTCCACCCCCTGCCATGGGCAGGGACACCTCCCATTATCCCAGGTTGCTCCAAGCTTTGCCCGGCCTGGAGTTGTCACTTGAAGGGATGGGGCAGCCACAGCTTTTCTAGGAAATCCATTCCAGGGCCTCACCATCTCACAGGCAAGGATCTCTTCCCAAAATCCAATCTGAACCCACACCATGACAGTGGGAAACCATTCCCCTTTGTCCTATCACTCCATGCCGTATTCCAAAGGCTCTTTCCAGCTCTCTTGGAGCCCCCCTTAGGCACTGGAAGGGGCTCTAAGGCTCCTCGGAGTCTTCTCCTCTCCGGGCTGAGCCATCCCAGCTCTCCCAGCCTGGCTCCAGAGAAGAGCTGCTCCATGCAAATTCCTCTGGCCAGCTTCAGGACATTCTGTATGGATGTAACCCCATCCCCCTTCTCCCTGGAAGGCGAGAACAATTCCCAGATTGTGAGGAACCAACTCGGAAACAGAAAGAGCCTCATTTAAAAGCTCTTCAGAACAGCTGGATGGGGCCCGATGGAGTTGGATCCAAGCTGGAATTGATGATTTCCGTCAAGTCCAGTAAGTGCTTGGTGGGAACAGAAGGGTTGTGGGAACCCAGCCTGGAGTGGGAAGCCCATATTCCATGTAGGATTTGGGGTGGCCTGATGGAGCCGGAATTGCATTGGTCAGGGAAGTGAACTGTCTGCTCTCCTGCAGAGTGAAAAAGCAGGATGCAGCATCCCTGCTGTGCCCTCAGGACAGGAGTCTCCAGCACCTGGGCGAGGTGACCTGGACGTGCTCTCCGGGAGAAGGGAAGCACCTCTGCTCCGGAGCAGAAAATCACTCCCGAGGAAAAGCTGCTGTGGGAGCTGCCAGGGCACAAAGCTCC
Organism: Orthonyx spaldingii; assembly: GCA_013397795.1. Lineage (NCBI taxonomy): Eukaryota > Metazoa > Chordata > Aves > Passeriformes > Orthonychidae > Orthonyx > Orthonyx spaldingii. The sequence goes on along the minus strand of VZTJ01001088.1, from coordinate 108,202 downwards.
TTTGGTTTTGGTTTTCCAGCTGCATTTCCCAAGAAGTTGGACTGGGGAGCTGGCAGGCCTGGGCTTGAACTTCCCAGTGGGATAGCAGGTTGGGGCTGGGATGTTCCCGGGGAACATGGTGACATTTCAGCCAGGGAAAGGGATCCTGGGAGGGGCAGCATTCTGGGACACAGAGCTGGATTTCTGTGGAACATCAAAGGGCTTTGTCCTTTAGCTGCATCTGCAACCGTCCACTGAGACCTAGAAATCCCTTTTTTTTTTTTTTGGGAATTCTGTAGCCCTGAGCAGTGAAGGCAAACATCTGTCTCCTTTTGAGGGAATTTCCTTGGGTGAGTCACACTGGAGGCCTCTGGAATTTGCAGAGGCCATCTGGAAGAGGGTGCTGGCAGAGATGGGATTGCTTTGTCATACCTGGGTTGTGTGAAGGTGCCGGCAGGTGCCTGAGGGAAAAGGTAAGGAAGGAATATTGGGATCGCGGGGCTTCCTCCGTGCAGACATCCTCAGGGATCTGGCAGAGGGAGATGAAACTCCTGGCAGATCCAGTTTCAGCCTGGGTTTGGTCTCCCATCTTTTCCTCTGAACAGCAAGAGGTTGGGAGCCAGGGGAGGTTTGAGGGTGACAGAAGTGGGAATGCTGAGTTNGTGAGCCTGTGGATGCAGGGATTGGGAATTGCAGGGGGTTGTGAGCCTGTGGATGCAGGGATTGGGAATTGCAGGGGGTTGTGAGCCTGTGGATGCAGGGATTGGGAATTGCAGGGGGTTGTGAGCCTGTGGATGCAGGGATTGGGAATTGCAGGGGGTTGTGAGCCTGTGGATGCAGGGATTGGGAATTGCAGGGGGTTGTGAGCCTGTGGATGCAGGGATTGGGAATTGCAGGGGGTTGTGAGCCTGTGGATGCAGGGACTGGGAATTGCAGGAGGTTGTGAGCCTGTGGATGCAGGAATTGGGAATTGCAGGGGGTTAGGAGCCTGTGGATGCGGGGATGGGGAATTGCAGGGATGGAGATTTGCGGGGGTGTGAGCCTGTGGATGCAGGGATGGGGATTTGCAGGGATGGAGATTTGCAGGGGTGTGAGCCTGTGGATGCAGGGATGGGGAATTACAGAAGGTTATGAACCTTTGGATATAGGGATGGGGAATTGCAGGGAGTTGTGAGCCTGTGGATTGAGGGATGGGGTTTGCAGGGAGTTGGAGCATTGGGCTGTGTGGGTGCCTCGGGAATCTGTGATGCTTGGAGCTTGGAGCAAATCCTGCCTGGATTTGGGTGGAGGGAGTGGGTGACTCCGGGGGTGTTGCTGTAGTGTGGGTGGGCTCCTGGCATGCAGGATCCAGGCACAGCCTTTTTCCTTCAGCTTTATTTCCGTGTGTACTTCTCCCTGGGGAGGCTCATGTCAGATGGGATGGGCTCTTGGATTAGCCTAAGTCTCCGAGGTTTAGCTGGAATGTTGTCTCACTGTAGCGTTTTTCTCCCTTGCTCTTTTTCCTAAGCCTTTCCCTACAGACAGCTAATTCTCCCCTTCCCCCACATCCTGTCATAGCCCAGAGCGTGTCACAAGGAATTAACGGCTGGAAAGGCCGGGAGAGGCTCCTCTGGAACAGTCTCTCCTTTCTGTGCCCGGGGTGGCCCCCTCTGTGTGTCCCTTTTGTGTCCCATCCAAGTCCCCTCCCCCTGGCCATTCACGGGAGAGTCCACGGCCAGGAGCTTTTCCCAGCCCGATGCCACGGCCGTGTCCGGGGGCTCCCGGCAGCGCTCCCGGTTTCTCGGTGGGCAGAGGGAGGAGGTTTGTGCCGCTCCAGGGTTCTCCTCCTCTCCCGTCTCCGCATCTCTGACAGCATCGCCCGCTCTTGCTCCCAGTCCTCCTTCCCACAATCCACGTACAATCTCCTCAGAATAGGGATGATGTCACTTCCTTCCAGAGGGTGCTGGGGGGTGTGGAAGGGGGGAGTCACGACCTCTGGCTCTCGGCATTCCCGGTGGATAAATGAGGTGCAGGGAGGGAGTCGCTCTGAGGATGATGCCCGGCTCTGTCGGCAGGCAGATCCCAGTTCCCACGCCGTGCTTCCCTTTGCCGAGTGGGATTTTCAATGGCTGCAGGAAGAGTTTGCTGTTCCCTCTTCAGCTTGTGATGCCTGTCTCCCTGGATATGCACTTTTCCTGAAATACCCTTCTGGGAGAGGAGGATGCGCAGCGGCTGGACCACATGCCATGTAAGATTCCTGCTTCCCTAGATCTTGCCCGGCTCCAAGGGGACTCCCTGTGCATGTGCTTCCCTTATTTCAGTGGTGGGAGCTTGGGGCTGCTTGTACTGGGATTCACCTTTGAAGATCCTGGGAATTTTTGGCTCTTTCCGGCAGTTTTGGGGGCAGTGTGAGGGTTCTGGCTGCTGCAGAGCCGGGGTCAGCGTTCTCAGGGCTGTTTGCACTCCAACCTTCCGCTTCCTCCCAATTCCTCTGCTGGATCATATCTTCAGGGTCTTAAAACACAATTGCTGGGATATGCTGTGCTGGGATGAAGCCGGAGAGGCCTCACAGTGAGAGCTTTTTTTGGTGGGTTTTCCAGTCTCCAGGCCTTCCATCGTCTCCCTCCTCTCCAAAGCAGGGGCAAAGCCCCAAACGTCCTGGTTTAAATTTGGGAATCTCTGGGAATTAATTTGGAATGTTCCTGCTCTGGGAGCCTGGTAAGCAGAGTGACAGTTCCACAGTGAGTATTCCTGTATGTGACAGCGAGTGACAGGCTGCTCCGTTCCATCCCCATCTGTTGCTGTGGATAAGGAATCCACGTTGGATATTGGTTGCCGTCGTCGATATCCTGCTTCTCAAACTGGGAGAGGGTGGTGGGAACTGGGAGAGCCCAACTGGAGGGGTGGAAGAGTTCCGGAAAGCGCGTTGGCGGGATGCAGCCGAGGGATGACGGGAGTGGAGCTGGGCTGGGAGGTGCTGTCCAAAGGCAGCGAGGGAGCTGGAGGTGTATCCAGGGTTTGTGATATCCCAGCTATCCCAGCTGGTGAGTGACAGGCACGGTAGGGCTGGGAGGGAGTCTCCAGATGGCCCGAGGAGTGAAGGTAGAGCTGGAATGTACCCAGTGCTCTGATTATTCTGTGCTGAGGAAGTGGGAATCCAAATGGCGTTGGAATTTCGCGTTTGCTTTGTTTGCGGAATGGAGCTCTTCCTTCAACCGAGTGACGGGCTGGAAGCGGCCTGTTAGCTGTGGAATCTCCTGGAATCTGAGGGGATTGTGTAGGTTTTCAGGAACGGGTGACTGAAAAAGGTTGGCAGATCCATTCTGGTGGCTGTGGGTGTCGGCACAGGAGGGGAGACTCTGGATTTGGGATGTTCTGGGAAGTGGTGGGGTAACCACACCTGACTGCTGGGTTGGATTTAGCAGGACAGAGCAGGAATCGGTGCTGTGGGCTGTCCCAAACCCAACATTTGTGTTAACTGGAAGGTTCAACTTAGTTTAAATCATGAACAACCTGGCCTGGTGGCAGGTGTCCCAATTCATGGCAGGGAGATGGAACTGGATCATCTCCAATCTCCCTATCCAAACTATTCTGGAATTCTGTGAATGTCCTCCCCTTTCTACTTTGTTTTACCCGCAGCACTAAATTAGGGGCATCATATTCAAGGGTGGGGTTTTTGCCTGGTACAGGAAGTATTGCAGGTGATATTCCCTTGGGAATGCTGTTGGAAATCCTGTTTTAAGTAATGGATGCAGACACTTCGTCCTGACCTGGCAATTTGCTGTTGGGTTCACAGAGGCAAAAATCCAAGAGCACTTAAGGATTTGGAAGTGCAGCTTTGGAACAGCGTGGCCACCGCAGGCCATGGATGGAGCACTTCAGCAGCAGTGCCTGGATGTGGGAATTGGGGTTGGGAACTGAGATGGATCAGTTGGGAGAGCTTGGAGCAGAGAGGCACAGGTGAGGTGTGACATTCCCTGGCAGCACAGGTAAGAGGTGGGACAAGGATTAGGGCATGGAAAGGGGGACAGGACTGATCCCACAATCCAGAAATCCCTGGTGGCTGTGGGCAGATTGCCAAGATGCCATCCTGGATTTGGCAAAACCAAGGAAAATTCCTGGCTGTGGGTCTTGTGTTGAGCCAGGAAGGCAGGAGTGGGATCAGGTGTGCTGCCAGAGTCCCTCTGGAGCAGCTTGGAGCACGGCCAGCGGGGATGGAGTGGGATGGCTGTGCTGGAGGAGGCTGGAGCGCCCTGTGCAGTCTCGTGACTTTGCACCGCTCCTGTTTCTATTTTCCAAAGGCTTTGGGAAGCCCTAAAAATAGGAGCACAAACAAAACCCGGGGAGGAACAGCAGCTCCTCAGTCTTCCACCTTGGAGTTGGCCGTGCCTGTCAGGGCCGGTGCGGATGCGACGGAGATGTGGAGCTGGCAGGATGCTCCTGCTGGTCCAGGGGGAGATCTCCTAGGAGCCAATATCCTCACTGGAAGTGCTGTTGGTTGCCAGTCCATAGTTCCCCAGACACTGGCACTGACTGTTAATGGATATTTTGGCTTCCTGAGCCAAGTCCGGGGGGAATTGTTGGACAACAAGAGCCTGGCAGCAGGTTGCTCCATGGAAAAACACAGTAATAGGGTTTTCCAGAGATTTGAGGCCAGTATGACCTGTCCCAAATCTCACAGTGGCTGCACACCATCGCAGCCTAACAGGATTCCAGGTAATCCCATGAAGTGGAGCTGGATGAGTTACACACCGGCTTCACCTAATACTTCCCACTCCTTCAACTCCTGGCTCTCCCTCCCGAGGGCGCCGTGCCCCTGGTGCTGGAAGGAAGCAGCTCTGGGGTAAACCAGGATGGCTCCCAGGTTGTGGGACGCCCTGGAGGGGGCTGGAGAGGCTCAGCAGCAGCTTTCCTTCTGTTCTTTTCCAGGAGGTGAGTGCCGTGCCTGCTGAACTTCCCGGGACCTGCCAGCCATGCCAGGGATTGTCGTGTTCCGCCGGCGCTGGTCTGTGGGCAGCGATGACCTGGTTCTGCCAGCCGTCTTCCTCTTCCTCCTTCACACCACCTGGTAAGTGAGAAGGGCACAAGGATGCTTGGAATTCACTCAGGAATTCTTTTGGCTATTCCTGGCACGGCTGGAAATTGTTCCGGCGTTTCTACACAGGGCCGGAAGGTTTGGTTGGGGCATTCCTGATGGATACCAACATTCTTCCAGCTTTGGGACTTTGGCTAAACTCTGTTCCACGTTCTGACCTAGTTCTAAAAAGCCTGACCAGAGCTCCCTGTTATCCTGTGCCACCCAAGATTCTCCACTGGAATTTGGGGCTGTGTTTCTGTACAGAGACTCAGGAAAAAGAAGCGTGGAATCCTGGCATGGGTTGGGTTGGAAGACACCTTAAAGACCATGCAATTCCAGCCCACTGCCATTGCAGGGACAGCTTCCACTAGACCAGGTTGCTCCAAGCCCTTCCCAACCTTGCCTTGGACACATTCAGGGATGGATCTTCTGGGATTTGGGGCTATGTTTCTGTACAGAGGCTCAGGAAAAGCAATCATGAAATCCTGAAATGGTTTGAGTTGTAAGGTGCATTAAAGCCCATCCAGTTCCCTTAAAGATCATCCAATTCCAACCTCCTGCCATGGGCAGGGACACCTTCCACTAGACCAGGCTGCCCCAAGCCCTGTCCAGCCTGCCCTTGGACACGTTCAGGGATGAGTCTTGTGGAATTTGGGGCTGTGTTTCTGTATAGGGGCTCAGGAAAAACAACCACGGAATCCTGGTTTGGGTTGGAAAGGACCTTAAACGTCATCTCATTCCAACCCCCTGCCGTGGGCAAGGACAACTCCCACTAGGTTGCTCCAAGCCCGGTCCAACCTTGGCCTTGAACACTTTCAGGGATGGGGCAGCCAGGGGATAGTGTGGCATGGATGAAATGGTTCTGACAGGGGTGGCAGGGATGGCTTGTGGGGATTTGGGGTCCAAACGATGATTAATGTAAGGAGCTGTGGGGCACTGAGGAGGGAAGCAGCTGTGGGATATTCCATGCTTTTCCTTGGCTTTGCTGCCCGGCAGGTTTGTGATCCTCTCAGTGGTGCTCTTCGGGCTGGTGTACAATCCCAACGAGACGTGCTCCCTGAACCTGGTGGACCACGGCCGGGGCTACCTGGGGATCCTGCTGAGCTGCATGATCGCCGAGCTGGCCATCATCTGGCTCAGCATGCGCGGGAGCATCCTGTACACGGAGCCGCGGGATTCCATGCAGTACGTCCTCTATGTCCGACTGGGTAAGCGGCCGGAGCCTCCGCCTGCTCTTCCCGGGAGCCTCCTCTCCCCGCCCGCCGCGGCTCTGCCGGCACGGCCAGATGGCTCCGGGATGTGCCGCGCATCCCGATGAATCCACGGGCTGCGCCTTGTCACGGCTGCCAGACTGGCGGGCGATGTCCCAAATAGCCTCCTTTTCATCGCGTGGAATCTGCTCCCCTTCTGTCTCTCTTTCACCCCCTCCCCGCATTTTCCAAGGATAGAGGCACAAATCCCAAAGGTTCTGACCCTGAGGTGCCGCCTCTTGACTCGCCTGATCCGTCCCTCCGTCCAACCCACTTCCACGCACTGGGAGGAAAATAGGTTTTGCACCTGCTCACTCCCTTTTTCTTCCTATAAGCAATTCCTGTCTCGCTCCCTCACCAAAAACTAGAGCAGGGAAGAGATTATTCCTTGATCCCTCAGTCCATTTTAGCTTGTTTTCCCTGGGTTCTGTTGCCTTCCAGGTACAGGAATTTAATCAGATTTTTCTGTGCCGAGAGACGATTTTAAGAGAAAAATCTTTGGAGATGCAGAGCCAAACCCATTCCAAACAAATCATCCCGTGGGTTTGCATCCCTGCTTTTTGCTGGGTTGTTTTCCTGCAGAATCCACTAAAATAGGCATAACCTTGCTTGAAAGCTCAGTCTGGAAGACTTGGAATGCTCAGTGCAAGTCATTAACGTGAACAGCAAACAAATCTCCCTCTCCAGCTTCCCAGCCAGTCTCCCTAGGGAAGCACGGAGAGCCCGGCAGTTTGTGTTAAAACCAGACTAAATGGGGCAGGGGAGGTAGGGAGAAGCCAAAGGGAGGTTTTCCTGCCCCCAAATACATTCCTTTTTCTTGCTTAAACTCTCCGAGTGGGATTTACTCTGGATTTTGGGTCTTGCCTTCCCTTTTTCCTGGGTTTTTTGCTCCTGGTGGTTGATCAGTTGTGCTGATGGAAGTGGGAGCGTGACCAGTGCGTGGGCAAGGTCCATGTGACTGTCCCAATTTAAGCATGTGCTGTTTAATGCAGAGGAATTTAGGCAATTAACTCCAATGTGAACCTGGGAATGTCTCATCCCTGCTCCTGCTGCTCCTGTCCTGCAGCAGGCAGAGGGGAGAGGAGCCAAGGGAAGCAAAGCCTAACTCGGGCATCAATTGGTTTCGTCAGGAACCAGTTCCAGCCCTGATTCCTTGCCCAGGAAGGCTCCTGGAACTGGTCTTTCCAGGTCTGTAGCACAGCCACTTATGGAAAGATTCGCTGCCAGCAGGAGATAAGGAGGGTGGGTGGGATCAGCCAGCCTGGGTTTAGTCTCAGCTCCAGCAACACTTAGGCAATCCCAAGCAAGGTATTCACCTTTTCCACACCTGAATGCCCACCTGTTCTTTGGAATTCTGGGGAGAGAGTGGGAGGATGGGCACTTCAGAGCAGTTTCCCAGCCTTTTTGTTCCCGGAAAGCACTTTAATCCCCCGTTTCTAGTTTGTTATCAGGGCCACGTGCAAATCTGAGGAGCTCCTTAAGCACTGACTCCTTGGAACTATTACGGGAAGGGCTGCAAAGGTGCTGGAAATGTTTGCTAAGTGTAGTGAGCAGGATTAATCCTGGATCCACATGATTTATTTGGATCCGTGAGTCAGGCCAGCTGTCTGAGGTAGTTAAGGTTTGGGTCCTGTGATTCCTGCTGCCTCAGGGAGTCTTTCCAACAGCACGGGAGGCAAGTCTGGATCTCTGATTCATACCTGTGACACAACCAAGGGCGCTGACCCCTCTGCAATCCCATTTTTTCGGAGTCGGTGGGAACATGTGGCACTTTTGTCTCATCTCCTCGCACATCCCCTTCCCAAGCGTTTTTATGCCCTGCTGAATAACCTGTTCCTCGTGAGAAAATGGGGAGAGGAGCTCATCCTTAGGGAAAAGGCCGCCGTTTTCCATGCTGTTCCCGTTTTTTCCAGCGATCCTGGTGATCGAGTTCGTGTACGCCATCGTGGGCATCGTGTGGCTGACGCAGTACTACACCTCCTGCAACGACATCACAGCCAAGAGTGTCACCCTGGGTACGGAGCTGGAATGCGGCCTGGGAGCATTCCGACGGATTGGCGGGTGTCTTTCATTCCCGCCTGTGCCCGTCGACTCTGGGAAGTGGATGGGAGCTGTCAATGTGGGGCTTGTTTTCCTGTTTATTGCTCGGAACAGTCGTTCCATTCATCCTCCTGTGCTGCCGGCACTCAGGCAGGGATTCGTGTTCCCAGGGAAGGGCAGTCTGTAAATTCTGCTTTCTCCTGTCAGAATGGCTTTACTGTTTTCCTGGAAGCCTTTCCCAGTCTCCTGGTGGGGATGGTGTTAATGGTGCAGTCCCGGATACTCAGGGAGCATTTAATGGCCCCATAAAGCAGCCGGAAGACTCATCCAGCTGTGGCTCAAAAGCCTTTCCAGAGGACTTCCTTTTGCTGCAGGGGTTTGAGGTGGGAAGTAAGGGCTGGAGCACCTGACTCCCGTGTTTTGTTTTTTTTTTTTTTCAAGGAATGGTGGTGTGCAACTGGGTGGTGATCCTGAGTGTGTGCATCACTGTCCTGTGTGTCTTCGATCCCACGGGACGCACCTTCGTCAAGCTCCGCGCCACCAAGCGCCGGCAGCGCAACCTAAGGACCTACAACCTCAGGTAAGGCAGCATTCCATATGATCCCAGAATTCTGGGATGCCCTGGATGGAAGGGATCTTAAAAATCATCCAGTTCCAACCCCCTGCCATGTGCAGGGGTACCCTCTGCTAGACCAGGTTGCTCCCACCTGGCCTTGGAACGCTTCCAGGGATGGGGCAGCCACAGCTTCCCTGGGAAATCCATTCTGTGGCCTCACCACCCTCTCAGGGATGAATTTCTTCCCAAAATCTGATCTAAACTCGCCCTCTGTCAATGTGAAGCCATGCCCTCTTGTCCTGTCACTCCATGCCCTTTTCCAAAGTCCCTCTCCAGCTCCCTTTAGTAAGGTCTCACTGGAGCCTTCTCCTCTCCATGCTGAAGGTTCCCAGCTCTCCCAGCCTGTCTTCACAGCAGACTGAATTTTTCTTTTATCCAAGGACACAAATATTTGAGGAAAGAATCAGTGGAGGGATTCACGCTTACCAGTGCTGTGTCCTCACAGCCACAAGCACCCAAAATCCTCCCAGAGTCAGGGAATTCCAGGATGGTTTCGATTGGAAGGGTTCTTAAAGCCATGGGCAGGGACATCTTCCACTATCCCAGGTTGTTCCAAGCTCTGTCCAACCTGGCCTGGAACACTTCCAGGGATGGGGCAGCCACAACTTCCCTGGACAAGGTTTCTGGAAGGGTTTCCTGCTTTTTTTGGGATCTTGCCCTTCTCCTTGCCTTGCTGCAGGGAGCATTCGACTCTGCTGAGGGGGATTTTGGCAGGATGCAGCTCCCTGTCAGGTGCTGTGTGTGGGCACCTGCATCCAAAGGAGGCAAAGCCATGTAGAATCCGGCTGGATTCTGCCTCAGTCCCTGGATTTCTGGATCCTCATGGATCGCTTGAGCCAGTGCTGACCACAAGAACCTGTTTGTCCATATCCCATAACAACGTTTTCCGTGGAAACAGCGAGTCTGTGCTTAAATTTTCCTTACTTCGAGGCAGCATCTCCTTCCAAATCCCCCTTCTTCCTTTATTTTCCTCTCCAGAACTCAACCTTTTGCCCTGAGGTTTCTTCTATTTAGTCTTGGCCACGGAACAATTCCTTTTGTGTTGGCAGTTGGATCTTTTAATTATGAATTGATTCCATCTTGGAGCTCCCCAGATGGGGAGAGAAAAAGCTTTTTTTCACCAAGCAAAGCTTTTTCCCAAGGATTTTTTCCAGCAGGGGACAACACAAACAGGCTTTGTTTCCTTTGATATGTGACTGTCCTTGAGGAATGTGGCTTTGGAGGGCATTGGGATCTGAGGGATAAAAAATGAGGCTTTTAAAAAACACTCTGCAAATTTCCCATTTTTTATTGGATTTCTGTATTTTGAACACAGGCTTTTCCAATGACTTGGAATGGGGTCTTTTATGAGGGAAAACTAGGCTTTTCTAAGGATAGTGCATCAAGTTTTGTGGGAAGGAGCCTGGGTTTTATTGTGGAATGCCAGATAGTCTTCCTGACCTTTCCAATACATTAGAGTAGCCTGGAATATTTGGAATTAATGCCTAGAGTGGTGACTGCTACTTGGGATCAATGCATTCCCAGCAAGATAAGAAAGATGATACTGTGGATGTAGTACTACATCCAAGGAAAAAGTTCTTCCCTGTGAGACTGGTGAGGCACTGGAATGGTTTTCCCAGAGCAGCTGTGGCTACCCCATCCCTGGAAATATCCAAGGCTGGACAGGGCTTGGAGCAATCTGGGATAGTGGGAGGTGTCCCTGCCCATGGTAGGGGGTGGAACTGGATGAGCTTTGTGGTCCATTTGAACCCAGACCATTCCAGAATTCTGTGAGGATTTTTCCAGAGTAAATCTGAGCTCCACAGCTTGCAAGAGTAAATGCAAACCAACCCCCAAATTATCTCCTCTGTGGGGAATTTTGAGATCCCAGAAAGCTGAGTGAAGGCCTTTCTCCCTTGGCCAGGTTTTTCCCTCCAGACCTGCGGCGTTTTCGGAGAGCTTGTTCCTGCTGTTCGTGGATTTTCCCTCTGGAAAGGGAATGTTAACAGCTGTTAACAAGCAAACGCTGTGGGCTATGATGTGAAAAACAAACATCAAATGTGACTGTTCACTGCTCAAACAATTGTTTCCAAAGGATATATTCCCACCTTCTCCCTCTTGCTGAAAGAAATCCTTTCCAAGGGATAGATGAGGAAGTTCTGTGCCTGGCTGGATTGTGTCCCATGGTGTTTTTCCTTTCCCAGTGGCACCGTGATGTGTGTGGGCTGGGAAAAAGAAACAACCCAACAAAAGGCTTGGCTCGTTGTGCCAAAGCTTTTCCAAGGAGCTGTGGAGCTCCTACTGAATGTGTGGAAGTTTGGCATTAGGAAGAAAGAAATTGGGAAAAGATGGAGGGAAAATAGCTCAGACTACAGTTGATTGTTGGACCCCACCGGGGAAATTCTGCAGTACTTTGGAATCTGGGGGAGCAGAGCCCTGCTGCCCCTCATATTCCCATTCCTCTTTTGGAATCTTCCAAAAGGTTATGGAGACCTGTTTTCAGATACTCAGCCATGAGCTGATGGATCCCTGTGGGATCTACTCCTTCCATTTCAAGCAAATATTCCTTTGCCAGCATTTTTTCCTTCCAGGTGCAATCCACTTTCTGGGCTTGGGCTTATCCTGATGGGATTTCTGGCCCTGCCAGAAAATGGAGTGGTGTTTTATTTTGGATTGCTCTGACCTGGGTTAAATCTGTTTTCCCTAAAAAAAAGAGGAGCTATGGACTTCAGGGAGCTTGGCACTCTAGCACGGAATCAGTCCCTATTTCCATGGCAGAGGGTGGAACACAAGGATCCTTAAAGTCCCTTCCACCCCAAACCATTCCATGATTCCGTGGTTGGGAAACACTGCACACATGAAATATGCAGGATCTCTTGTGCCATTCCCGCTCCCTCATCCTGAGGGAGATTTTTCCTCCTGAGTGGTTGCACATCCTGGCACGTGGAGCAGCCGCCAGGTTGCAACAGGAGCTTCATTCCATGCATCCCATTCGGGCAGGATAGCAGGTATCCAAACACAGAGCTTGAACCTGTGATCCAAACACAGAGCTTGATCTGGAGCGTGTCCAGGGAAGGGAATGGAGCTGGGAAAGGAGATGAAGCACCAGGAGTGGTTGAGGGAGCTGAAGGGGCTCCTGGAGAAAAGGAGGATCGGAGGGACCTTATCCCATTTTTCCAGGCACTCCGTGTTGGATCCTACGCCATGTTCTGCCTCTCCTCACATTCCTGCTCTCCCCTTTTTTCCCAGACACCGCCTGGAAGAGGGACAAGCCAGCAGCTGGACACGCAGGCTCAAAGTGTTCCTCTGCTGCACACGGACAAAGGACTCGCAGTCGGTGGGTACCAAAAATCTCCTGTTGGGAATCAAAATAGCAGCGGGAGAAATCCCTGTTTTCCCTCAGGTTAGGATCACATTTGGCAGCACTTCCTGGGCAGCTCCTGTTTCCCTTTATCAGCCACTTCCTGAGCACTTTCTCCTGTTATTTCTATCAGTCTCACACCCTGAAGGAGGAGAATTTGGAAATGGGAAAACAAAAACCTGAAAGAATCACCAAAATCCTTCTGTATTTCCTGACAGTCAAAGACTACTGCTTAATGCATAGATCCACATGAAGATCATGGGGAATTTTCATGTGCTACCATTGGAATTTTCTCTCGCTGTTCTCTAGCAGGGAAGGGTAAAGGCCTTGAAATTCCTTCTCCAAAAGTTACCATTCCATTCTCCTTAGAATCACTGGAAACAGGTTTGTGCCTGAGGGTGGGATTCACCAGCATTCCTGAGGACCTGCTGGAGAGGCAAGCCAAACTTTGGTGCTGGAAAACTTTGCTTTTGATTTAACTAATTTGATTGGAATTCTGAGGATTTGAGGGCTCCTGAAGGAGCCAGCAGAACCAGGGAATTGTTCCCAAAGGTAGGAGAAAGTCATAAAAATCAGGAGATTGGTGCACTCGCAGACACTGAGCTCTGAATTAGTTACAACCTCTCAGGGAAAAAGCTGGGATTTATCAAGGACATTCCAACAAAACCAGCAGTGGCCAAAAAATCCGCCCAGACGTTTAACTCCAGTTAGAAGGGCACGGAAAATGACAGGGAAAACACCAAGGGACCGACCACAGCCGCCGTGTCCTCACTAAATATAGCCCAGAGTTCGTGCTCCAAAAGGATGCAGCTCCAAAAGGAGCACATTGGAAGGGATGTGAACGTGGAGAGGAAAAGAAATGAGACTGGGATTGAAAGCTCCAAAGGGAAAGTGGAAAAATAAAGGAGAGTCAGGTGAATGCTTGTTCTTCCCGGGTGATGAATTGGATTAACAGCATTTCTTAGGGAGTGCTGTGGAACTATCCACAGGTGCAGCTTCCAGAGTGTGGAAGGCTGCAGGAATTGTCACAGCCCTTGTGCAGAAATCCAGCTCTGTGTCCCAGAATGCTGCCCCTCCCAGGATCCCTTTCCCTGGCTGAAATGCCACCATGTTCCCCAGGAATATCCCAGCCCCAACCTGCTGTCCCACTGGGAACTTCAAGCCCAGGCCTGCCAGCTTCCAGCTTATCTGTTGGGCAAATCCATCTGAAAATCCATCTGCAAAACTGAAACCAAAGGAGCTTTGTGCCCTGGCAGCTCCCACAGCAGCTTTTCCTTGGTGCTCCGGAGCAGAGGCGCTTCCCTTCTCCCTGAGAGCACATCCAGGTCACCTTGCCCGGTGCTGGAGACTCCTGTCCTGAGGACACAGCATGGATGCTGAATCCTGGGAGAGAGGGCCCTGACAGGCACTTGAATGCCCTGAACAGCTCCCATTTTATTCAGGATTGCAAAGTATTCCAAATATTTCGAGTTCTTTTTAACCAGCCTTCCATCCTGCAGCGACCGACAGTTTCTCCTTTTTGTTTTTTTTTTTAAGTTTGGAATAAAAGTGGATTCCAGACGCCTCACATTCCTCGTGCTGTTGAATTTCCACTTTACATCCAGCTTTTGAGCAATTCCCAGCCTCTTTTCTCTGCAGGAACAAGCCCTGACGTTGTGTCCTGGCATGGCAGCGTGTGGAATGAATGAGCATGTAATGGATCAGAAATGAATCCATCGCTGCCTATCCCAGACTCCATGGAAAAAAAATAAAAATAGTAGCAGCAGAGGATGGTTGTCCTCTGGGCTGGAAAGGAGTTTTATGGGATGGACATGGCTTTGGGGAAAGGATCTGGGGTGAAGTCAAGCCCCAGAGCCTTCAGGGTTTGTTGCAGAGCACTCCAGGTGGACAAACAGAAATAATGTCAGGTGTTCCCACAAAGAGCTGTTCCTTCGGAGCGGAAAATACGCATTGAGCTTCCATCAGGGCCTTTTTTTTTGTCGGAGCATCCAGGGCTGTAGCTGCCACTTTGGATTAATGGGTGTTTGTCCTGTTTCTCTTGGCATTTCTTGTGAGCTCACAGGAGCCGTGCTACGATTGATGAGGTCAGGATTTCAAGGATACTGCGGTTGGAATGCCGTTGGCTTTCCAAAGGCACTGCTGGCACGGAGAGTTGGCACCTGGAGCCCCGGTTCTTAATGGGGATTTAACTGGCTTTTGTAGGGAAGTGAAAAATGACAGAAAGTCATCCCACACTCCAGGAGTTTGGCAGGGATAAAAGGATGTAGGTCATTCCTGCAGGGAAGAGAAGGGATTTACTGTCTTGATGGTCAAAGAAGGGAGAGGAGAAATCCCGTCCTGGAGTGCTCAGGGTTTCCACAACACTCCAGTCTTGTGGGTTTTGATGCTGGATAAAGGATACTATGAAAGCATGGGATAAAAGTTCAGGATAAGGCTATGATCATCCTTGCAGGAGAAGTTTTGGATGGCAGGAGTCAAATACGGACCAATAGTGAGCTCCACATTTTGTTGCTCCAGCCTCTGGATCACCCTTGTCCTTAGGCTGGAGTAGTGACAGGTCAGCACTGACCCACATTCCAGCCCCTCTCCAGCCTCCCAAAACATTCTCCTGTAGGGTCTTGTGGGGTTTTTTGCCTGTAATACAGAGCAAAACGTGTAAAAAAGGACATTTCTCCTCAAAATATCTTTGTCCCTCTGCTCCAGAGCTTTTGCTTGACCCTTTCAGGTCACTTCCACTTCTGTCCCTCCTTTTTTTGGGTTCAGTCACCTTCATTCCTGGGAATTCTGCATTTAATGATTGCGTTCTTCCAGGTTTTCCTTTTCAGGCCTTTTTGCATTTGAGTGTCATCCAAAATAAACCTGGAAAAACCTGGCAGTATGGGCCAAAGGATCCCAGGACTGTGTTAAATGTGGGCAAAAGGATCCCAGATCTGGGTTAGATTTGCATGAAAGAATCCCAGGTTTGGGTTAGATTTGGGCAAAAGGATCTCAGGCCTGGGATAAATATGGCAAAAAGAATCCCAGGGCAGAGTTGGGGTTGAAGAGACTCTTAAATAGAACAAAATTGTGCTTTTTCCACTTGGAATGTCCTTTACTGTGCTTTTAAGGAGAAAGGATGAGTCTGAGGTGACACTGGATTGGGATTTGCTTGGTTTTCATCCCATTTTCTTTGTTTTTCTTAATACAGAAAGCAAAAAACATTCCCTTTCCCTCCCTTTGTCCTGCCTGAGCTGTTTGGATGTCGAGGTGTTCTCCTTGCCCACACACGGCACAATTCCAGCCCCCGAGTGGGACTGTGGAAAACAAACAAGAGACAATAATCATGTGATTAGTCCAGATCTGGCATTCCCTGCAGGAATCTCGTGGCTGTTTCGGAGGCAGAGCTCCAGAAACGAGTCCAGTTCTCACCTTGTGTCCGGCTTTGAGGCTCCCCACACCCAAACTCCTCCTTCTCCTCCTCCGACTCCCCTCTCCCTGGATTTTGCAGGACGCCTACTCCGAGATCGCCTACCTTTTTGCGGAGTTTTTCCGAGACCTGGACATCGTTCCCTCCGACATCATCGCGGGGTTGGTTCTCCTGCGGCAGCGGCAGCGGGCCAAGCGCAACGCCGTGCTGGATGAGGTGGGAAAACCTGGGAATCTCCGCTTCCCAGCCGCTCCGGGATTCCTTGCCTCTGCCCACCTCATTTCTGGGCTGTTCTCGCTCGCTGAGCTGGGAAAGAAAAATAATGGCGACTTCAGCAGCTTTTCCTGAGTTTTTCCCTGTGGTTTTTCCCTCCCAAAGGGCTCAGCTGGTGCTGAGTCAAGTCTGGAATCTGGAATGATCTTCTCTAGGCAGGTGATGCAGGGAGAGGCTCTTGATCCCAAAAGAGCCTCCAAGGGGGCCGTAGGTACTTGGAAATGAGTGGGAAGATTATTCCCATTGTACAGTGATGTGGAGAAAACTCCAGCAATCTGTAGGAGATCAAAATTCCCAAATTTCCAAGTCGCTATTGAGATTTGCAGATTGTCTAGCCAGTAGGAAATTCATTTATTTTATTGGGATTTCCCCCTTGGTTTGGGATTTGGGCTACAGAAGGAAAAATTCCCATTTTTCCAAGCTGCTATTGAGGTTTGCAGGTTGTCAGCCCAGTAGGAAATTGATTTATTTTAATGATCTTTTTCCCCCTTGATTCAAATCAGGCTGGAATAAAACCATTGGAACTATTTGAGGGGCCTGGTTGGGATATTTGGGAGTAGATTTTTGTCTTGCTGTCACACAGAGGAATTTTTCTATGTATTTGTGACTTCCAGGCAAACAATGACATTTTAGCTTTCCTGTCTGGAATGCCAGTGACCAGGAACACCAAATACTTGGATCTGAAGAATGCGGTAAGTCTGTGGGATGTGGGATCCTCCAAACCCACCTGTGTTCCTTGCTTTATTTTCCTCGCTGGCTTCTCTTATTCCTTTCTGCCCCTCTTTGAAACAATCCAAGAAATTCCACAAGAATGGAATCAAGCTTGACCTCCGGAGGCTTGATGAGGTGATATTGCTGCAAGAGAGTCAGCACTATTATCCATGATTTATTCCTGATTTTGATTCATTCCTGATTTTGGTTTATCCCTGATTTATCTCTGATTTAGATTTGTCTGATTTATCCCTGCTTTAGGTTTATCCCTGATTTAGATTTTTCTGCCCAATTTTCCCGCCTAATTTTCCTGCCAAATTTCTGCTCCCACGTTTTCCCCCCGCCATTTTCCCCCTCAGCTCTTCCTCTGATTTCCCTCCGATTTCCCTCAGATTTCTCCCTGATTTCTCCCTGATTTCTCCCTGATTTCTCCCTGATTTCTCCCTGATTTTTCCCTCTGATTATCCTCCTGTGTTTAACTCCAAGCCCCGCTCCAGCTCTCTGGAATAATGGAGCTTTTATAGGATGCAACTGCGGCACATGGCCTTAAATTGGCTTTGTGGCCCTCTCCAGGCATCCTACGGCCTGCTTGGAAAGGGGATATTTAGGGAGCTCATTTCCAAATCTGCAGGAAACTGCTTCTTTCGCAGCAGGATGGGACACCCAGAGAATTCCTCAGGAAATCAGGCAGAGAAATCTTTGGGAGGGGGCGGCTCTTGCCCGGCATCCCCACCTCGCTCTCCTCAGTCCCCGCAGCACAGCTGGGAGAGTGGGCTGGCGCTCGGCACGTGCCTGACTATGGAAAAAGGGAGTGGTTGGGGGAATATTCCAAGAGATTCCAGGCTCAGGGAGTCCCATGTCTTCCAGCAAGAGATGCAGCGGTACCGGGAGGTGTGTTACTACATGCTCTTCGCCCTGGCTGCCTATGGATGGCCCATTTACCTCATGAGGAAGCCCACGTGTGGACTCTGCCGCCTGGCCCGATCCTGCTCGTGAGTGCCCGCCCTTATCCCTTTTTCCCCCTGCCTGGTTTTCCCACATTTAGAAATACCCTTTGTTTTTCCTCACGTTTATTTCATCCTATTGCTGTCCCACCCCTGCTGGATTTCTTTTCTGCCTTTTTCTCCTCACGTTTTTTCTTTCCGTCTCTCCGGGCCTCATATTCCAAAGGCTTTCTGAATCCCTTCCAGTTCCTCATAAATAGACCAGCCTGTCCTCTGCTCCATCCCCTCTGGAGCATGGAACAGCCAGCGGAGAGAACTCACCTGGCACAACACCAAGTCCAAAAAAGAGTTTCTTGGAGCTTAAAAATCAGGGAGTTGACACTTTGGGTCCTGATTAAAAGACCTCCAAGATTTGCCTGGCTTGGGCTGTGCTCCCTTGGATTAATTGGATTTTCCAGCTCAGGATTTTTGCCCTGGTTCAAGGGTTTGCTTCCAGCTGCCAGAGTTCTGTCACCGGTTTCAATCTGGGGACGAGCTTTTAGCACTTCCTGGGCTATTGGGAGGAATGTGATTCCTTGGGAATACTTTTATTTGTGAGAGAGAAAGAAGGACAATGAATCTGTGCTTCTCTTTTTATTTTGGGGTGATTCTAAACCTGCTTTTTTCCTATAAATAAACCTGGAGCTTGGTCAGTGTTGGCTTTTCTGCATGGAAGCACTGGAAAACTGCACTTTCAAGTGTAGTATCCTTTGAGGAGCCATCCTACCCCACCACGCTTGGATTCTTTGGGGATCGACTGCATTGTAGCTCTCTCTGGTGCTCGGAAGGAAAACTGCACCTGATCCCAGATTTTGAGGCTGCCTTGTGGTTTTATCCTTCACTTGGCACTCTCTGCCGCTGGGACGAGGCTTGAAGGATCCGCCTTTCCCTTTCCTCTAGGAATGCCATTCTAAATCCAGCCTTTTTTCCTTCAAAGCCGTGCTTCCCTCCCGCAGGTGCTGCTGCCTGTGCCCATCGCGCCCGCGCTACGCTCCCGGCGTCACCATCGAGGAGGACAATTGCTGTGGCTGCAACGCCATCGCCATCCGGCGCCACTTCCTGGACGAGAACATGACCTCCGTGGACATCGTCTACACTTCCTGCCACGACGCCGTAAGGACAATCCCAGACCCCCTTCCCAACGGGATTTACCCGCTTCCGGCTGGAATGGGACAAAGAAGAGAAACGAAGCTCTTTTCTCTCCCATTTCCATCAAGGCATTCTGTCGTTTGGACACAAATCCTGTCGTGCGTTCTCTGCCTCCTTTTCCCCGAGGATAATCCAATGGGAATGTCTCCCCTGATCTTTTCCAGGTTTATGAAACCCCTTTCTACGTGGCCGTGGACCACGACAAGAAGAAGGTGGTCATCAGCATCCGGGGAACTCTGTCCCCAAAAGTAAGTGGGATGTGCGGTGGCCTCCCTGGCGGACGTTCCGGAGAGCTGGAGCCCTTCCCGGTTTGGAATCCTGACCCGGATTCGACTCACCTGAAGCAAGGTGACTGCTTTTCTTGCAGGATGCCCTGACGGATCTGACGGGGGACGCCGAGCGCCTGCCAGTGGAGGGGCACCATGGAACGTGGCTGGGACACAAGGTGGGGAAAACAAAGGGAAAATGATCCCAAACCAACCCCAAAACCAAGCAAAACCCCTTGGATTTTTCTAATTATTTCACTTTTTAATTATAAACCCCCAAATGGTCTTAATTACTTGAAAAAGGAGTTACAGAAAGGGCTTTGAAGTGTTAAGGAGTTAGTGGGAATAGTTAAAATCACTGTGAACAGTTAAAATAACAGGGAGCAGTTAAAATCGCTGGGCATGTAATTAAAAACTCCATACAATTAGAGAATTCCAAACTCAGGAAGGCATCGTGGAGACCCACAACAAAATTCCTGGAGCTACTCAAACCCTTTTTCTTCCAATGACCTTTAAGGAATTTTCAATCAAGGCCTGAGAAAGTGCTTAATATTCTGCTGTGATGGGAATGTCCTCAAAGGATACTGGCAGGACTCGAATCCCTGAAATTAGATGGATGCTCCATGTCTGTGAGCAGCTCTGGGCTGGCTAAATCCATTTATTCCAGAGCTGACCTTTGCCCCTGTCTGGCAAAGGAACGACGTGCCGAGTTTTTAAGATGTTGGGGAATTTGGCAGCTTCCAAAGCTGCAGTGCCAGGTTGGGAAAGGAAAATCCAGAGTGAAGGTTGGAAGGAACGGAGCAGTCGCTGGAAGTGCTGCTGGGAGGATGAGGTGTTGCTCAAGGTGGGATATGGAGCTTGGAAGGCCTTGGGAGCCATGAGCTGGGAACTCCTGCTTCCCTCGTGGTGTCCTGCTGGAATGCCAAACCTCTTCCATCTGCTTTAAGAAGTAGAACCACGGAATCCTGGGATGGTTTGGATGGGAAGAGACCTTAAAGATCCCATTCCAAACCCTGCCATGGGCAGGGACACCTTGGAGGATGGATCTTTGAGAAACTTGGGCTAGTGAAAGTGTCCCTGCTCATGGGACTGGATGGGCTTTTCGGTCCCTTCCCAAACCATTCCAGAATTCCATTGTTCAATGAAAAACCAGGAAGAGATGCTTGCAGAAATTGGCTTTGCTTTTGATCTTTATATGAAAATATTCCTCTGCCGGTGACTTCCATGAAACATGATCAATTTATTCCCTTTGTTCCAGACAGAGCTTTTATTTGCCCTTTGCGTTAATTCTTTTTTGGGATTGCCGCCAGGAGAGAAATATTCACTTTCTCTGGAATTATTATCAATATTAATCTGCAGACAATAATGTGCTGTTGAGTCCCGAGGGAAAACTTAGGGAGATAATGGAATTTTAAGTGCATTTTTAATGTCCAGGAGTCAAGTTTAATAACCAAACAAGTCCAATGTCTCACTAACACATTTAATTTGGAAACAAGGACTTGGCTACATGGGAGCTTTCCCAGGATTTGTTTGATTTGGGGTGTTTTCCTGCTGATTCTGTCCCACCCATCCCTGGGGGTGTCTATCAGCCATCCTAAAATTCCAAGTCTTTATGTTTACTTGAGGTTTTTTATCACTCCACGGCTCCAATGTCACAGTTAAAAAATATTTATCAGGGCTCTGAGCTATTCTGGATCAAAAAATAGAGCTGGAACTAAAGTTTAGGGATTAGAAAGCCAAAAAAAAAGGGATTAGGACTCCAGGAAGAATCCAACTTCACTATTTTTGCAACAAAATCCACTGATTTTATAACAAAATTAATTTAAAAAGTAATCCCGGGCCAAGGGGGTGAATCCACATTTAATTCTTGAACTCCCAGGACAAAAATAGTGAAAATAGGATGTTATGGAGCTTTGTGTCCTGGTGTTGAGCCAACCAGGAGGACAAGAAGGAGATGCTGGGAAGTTCTGGAAGCTCAGCCACGATCCCAGGTTGGTAGAACATCCAATAATGAGAATTTCCAATTTTTTTGACTCCTAAATAGATCCTTCTGAGGGTTTTTCCCCCCAAATCTCAAATATCCCAGGGCAGTTTTGTGCCTTTGGGATGCAAAACAGTGCAGAATATTTCCATTCCCTTTCCCTAGATCCTTGATCCATTGGGTATTTACATGTGAACTTCCAAAATTAAGCCCAAATAGTTTTATTAACTTGAAATTGGATTTGTTTCCCAGAGAATTTATGGATGCCACATCCCTGGAGGTGTCCAAGAGCGGGTTAGATGGGGCTTGGAGCAACCTGGGCTAGTGGAAAGTATCCCTGTCCATGGAATTGGATGATCCTTAAGGTCCCTTTCAACCCAAACCAGGACTCCATGAAATTTAGGAAATTTTTCCAATGGAAAAATCTAAATGCAAGTTTGCAGTCTCATTCCATAATAATTAAAATCCCTTTCTCCATTAGGATATAATTACCAAAAACACGTCCCAAAGGCTGACTAACATCCCAACAGTGACATCACCGTGGATTTGGGTCACGCTCCCTAAAAATAGAATCCCAAATTCGCGGTGGGAATTTAGATCAGTGGCCTGCTGCTCATTTCTCATTAGGATTGGGAATGGAGACTCTTCTGGAAGCTGGGGAGCTGCTGGGAGCTGGGATAAGGCACAACCACCGTGGTGCTTTTTGGTGGTGGCAGCATCCCATATATTCCATTTCCATGGAATGGGCTCTTCACTGCCCTGCTTCCCCTCTCCAACATCCAGGTTGGGATCAAGGGCATTTCAGATACTGAGGACCTGGAGAATTCCATGTGTCTTTGCTTTCTTTTCCTCGCTGGCTTCGCTGGATTTGGATTCATTGCTGATTTGGATTCATTGCTGATTTGGATTCATTGCTGATTTGGATTCATTGCTGATTTGGATTCATTGCTGATTTGGATTCATCTCTGCTTTAGGTTTTCCCGCCCAATTTTCCCGCCTCATTTTTCCGCCCCCTCATTTTCCCCCCGCCATTTTCCCCCTCAGCTCTTCCTCCGATTTTCCTCGGATTTCTCCCTGATGTTTCCCTGATTTTCCCCTCTGATTATCCTGCAGTGTTTAACTCCAACCCCCGCTCCAGCTCTCTGGGATAACTGGGATTTTATATATTATTATTTATATATGTTTTTCTTCACTTTTGGAGCCAGGAATCCTTTTATATCTCTGAGATGGAGAGTGAGCCCCCAATGACATTTCCGTTGTACTTAAACCATTTTAAGATAGGGATTTAAAGGAAAACAGCCAAGGAGATGATTTTTCTGGGTTTTTCCCCCATTTTTTTTGGAGTTCAGCTCACTTCCCACTGAATTAAAGTGTAGCATCACCAGGAATTTCTGCAACAAACCAAATTCCAGTCGCTTGTTTATAACTTGGAATTGGATCAACTACATTTGGAATTACCACACAGAGAGAGAAACACTCCTCAGCAGAAAGGAGGAATGTTTAGACCCAGGATATGATCTTTCCTGTCTCCCAGCACTTCTTGACTTCTAGGGAATAAAAACCTTTAATAATTCGGGATGAATGTCCTCTGACAGCCAAATTCCCTTAATATTGATGGCTGGAAAAGACAGGAACTAATTCCTAGTGCTTCCACTTTTCCCTTTGGTGTTTGTATTATTACCTCTATTAGAATAATTTGCCCTTTTATTCCCAGGTTTAAATGGAAAACTCCTTCCCAGCTTTACCTGGAATAGGATAATTTGGCAATTAAAACACCAATATTCTGAATATCAAAGTCTGTTTCTCTGTTCTGCCCCAGGTCCCGGGGCCTGAAGTACGAAATCCACAATCCTGTGTTTAAGTTAATTGAATTTGGGGTGGTTTTCCCTGTAAAAACCCAGGAATAGGCCCTTGGAGTGTTCCTTAATTAAGAACTGCCATTACTCCTTAAACACCAAACTTTTGGAAATGCAGAGGGGAGTCAGTTCTTCCTCCATCCTGATCCATGCTGGGGGACATTCCAGAGCTTCCTCACCTTCTGGCTGCTGGATGTTGAGATCCCATTTACATCCTGCTGTGTCTTCCCTCTTCCCACAGGGAATGGTGCTGTCTGCGGAGTACATCAAGAAGAAGTTGGAGCAGGAGATGGTGCTGTCCCAAGCTTTTGGACGGGATTTGGTGAGTACCAGTTGTCTCGTGGACAGAGGATGAGATTCCCTAGAAAACTGGGTTTTAAGGGAATCTCCGTGGCCCTGAGTCTGTTGTATTAATTTCTCAGCTCTTCCTTGAATCCCTGTCCCTCTGGATTTTCAGCTAGTTACTCATTCATGGAATGGTTCGGGTTGGAAGGGACCTTAAAGCTCATCTCATTCCACCCTCTGCCATGGGCAGAGAACATTCCACAAGATCAGGTTGCTCCAAGCCCCATCCAGACTTCCCGCAAGGCTTTTTTATTTTGGAAGCACCAATACTACAGAGCTCCTGATTGTTTTCCTTTTCCTAAGGCAGGAAGTCCCACGTGGTGTCCCTGCAGGACAGGGAGCATTAAAACCAAATCAGCAGGAACTAAAATCCCATCTTTATGCAGATTTTCTTCAGAATGCTGTGCTGACTGTCCCTGTGGGCACATTCCTGGTGGCAGGGAGATGTCACAGGACTCAAGGGAGATGTTGGGAAGCAGCTGACCTTGGTTTATATGTTGGGAATAGTTGTTGAAGTGCTGCCTTGGGATATTTGGTGGATGGAGGGAGGGATAAACCAGCATCCAGCTTTTTGGGATGGAGCTTCATTCCTCTCTGCCTAGAAGGGGAAAATGGGGGTTGTTCCTGTTACTCAGGAGGAATTTTTCCTGGCTTTAGGTCCCTAAATGCCATTCCAGGTCCCACCAGCCCAGGACCTTGTTTCTGACAGTTGCCAAGGAGAGGTATTCCAGGGAAAAGTATCCAGTGAGGTGTAGAGACACTTCATGCGTGGGCTTGGATGTTACCAGGAGGTGCAAAAGGCTCCCATCAAATCCTAAATAATTCCAACAGCTGGTGTGCATTTCCTTTTTCTTCCCACCTTTTTTCTTTCAGGGAAGTCCCAGTAGGTCAAATGCAGAACACCAGAAGTGAACGAATTCCAGCCTCCAGTGAGGGTCTGGCACAGGTTTCCCAGAAAAGCTGTGTCTGCCCCATCTCTGGAAGTGTTCCGGGATGGGTTGGATGGGGCTTGGAGCAACGTGGGCTAGTGGAAGCTGTCCCTGCACATGGCAGGGGTGGAATGGGATAATCTCTCCATTCCCTTCCAATCCAAACCATTCCAGGAGTCCATGATGATTCCATGATTCAGAAAAAGCAAGGAACTGTTCAGCTGGAATCTGGAGTGCTCATGTGTAGAAACAGACTCCAAAACTGGGAAAGGGAGAGATTTGGGGGATAAATTCAATTTAATTTCCAACCTGACCTCGATTCCTTGTTGTTTCCATGTTTTTTAGGGAAGAGGAACAAAGCACTACGGCCTGATTGTGGTTGGGCATTCCCTGGGAGCTGGCACAGCTGCCATCCTGTCCTTCCTGCTGCGTCCCCAGTATCCATCCCTGAAGTGCTTTGCCTATTCCCCCCCAGGTGGGCTGCTCAGGTAGGTGTTGGGATACACCTGGGATACACTGGACTCTGCTTGTGAGGCTCTAGGGAGCAGTGAAAAGGACAGGCAGCCTGGAGAAGCCGAGGGTTTCCTCTGGGATATAGTTTGGAATTCAGGTTAGGATGGCAGGTGGCCACACCACTTTCCCTCATATCCTGGCACTGAGTTATCCATGGCTCCAATTTTAATGGAAAATGGGTGCAATTTCCTTACTTTCTGCCCACTCCCAGTTTGCCCATCTCCCTGGATAGATGGAAATAAGGGAGGTAGTTGAGCCAATGTAGCTGTCTGCAGCAGCTGATTTGGTTGTTTGGGCTCCTTTTCCAAAGCAGTTGGAGTTGGGATGTGATTTCTGTCATTCTGCAGCCTAAAATAGGTCACAGGGATGGTTCTGGTTTCCCTCCCTTGGCCGTGGGGCAAAAGCAGGGAGAGATTCATGCTGAAATCCTCCCATTGTAAACGGGAACAGACCTTGTGGTCATGCCATTCCCAAACAAAACATCCCATTGGATTGCTGTCAAGTGAGGGAAGGTCGTCCTAGTCCTGACAGACACCATGGGGGTCCTTGGAATCGGCTGTAGATCATGAGGAGCTTCTTGTGGTAGTTCCTGCATCAAATTCCAGGAGCAGCCAAGGGTTTTAAACCATCCTGCTGCTGGATCTGGATGCCAGCATTCCTTGTAGTATTCCTGGGTCTTCTGCAGCCACAGAGGAGGAGGATATTTCAGGAGAGTTTTACAACCTTCTGCTCCAGCCTTTCACTCCTGGATCCCTTAGTAGCTCCTGACTTGTGTCATGCCCAGGATCATCCCTAGGTCAGTGAGACAGCCTCTGCCTGTGGTAGCTGGTTGGGAATATCTCCAGGAAGCTCACAGAGTGGGAATCTTGATTCCTTCCCTCTTGTCTTAGAATTCAGGTTGCTGCAGAAATTTACCATCTGAATTCTCCCAAATATTGGGGTATTTCACGCTACATTGTAGTCTCAGGAGCACGGGATATCTTCTTCCTTGGCTGGCCTGCCATTCCCAGACTATTGGAAAATGCCTACGAGGCATTGAGTTCGAGCATTTCCTTTCCCAGGTGTATCCAGAGCCATGTGCAGGGTAATGGTTGGGCCGTGGGATGTGGAGATCAGGCTCTTCTTCCACAAGGTGCAAATCCAAAAAGCCTGGAGCAGCTTGGATTGGGGTTTGTGCCCCTGGTGTTTCTGCCACCAAATTGGGAATGAAACACTGTTTGCTTCTTCTTGCTCCTGTTTCTCTTCCAGTGAGGATGCCATGGAGTATTCCAAGGAGTTTGTGACTGCAGTGGTGCTTGGCAAAGATCTGGTGCCCAGGCAAGTGGAGAAGTGTCTGAATTCCTTGAATTTCTCTGCTCTTCTGTCCCAAATCATCTGTTCCCTGTCAGAAACACTTGGATCATCTCTGTCTCCAGCTTCCTCACTTCCCTGTCCTTGTATTGTTCTCTGTTTATCTTCCTGGTTCCCCATGTTGCTGTGTTTTTCCTGGACGCCTCTGTTGGGGTTTCTGTAGGTAAATGCCCCCCTGTGTGAAAGAAAAAAGGGAATGTCCAACTTCTGGAATCCCTCCTTGTAGTACCTGGAATATCAGTGCCACCTTCCTGGTTTCCTGTGTTATCCTGGCCTTGTGCTGGATGTCTTGTTACCTCATTTGGACCAGTTTGTCCCAAAATCCCAGTTCCATGTCACCTCATCTCCGAACCGGCTCATTCCTTGTGCCTCGGCATTCCTCACCTTCCTCATCTCCTGGGACGTGTTCTGCTGAGCAGGGTTTTGGAGCAGGAGCCTGGGATTTACCTGGATGCCATGATCCTGTCCATGCTGTCATCTGCTCCGTGGTGTCATTCAGCTCCAGGACACTTTTCCAACTCACCTGTTCTGTGTCGTCTTCCATCGTCACCTCTCTCCTTCCCTGTTCACTGGTCTGCTCCTGGTTATTGTCCCAGTAATTCCCTGGGGACTCTCTCTCCTGGTTCCTGCTCCTGGGTGATGCCACAGCCCGCCTCTGAATCCATCTGCTCCGTGTTGTATCTTTGTAGTGTCCTTTTAAACACAATTCCTTGTTTGTGTGTGCTCTCTATCCTTCTTGTCCTGTTCCCTGCCCAGGTGTTCCGAACACATTTTTGTCTCTTCCATAATCCATAATTTTCTTCTTTTCCAGAATCACACTGTTCTCTCCTCTGGAATCATATCTTCCATAATCACATCTCCTTTTCCAGAGTCACGTCTTTCTCTGTTCCACAATCACATCTTCCTCTCTTCCAGGATTGGCCTCTCTCAGCTGGAGGGATTTCGCCGGCAGCTTCTGGATGTTCTCCAAAGAAGCACCAAACCAAAGGTAAGAGGGAAGAACCAACAGCTGGAGGTGCCTCTGAGCAGGGATGAGGAATTTTAGTTGCAGGAAAGGATGGGTTTCCTCGAGTTCTCCTCAGGACCAGAGGAATTATGGAAAGATCTGGAAGGCAGCTGGAGAGCTCAGTGGGTTCATTCCGGCTCACGTGCTGCAACTTCACCATCACAGATCCCAAATAACTGAGCAGGGAATTTTATGTCTCAGCCTCTTTTAAAGTCTGTGTTCCAAGTGTGGCTTTTCCTGGCCAGTTAAAACTGGGAACAGGCTGGAAGTACAGCAGTTGCTGTGCTTGTAGGCACATCTGGGTGATGCTATTTCAGGATAAGAGGTCTGCTTATGTTTTGGAGATAGGAAATGTGGGAAGTTGTCCCTCCCCAGTCCTTTACCATTGCGCCAAGATGGAAAAAACCATAAAATATGAAGATTTTTAGGGATAAAACATGATAGAATTTGCCTGGAGAAGGGTATATAATTGGGAAAGGAAAACCAACTTTCAGAAACACTTGGATCATCTCTGTCTCCAGCTTCCCTGTTTTCCTGTCCTTGCATTGTTCCCTATTTATCCTTATTTACTCCCAGTGTCACCATGGTTTACCTGGACGCCTCTGTTGGTGTTTCACACGCCTTCCTTAGGCAAATCCTCATGTGTGAAAGAAAACAGGGAATGTCCTGCCTCTGGAATTGTTCAAACCTCTCAAATCTTATGAGGCGATTCTGCTTTTCTTTGCTTTCCTCTCCTCAAATCCTCCCTCCTCTCTCTCTCTTTGTGGGAACAGTGGCGGATCATCGTGGGGGCCACCAAGTGCATTCCCAAATCCGAGCTGCCCGAGGAGCCGGAGGAGAACTCGGTGACGAGCAACCGGCTCTGGACTCATCCCAGTGACCTGACCATCGCCCTGAGCGCCAGCACCCCCCTGTACCCCCCCGGCCGCATCATCCACGTGGTGCACAACCACCCCGCCGAGCAGTGCTGGTGAGTCCTGACATTGTTGCTGGAAAACTCTTCCTGGCACAAGGGATTTTTCTTCCCTGCTGTCTCACAGTGGCTGTGCTGGAGGAGTTATGGAATGGGTTGAGTTGGAAGGGACTGTGAAGATCCATGGGCAGGGATGCCTTCCACCAGACCAGGTTGCTCCAAGCCCAGTCCAGCCTGGTTTTGAAGACTTCCAGGAATGGGGCAGCCACAGCTTCCCTTGGAAATCCATCCCAGTTTTCCAATCTCACCACCCTCACAGGGGAGAGTTTCTTCCAATATCTAATTTAAACCAGCACATGGAATCCTGGAATGGTTTAGGTTGGGAGGGACTTAAGGATCATCCAGTTCCAGCCCCTGCCATGGGCAGGGACATCTTCCACTATCCCGGGTTGCTCCAAGTTCCATCCAGCCTGGCCTGGAACACTTCCAGGGATGGGGCAGCCACAGCTTCTCTGGGCAGCCTGTGACAGGGCCTCACCACCCTCACAGGGAAGAACTTTTTCCCAATATCCCATCTAAACCCACCCTCTTTCAGCTTAAAGCTATTCCCCCTTTTCCCATTATTCCAGGCCCTTGTCCAAAGTCCATCTCCTCTTTAGATGATGATTAGCCCATGGATAACCACGTCCCTGTTGGATAATGCAGAATTTTGGAGCAGTATGTATTTTAACAGCTCCTCCCTCTGTTTTTCCTCTTTTTCTCCCTCTGCATCCTGCTGTTTTCACATGCCAAAACACTGGCCTGCCCTTTCATCCCATTTTCCCTGTTGTCTGGGCCCCTTTTCCAGCTGCTGTGAGCAGGAAGATCCCACCTACTTTGCCATCTGGGGGGACAACAAGGCCTTCAACGAGGTGATCATCTCTCCGGCCATGCTGCACGAACACCTCCCCTACGTGGTCATGGAAGGGCTCAACAAGGTGAGGCAGGGAATTGCCATCCCAAAAAGCACTGGGACAACATCGGGTTAAATACACCAGGCTGTTTATTTCGGAGAAGAGCGGGAAGGGGGATGCTCCCGATCAGTCTTGGCATGGGATGTTGGAGTGGAGCGTGGTGAGGTCTGGGAATGGAGTTCCCAATGTCCCAGAAGATCCTGTTTCCAGATTTAATGTCAGAATAATGTGAGGTTGGGTGGTGAAGGTTCATTCCAGGAGCTGCCATTAACCCGGAGCCCAGGTGACATCCAGGGATATGTCGGGATTTATCCATCTAATCCTTCATCTCTCTGTGCTTCCAGAAGGCTCCGGGAAGAAAGAGGCCAATCCAGCTGTTTGAAAGCCTCCAGTAAATCCCTGCTGTTCCTCTGCTTTCCTTGGACAGGTCTTGGAGAACTACAACAAGGGGAAAACAGCTCTGCTTTCCGCAGCCAAAGTGATGGTGAGTCCTACGGAAGTGGATCTCACCCCGGAGCTGATATTCCAGAGCCAGCCCTTGCCCAGCTGCCCGTCCGTGCAGATCGGAACTGGAGCCATCCCAGCGGACAGAAGGAACAGCAGCACCAAGTAAGGAGAGATTTTTCATGGAATATTGGCTCCAGGTGTGGGGCCTCTTCCTCTTGGAGCATCATGATCCGTGTTTGTGGGAAAGACAGATCCGTGGGCTGCCTTTGTGGGATTTCAAGCTTCAGGATGTCTTGTGTCATATCAAGGGAAAAATCCTTCCTATTTCTCAGGGATTTGAGTGCAGCAAGGTCAGGAAAAGGTATGGAAGAAACTTCCTTTTCTCCTTATCCAGACAGATGGCGTTTTCCCAAGGTGAAACTTGGAGCCAGATTTGGTTTGGGTTGGCAGGGATTTAAGGATCATCCACTTCCAGCTCCTGCCATGGGCAGGGACACCTGCCACTAGCCTAGGTTGCTCCAAGCCCCATCCAGCCTGGAACACTATCAGGGATAGCCCACAGCCTCTCCGGGCAGGAGAGAAGGATTTATTTAGCCAGGGAGAAAGAGAGAAGGGCAAGAACCAGAGTTTGGAGAGGGAGAATCCATTTGTGAGATTTCCAGCTGGAGTGAGAAGAAATTCCCAGCAGTTGTGGATGCCTCTGGCTGGAGGAGCTGTGTGAGGAACTCCTGGATCCTCTGGCTGTGCTGGAATTCCGCAGCCTCACGTTCTCTGTTTCCCATTGCAGGAGCAAATCCCATTCGGAAATCAGCCTGGAGGGGTTCTACGAGACGAAGCCGCTTTCTCCCGTGCAGAAAGACCCCGTGGAGCTGCTTCTCCTGGACACTAAGGAACGTCTCTCCGTGGAGCTCCAGGACCGCCGCGCCCCTCTGGCCACCATGGAGAGCCTCTCGGACAACGAATCCATCTACAGCTTCGATTCCCGGCGCTCCTCCGGTTTCCGGAGCATCCGGGGCTCCCCCAGCCTCCATGCGGTCATGGAGAAGGATGAGACGCACTGCTTTTATATAGACCCCGTTATCCCCGAGGAAAACCCTTCCCTCAGCTCCCGGACAGAGCTGCTGGCTGCCGACAGCCTCTCCAAGCATTCCCAGGAGACGCAACCCCCGGAAAACGTCCTCAACAGCGGCGGCACCACCCCCCAGCGCCGCTGCAGCGCCGAGGGCACCGGGAGCGACGGGGAGCGCACGTCCTTGTCCCCTCGGGAAGAGCCGGCGCTCCACAACGGCCGCCTGGCCGACGTTCCCAGTCCCCAGGTGCTGGAATTCGCCGAGTTCATCGACAGCCTCTTCAACCTGGACAGCAAAAGCAGCTCCTTCCAGGACATTTACTGCATGATGGTGTCGGACAGCTCCAGCGACTTCGCGGAGATTCCCAAATCCGTCAGCGACCAGGAGATCCTGCTGAGGGCGCAGTACGAGCCCAACTTGGTCCCAAAGCCCCCGAGGTTGTTTGCGGGCTCGACGGATCCTTCGTCGGGAATCTCCGTGTCGCCCTCTTTCCCCCTTAGTTCATCCGGAGAACTCATGGATATCACTCCCACGGGCGTGAGCAGCCAGGAGTGCCTGGCCACGGACAAAATCCGGACTTCCACCCCCTCCGGACACGTAACCAGCCCTGCCAAGCAGGACGACCTCATGATTTCGGCCCTTTAGTGCAGGGGAAAGGGGTGGAATGATCCCAGTGGGATAATCCGTGGAGGAGGCCGTCATCGGGCAGTTGGGATCAGAGGAGACAGCTGGAAAAATCCCTTCCGGGGATGTCTGGAGGATGGATTGTGCTGGAATCCCGTGCTTGGAGCTGGGAGAAGTTTTGCACCGCGGGGCCTGAGAGGGTCTGAGGCACTAACGTTCCCTACCTCAGCCTGTCTCATTCCAGAGGCAGATTCCTTGCCCCGGGGCACCTGCTGAGTTTGGGAGTGAGCTACCCGGAGAGATGGAAGAGGGAGAGGAGATCCCTCCCCTCGGGACCGAGCCGGTGGTTTGGGAAATGAGCGGATTGAGACTTCGGGCCCTCTTGCACTACCACGGATCCGGCCCAAGATCCAATTCAACACACTTCCATGGGGATTGCTTTTGTAGGACACTCCTGTTTTAAAGCCATTGGGGCTGTATTCCCCCCAAATCCAGTCCCCCCTTCCCGGCCAGGCGCAGCGGGAATGGGGCTGGCAGCACGGTTTCTCTTCCCCGAGTACTCCTGAGAGGGAAGGACGCTGTTCCCAAGAGCCCAATCCCTCTGCCACGACCCTCCTTTGGCAGAAAGTTCTCCTGGATATCACCCCCATTGCTCCTCGGTTCCCTGGACCCCTCTGAGCTGGCGACATTCCCACGGGACTGCAAGGAATCACCTCGGAGCTGCACGGATGTGGATGGATCAACTGCGAAATGCACCCGGCGTTGTTTTCCAGGCCCCTGCGGAGTCTGGGAGCCTCTCCTGGATCCCTGGGGGTCCTCACATCACCCATATGCAGCATCCACGGATCAGTGCCAGGCTCTGTTGTTGGGAATTCGCGGAAAAGATGGACTTTTTCCCAGGGTTTGCAATCTCTTGTATGTTTACAGAGCTGCTGAGCTGGTTGGAAGGTATTTATTAAGGAAATAGAGAGGCTTTCCCGAAGGAAAATCCACGGTCATCCTCTCCTTCCTGTGCTGTTCCCTCGGGGAACTGAGGGAAGAGAGGATGGGCAGGCAGGATTCCAAGCCCCCTGCTTCCCAAGTGGCTTGGATTCGGGGGGAACCGCTTGCTCCCCTCTCTCCACCTGCACAATTCCATATAGGAAAGCTTGAGCAAGTTGTTAGGAAAACTACCTGAGCCTCTGGGCCCGGAGGAGCCTGCTCAGCCTCTCCAGGCAGGTTTTCCAATGATGGGAGCAGGAGGAAAACTACCTATCCTAGGAAATGAAACATTTTTGGGGCCTGGAAAAGGCCTTGAATTAACACAACACCCCCTCAAAGCTCAGCAGTTACCGATGGCTCTCCCCAGAGCTCCGTCCTCCCTCCCTGGAAAAGAAGTTCCTGGTTTAACTTGCTTAGAATCCTCTGGTTGCTCCCTTTTCCCTCTCCTTACTGGCTCTGTTTCCATTGTGGGAGGACGCTGTGCTTGCCGGGAGCTCAGCTCCTGGCGAATCCCGGGGTTCCTGTTCTCTGTGTGGCTTGGGAAGCCCTGGGATGGGTCAGGGCTGTGCTGTCCTGGGAGCCAGTGGGATCCGATGCCATCGAGGAGCACTTTATAACCAGTGTGCATTGATGTAAATAACCCTGGGTGCATGGAATTCCACTGGATTCTGTGTCCAAGTGCTGGTATCCCACTGCATCCAGAGTGGGATGCTCCAACCCCTGCTCCTTACCCGTTCCAGAGCCTTCAGAAGTGCTTCAAGCGGGCAGGAAAACATCATTCCTCTGGTTTAAGGTTCCAAAGGTGACCTTTCCCTGAGTGGAATCAGGAGGAAGCCCCTCTGGATTCAGAGGGATTTGGAGAAGGAAAAATCCTTTACTTCTGAGCAACCAGAAGTTCCTTTTGTTTTCGTAGGTCCTTGAAAGAGGAGCAGGGAGCAGGTGGTTCGGGAGCATGGCACAGGGTAAGGAGGAATTCCTGCACTCAGGAAACACTACCAAGGTGATTTTTCAGGAATACGCACAAAATTCCGGGAAGGTTTGAGGGGAAAAGGGGGAGCTGAGGGGCAGGGAGGCTGGGGCTAGCGGGCTAGCTCCCCTCCTGGCCCAGGAGTTGGGATAAGGAGCTCATTCCTGCCCTTGTTCCCGGCAGGAACTAACCCTTAGCACTAAGGCAGAGCTTGGGATCTGCAAAGCACTTTAAAACACTAAGGAAAAGGATCATCTCCGTCCCTGGGAGCGACATGGATACCTGGGATTGGATGGAACTACTGGTGGGAGGTGCCTCCAGGTGAGGAAAAGTGGGATATTCTGCCTCCTAAAGTGATTCCAGTGGGAACCTGCTGATGTTCCGTGGCTCAAATATTGCACTAGAAAGTCCCTTCCCTGACGTTCCTGCACGAGTCAATCATGGGTGACTGTTTTCTTCTCTGTGCCATTGGAACTGGATCCCGTGGGAATGGCCTTCCCTTGCCCTGACAGGAGGCAGCTTGGAGTGCTGCTGTTTTTTTGCTCTGTGATTACTGGACTTTGGAAAAGCCTGGAAATAATTCCTGGGAGCTGAGCTTGGCACAGGTCAAGGAGTAAAGGCACAAAAGAGCCCCCTGAAGATTCTCATTGTATCCCGTCATGGATAATCCATGGATAATTTCTGTTGACAAACAAATCTGATCCCAGTCCTCCCAAATGAAATCCACATTCTTGGAATTATTTCTGCTTTCAGTGTCTCCGTGTCTTGAGCCCCATCACTGTGTCTTGATCCCCCAGCATTCCGTGTCTCCCTTCCCACTGCTTCACTTCCCATCACTCCTTTGCTATCTGGACGTTTGGAAAGGCTGATCTCCCATTTCCTCCTGGAAAAGCACACCTGGAATGCTGAAACAAATGCTAAAGCTGCAGCTGCCTCCGTCATCTGTACTGTACACACTTCCTGCTTTCTCTTCCCGCTCTTTGGGAAAGGAAGCATCTCCAGTTTTCCGAATCTCATGGCTTCTTCTTCTTCAGCTTTGTGCCTTCTAAACTTCGGATATTCCCGTGAAATTCCAACAGGATGTTCCACCCTGCGCGGAGGCAGTGCTGGAAGTGCCTGACACCCCAGATCCCAGGTCACCCATTCCATGCCTCATCCTTAAAATCCATTCTGATCCTTCTTCCTTGGCCTGAGTGACCTTTAAAGGTCCTTTCCAGCACAAACTATTCCATGAGTTTCTTGGCAGAGCAATGGAGCTGAGGCCCTTCTGCACCAGCAAATTGATTTTATTGCTGCTTTCATTGCAGCAGTGCCAAAAATTTGGGAAGGATCCTGCAGTTCTGAGGATATAGCGGCCCTTTTCCAATATTTATCATTATTCCTTCTCCTTTGGGACTGCTTCTCCATTTGGAACATTAATTTCCTCCTAAAACTTCCCTCTTTTCTTGCTCCCTGTTCCTCTCACCTATTTCAGGAGCCACCTCCTCCCTCCCTTCTCCCAGGGTGCTGGTGGCTCATTCCACATCCTTGGTAGCACACGGGAAACATGGGAAAACCATTCCCCACCATCTCATGGTGATCCAAAGCAGTTAAATGGGACTCTCAGAACTTTTTAGGAAAACTTTTTTTCCAAAGCAAACAGGACTTGTGGGAGGTATTTTGCTCTCTGCAGAGGGAGGGCTGGGATGGCCCACAGCTGGTGGGGAGTGTGGATGCAGAATTCCAGTGATTCCCAGTTCTCGTTTTTTTTAGGATGTTAGATTCCAGGAAAGGCTGATGGTCCCAAGCAGGATTTAGGTGGGAAATCTGTTTCCAAGGACACATAAGAAGGAGGAAGAGCTCCAAGCGTGGGGATGCAGGATCAGTATCTAACACATTCTCCATGCACTTTGATGTTTTCCCAGCTTTTGCTGCTCTTTTCCTGCAGGCAGATAATGTTACATCCATGGAATCGCCCACACAGCCTTCATTTACAAATTGGGACATAGGAATAATCAGGATTACCCCTGGCAATGGGAATTAGGTGGGATTAATTATTGCTGGAATGGGTGTGTTTGGATCTGTGTTTTGGGGCTGTATCCAAGAACCTCCATTGAATTTCCATGGGCAGCAGAGCCCTTCTGTGTTTGCCTTGGGAATTGCTGGGATGGAGCTCCCCTCAGTGCTGAGTTTATCCTTTCCCATTCTGGGATGTTCTTCCCTTGGCTTTGCAGGATGGGAGCAGGAATATTTCATTCCCATAGGTTTAGGGATGGTGGTTGTAACTACAGCCTTTGAGGAACAGCCAAACGTTGCTTAGGGAAGTGTGGACTCCCCATCCCTGGAAATATTCCAGGCCAGCTTGAATAAGGCTTGGAACAACCTGGGCTAGGGGAAGATGTCCCTGCCCATGGCAGCAGGTGGGAACTGGATGAGCTTCTGGAATTCTGTGATTCCCTGCTTGCAGTGCTGCAGGAAAGGGAAGGTTGGAGTTCCAGCAGCACCTCTGCATGGATTGCTCTGCTGAGAAATTCCTCTGAAGGAAGGAGCTGGAAAGCACTGCCTGGAATTGGGCTCGTTTTGTTGTTCCCAGAGCCTGTGTAGTGCTGATTTTAGGGAAAAGCTGCTGGATTTCAGGAAGAGCCTCATTTCTTGTGCCAAAGCTCCCTCTCATGGCTCCTGCGTGGAGGAGGCGATGCTCCACGGATCCTGCTGGAGGCAAACACTGCCCATCCTTGGCAGCTGTGGGAAGAGGGAGAGGAGGGAATATTGCAGCGGGAAGCTGGGATGCAGTCTGGGAGTCCTTTGCTCTCCAGTCAGATCCACAGTGGAGTTACAGATGGAGAGAGGGATGGGAAGGGGGCTGGATCAGCAGTCACTGATGTCCTTCCCCTTCTTCCAGCTCCAAGGAGCTGCTTAAGGGCTGGAAATTCCAAACATCCAAGGATTAGGGCAATTCCTTGCTTTGTCACAGGGACTTTGTCCTAAAAATCATCATCAGCCTCTGAGTGCTCTGCTGTCTCCATTCCCATTGTTTTTTCCATGTTTTTTGAGTTCATACCTGTTGTGCCTTTGTTCTCCTTGGCTTCAGGTCCCAGATTTCTGGGATCAGACATGTCCTACCTTCCTTTGCCGCTTCCCTGGGAGTGTGGAAGTGTGATCAAAGCCTGCTCAGAACTGCCCTTGCTCCCGAGCCCTCCCGTTCCACCTCAGCCAGGACTTCCCACATCTTCCCGCTTTTCCCTGCTGCCTGAGGTCGTATCCAAGTGCCAAAAGCAAATCCTGACCGGAGGCAGGCGATTTCCTCCAACCCACACCACGTTTCTCCCTGGCTCTGGAGCAGCCTCCTTCCTAAGGTAAGCTCCCTGGGAATTCTTCCTGCTTTCCGTGCCGTGTCCAGTCCCTCTGATGTCACCGTGTCACGCCGTGCTCCGTGTCCTGACATTCCCGCCCTCCCATCACACCTGTGGGATGAAGGGAACCTCTCCCCGTCTCCACCTCTTGATTCCTGAAAATCCTTGCAGCACAGGAAAAGCATTGACATTGCTTTTTCTTGGGATTCCACTTCCCTGCTTCCCATCCCAGGCTTTGTGCAGTTCCGATGGCTCAGGGTCGGAAGTCCCGGCGGGGGTGGCACGGGCCTGTCCTGCTGGGATATCCAATTTTGGGAAGTTTGTGTGGAAAGGGATCGCAGCAGGGGGTTTTTCCTGGGACACTGCCACACTCTTTGGGTCCTAACACCTTTCCCGGGATGTCCCCGGCGCTCTGTGGTGGCCGCTGGTGACAAAGTGGCCTCACCTGCAGCTCCAGCTTCCCTTCCCACTTTTCCCTCCACAAGTCCAGGGAATACTCCCGAGCTCCTGTCCCGGCGCTAAGCGGAATTCCCAATGGCACAGGGATATTTGGGGATGGGCTGGGCTGTGCCTCCCTGTCTGGAATGCTGTGCCCTGCGAGCTCCTTTCCTTTGGCTCTGCCACTCTGGAGAACCCCTTCCTGCCTGTCACCCGGGTCCCACCCCGTGCTGGGGCAGCTCAGAGCAGGAGACCTCTGGATTAATTTCCTGCTGGATCCTAATTGCCTCCTTAGAGCTGAAGCCTTGGGCATTTTTGGGAGAACCAGCCCTTCCAGGGAGCTCTGAGCCGCTCCCACTGCTTCTGGCAGGGCTTGGAGCACTTGGATATGCAACTGGGGGGGGAAAACAGCCCAGCATCCTGCGTCCCCACGCTCATCCCGGGAATGCTGCCCTCTGAATCCCTGCTCCGAGCTGCCCCAGCATGAAGATTCCAAGGAAACTCAAGCACTCCTCATGTGCCATTCCTTCTCCATGTGACTTTTTTTGTACCTCTGTACGAAAGATCCGAACTAATCCCGCTGTAAAGAAAGATCCGGATGAATTATAACCTAATTCCAGAAACATGGATGTATATAAATTTTCTGTATATTCTATGGCACTCTGTATAAAATGGATGTTGGAAGCATGTCTGGAGTTTGTGACTGTTCCCAAGGATGTCCTGGGATTTGCCTGAGGTCTCTGCCTTTAAAGTGTGGTGAGTTGGAAAGGTGGGAAGGACACGAGGAATTCGGTGTGCGGCTCTCGGGAAGAATCCAGGGAATCCTTGGGGGTTGGTTGTCTCTTTTCCAGCTCTGTCTGCTCTGGATCTCAGCCTTTGGAGCACGGAAACACTTGGGGGAGCATCCAGAGGTTGTGGATTTGCCATCCCATGGCCAGGTTGGAGAAAGCTGGGAGTTGTCCTGGAAGTACTGGAAAGTGGGTTGGAAATGGATCTTTAAGGTCCCTTCCCACCCAAACCATTCCAGGATTCCATGATCCCTGTCCCTTGAGATCAGTTCTAGGAATCTCTTTCAATGGAGAAGGAAATTGAGGAAGGAACTGGATGCTTTGAGTTATTCCAAGTTAAATTTAACCTGTCCTTTAAAAAAACCCAAAGGATTTTAGTGCAAACAAGGAATTTTTTGGCAGTGGATGGGAATGACAGGGATAGAAGAGGAGCATGAGTGCTCTCAGTCAAGGATATATCCCAAATATTCAATCTATTGGATATTCCAGCCTGAATAGTGTGGAGATCTCCCCTTTGGATGAACATCAAGGTGCTGGGATCCTTCAGCGAGCCGGGTGAGTCCATACTGGGATTGTCCCAGTGTCCTACAGGACACAGCTCTGGAGTTGTAAAGCAGGATCTCACTGCCTGGGGCTGTTCCCATCTGAGTAATTCCACATAATTCATATTCTGGAAAAGGGAAAAGCTGCATTTTATGGCTTTCAGGGTCAGGGAATAAGGGCAGGAGCAATACTGGAGCTCGCTGACCAGCCAGGAGAAATCCAGGCAGGAAAAGGAATGCCTGGAAGCATGTAATCCTATTAATGGCTGCATGGAATTGTTTTTATGGCTGCTCCTGAAGGGACTATCAGGGAATTAAGAGCTCAAAGGTGGCTGAACTACTGAGTTCCTATAAAAATGCCTATAAAAAGTGCTGGAATGTTGAAGTGCCTGATGTTTTTGGGATGGTTTTGTGGGATGTTTTTCCCTACCCAGAGCTGTATCAGCCTCATAAAAGGATATTGGCTCTTCTGGAAACTCTTCCGCTCCTGGGGAAGGAAAACATCCAACTCTGGCTGCTGTCCTTGGATAAACACGGAATAATCCATGTTCAGGAGAGGCTGCTTTAATTCCGTTTTTAAGGATGAAAATATATGGATGTGGACACAGCAGGAATGGGGGATGCTCCTATAAAACCTATTAAAAGCCTTCCTTAGGGATGTAGTCGTGTTTTCCAAGGAGATTCTCCGTCTGCTGGGTGTGTTGGTGGCCTTGGGAAAAAAATTTCAGCTTATTGAGAAAAGTTATTTCCAATCCATTGGAAAAAAAAATCTGGAACTACAGAAACACCCCCAAATTTTCCAACAATTTTTGAAGTGTTCCCCAGCAATCAAAGAAAATGAGGGAAAATAATGGGAATATTTAATTAATGAAAGCTGGGATTTAATTGTTAGTTAATCTCATGGAAGCCAGCATGGCACAAATAGTTCTTCGGGGTTTTTCCAAGGACTTCAGGTTGTATTTCCACTGGAAAAGAGGGAAAGGAAACAGCGATCGGAGGGCGATGGTCCAGATGTAATTCCTGGCCTCTTCCAGCAGCATTTCAGTTTTCCTGCCTTCTCAACAATCTCTCCTTGGATTTTCCAGCAATCTGTACTCCTCCTTCCCGCCACAGAACTTCCTTGGAAAGCACATCCAGCCTTTGTGGCCTTGTTTGTCCTGGCAGAGTGGGCAGGGGTTTCCCATGGAGCCTGGATGTCCTTGCTGGGAGTGGGTGGGTGACACTTCCCTGCTCCAGGGCTGGGTTGAGCCTTTGTGCATCCAGCTCCTGAGGTTTCCCGGGATGCTGAGGTCTCCCAGGACGTGTGTTCCTCCCTGAGGATGGTCCTGTATTCCTTTATAAATCAATGGAGGCATTCTCTCTGTCTTGGGAATGAACCCTTCGGAGTTAATGGATAACCAGGAAGGGATTGATCCATGCGGGTGTCCTGCCAGAAGGAGATAACAGAGGGAGCTCTGCTTCCGCCTCCAGCGGGGTGGGAAAGGATTCCCCAGAGAAGCTGTGGCTGCCCCATCCCTGGGAGTGTCAAGTCCAGGCTGGACAAAGCTTGGAGCAGCTTGGGAAAAAGGAAGGTGTCCCTGCCCATGGCAGGGGGTGGAATGGGATGAGCTTTGAGGTCCCTTCCCACCCAAACCATCTGGGATTTGGGGAATTTGTGCCTGGATTGAGTGGTTTGTGAGTAGGAGATTCCAAGTATTCCAGTGTCTCCAACAGTGACACAGCAGCTGCTTTGGGATGTTGTCCCACCAGGAGAAATAGGTCCTGTATCCACTGGATATCCCTGGATCCATGATCCCTGAACCTCGCATGAGCCGGATCGATGATTCCGGCGCCCGCCTGGAGACCGAGGCGTCCGTGCTTGGAGCTGGTGGAAAAACATTAAAATCGGCTCCAAATCCTTCCAGTCGTGCCTGGGAATCCCAGCTGGAGGTTGGGACGTGGGGAGGGTTGGGGTGAGGGAGGGGAAAATTCCTGAATTATTGTTTTGTCTGAAACTGGACTTTGAAATTCGGCGCCGCAGGGAGCCCCGGCCGCGCCTTCCATGAGTAATATCCCAAGCAATATCCCTCCACCCCTTCCTGGCTCATGCTCCCGGCAAGCCACGTGGGATAGGGAGAGCAGGGTTTGCAGGGAGCATGACCCAGAGGGGATTGGGAAGCGGGAGAAATGTGGGAAACGCGGAGGGCAGGAGAAAGGAAAACCAATGAGGGACTGGGTTTGGATCCCCTGGAGCTGCCTCCATATGGATCACATATGGATCAATTTTTTTGGGATTCAGAGCTCTCCAGGATCCTTTGGGGATCACACAAGTCCATCCCTGAAGTGCTGGATTCCCAGCTGACTGCAGGAAGGGAGCTGGATTATTCCTTGTGGATGAGGTTGGCTCCATCCCTTGGTGTGTTTTTCCAATGGGTCTTTTCCCTTTACTCAGGTCTGGGAAGGGAAAGAACAGCATTCCTTGGGATTGGGAGCTGAGCAGGAGTGGCAGGCAGGAGGAGAACTCAGGTGAGAAGGACACGGATCATCCACACCTCGATATGGGCACCAGGGAAGGAGGAAAGATGGGAAAGAGCAAAAATTCCTAGGGATATATCCACAGGGGGATGTTCTGGGAATGGCAGCCACTCAGTGAGGGCAGAACCCTCGAATTTGAGGATTTGAATCCTTAATGAGTCATTCCCAGAGGGATTTTCCTGTCTGGTAACGGGTGTGTGGCACTCGGGAGCTGTCTCACGGGAAGGTTGGGATGTGGGAATGGTGACATTGTCCCTAAGGAAAGGAGGGAGGCATCCTAATTTTATTGTAAATCAATGGCTCCACAGGATTTTACACCTTAGGATGGGGAATCCCAGGCCAAAGCCAACATGGTCGATCCGGAGGGTTCCAAATCCAGGCTCGGGGTCCTTTCCCAAATCTTTTGATCCTCCTTGGACCCGGCTTTATGGTCCGATGCTGTCACAGACAGGAACTTGTGGAAGTGCCCTTGGAACTGGATGGGCTTTAAGGTCACTTCCCACCCAATCCATTCCAGGATTCCAGGATTCCATGATCCCCGTCCCTGAGATCAGTCCTAGGACTCACTCTCTCCTTCAGTGGAAAAGGAAATTGAGGAAAGAACCTGATGCTCCAAGCTGTGCCAAGTTAAAGTCATCCTGCCATGTAAAAAGAAAGATTTTAGTGCCAGCAAAGTTGATTATAAGGGAATTTTTGGGAGAGGATGGGAATGACAGGGAGAGAAGAGGAGGATCAATGCTCTCAGTCAACTATATATCCCATATATTCAATATTTTGGATATTGGAGCCAGAATAGTGTGGAAATCTCCCCTTTGGATGCTGAGATCTTTCTGCAAAGAAGGTGAGTCCCAGCTGGGATTTTCCCAGTGTCCTGCAGAGCGAGGGACACAGGACACGGCTCTGGAGTTGTCCAGCAGGATCTCATTGCCTGCGGCTATTCCCAGCTGAATAATCCCATGGATGAGCTTTGAGGTCCCTCCCAAGCCAAACCATTCCAGGATTGTGGGCTTCTGAATCACAGAATCATGGAATGTGGTGCCACAAATCAAATGATGATTTTTATGAATCCATAAAAGCCTGGGATATGATGCTATGGGTTCCAGGACTCTAAATGACAGAATCACGCACTCCAGGATTATAAATCCTGAGTTGGAAAAGACCCCCAAGGACCATCCAGTCCAATCCTGACTTTAGTTCTGGGTTTAATCTTTACTTAATTAAAGTATTACGGACCAGCATCTAGGAGGGTTTAGACTGGGCTGGGAAAAATCCATTTTTCCTTAACTTCCCTTCCTTCCCACGCAGTTTATGCCCGAAACGGGGGGATGAGAGCAGGAACAAGGGGAGCAGGGAATAACAATTGTCTTAATGTGGAGAGAGAGGAGAGAAAAAAAGGGCTCGTTCTCTCCATCCCGAAATAATAGACCCATTACTGTCCCCAATCCTCAATCCCCCTCCTCTGCCGGGAGAAGAATTGGTCACTGCACAGCTGTGGGAGCGGGATAAATATATTTATATATCCCGGAGAATCTGCCCTTCTCAATCGGGATGTGGGGCTGGACAATCCCTCATTGTGCCCTGGCTGGCCGGCAGCAGAAAGGCCCCACAGTTTGGGGCTGGCAGGGCCCCGGCGCTCCGAGAACTCGGAACTTCATGGATATTATTCCCAGCGGGCCCTTATTTATTTGATTGGAGTCATTATGGGGTGGGTG
>VZTJ01001088.1:38619-58661 GCA_013397795.1 Orthonyx spaldingii | reverse complement strand
CTTTCTGCCCTTTTTCCTCCTTTCTGCCCTTTTTCCTCCTTTCTGCCCTTTTTCCTCCTTTCTCCCCTTTTTCCTCCTTTCTCCCCTTTTTCCTCCTTTCTCCCCTTTTTCCTCCTTTCTCCCCTTTTTCCTCCTTTCTCTTCCTTTTTCCTCCTTTCTCTCCCCTTTTTCTTGTTTTTCCCCTTTTCCTCTTTTCTTTTCCCCTCTTTTTATCTCTTTCTCCTTCTCTCTTTCTCTTGAATCAAAGCCATCCTGTCCCTGTGAAAATGCAGGATCAAGGAAACAGTGCCTTAGGGATATTTCTTACCCTCAGCTGTAAAATCCATCTTAAAACCTCTCTGAGCTGAATATTCCGTGGAGCACAACTTTCTTTGGGCCGCTCGATCCCTTTCCCGCTGTTATTCCAGAGCATCTGTTCCGACACGGAGCTGGAAGGGGAGAAGGGAAGAGGAGAAAGTTTTACCACCAGGAATTGCTGCTCAGTTTTCCCCTCTTGTGCCTGGTTTAATTGTGGTGCTCCAAGGAATTCTGAGGCCAAATTGATCCTCTGGTTTTTTGGGAGTGAAGGTCAGGGCCTTAAATCACGGCACGGAGTTGGATTTACCGTGGAATTTGGCCCTCCTGAGGAATTAATGGTTTCTGGATGTGATAAACAATAGATCTGTTGGAATTTAATAATTGACAGGAATAAATTAATTATCCCATCACTCCTTTAAAATTTATCAGTGTATTCCTATCCTGTGGAAATCATTTTCCAGTCGGTTTTTCTCTTGGAGTGAAATACTTCTTCTCACGGATCATCCCATCTCTGAAGAGATTTCTTCCTGCAGGCTGAGCACCCTGGAATAATTTGGGAGTTCTCATTCCTTTGCTTGACTCTGGTTTTCCTGGGTTCTGAGCCTGCTGTAAGCAATCCCAGAAAATTTAAGAGGAATCCCTGAGTCCCCGGTATTTCCCAGTGTCAGACAAGGATTAACCGGAGGCTTTTGTGGGGTCTGTGCTGGTGGAGCTGGGGAAGAATCGGTGCCTGTGGTCATTCCAAATCCTGGAATTTGGCTGGAACTGGTGGCTGGTCCCATCCACAAAGCCAGGCTTGTTTTGGGAAGCGACTGCTCCCAAAATCTCAGGTCTGGTTGGTGCCTCCGGTTTGCTCGGCTGTGAGAGATGGACCTTGATTTTCCTGAGTTTTCCTTGTGTTTGCTTGGGCAGGATTTCCTTGTGTTCCTGGATATCCTTGTTTTCCTGGATATTCTTGTTTCACTGGGTACCCTTTGTTTTCCTGGATATCCTTATTTCCCTAGCTGTTCTTGTTTTCCTGGATAGCCTTTGTTTCCCTGGGTATGTATCCTTGTTTTCCTGGATGCATTTATTTCCATGGATGTCCTTGTTTTCCTGGGTATCCTTGTTTCCCTCAATGTCCTTGTTTTCCTGGATATATTTACTTCCGTGGATATCCTTGTTTACCTGGATATCCTTATTTTCCCAGAGAACCTTATTTCCCTGGAATGTAGCTTTCTGTTCTTTGAGGGTGAGATCTGAGGTGTGTGAGGATGGGGAAGCATAAAAATTATGTGAAGGATCCCAGGCTTTGCACTGATACTTGGGAAAGAGCTAGGGAAAAGCCTCTGAGGGAGAAGATGGATTGGGAATAACTTGATGCTCTCCTGGGATGAAGGTGCTGGGAATGCAATCCTGGCTTTCCGTATTGAGTGTCCTCAAACTGGGCTTTTCCCGTGTTCAGAAGATCCTTGTTGTCCTGCTGCTCTCAGGCACGTGGTGGAATTTTTGGGATTGTCCTGTGCAGGGCCAGGAGTTGGACTTGGGTGATCCTCGTGGAACCACCTTCCCACTCAGGAATCTTC
This sequence comes from Orthonyx spaldingii, assembly GCA_013397795.1. Classification (NCBI taxonomy): domain Eukaryota; kingdom Metazoa; phylum Chordata; class Aves; order Passeriformes; family Orthonychidae; genus Orthonyx; species Orthonyx spaldingii. Next base: position 56,799 of record VZTJ01001088.1, on the reverse strand, counting down.
CCGAATTCCATGGTTTGTGTTAGCACAGCCGATCCGTGTGTTTGGAGGTGCCCAGGATCATCCTGCTGGGGAGAGCTCGGACAAAAATCCTGGAGGCAACGAGCGTGGGATGCCGGGGGGTTCTGGCAGCGGGGAGAAGGAACTTGGGAGCGTGGGTTTGGGAGTGTTCCTGGAGCGTTTGTGTTTGGATTCAAAGGGAAAGGAGGGAGTTGACAGCGTCTGACCCTTGGCTGGCATCCTGCTCCCAACCTTTCCCTTGCTCCCGCCCGCCCCTGCCTCAGGGAAACGCTTACGCCACGGCTCAGCTATTTGGGATCCCTCTCCCGGCTAATTTATGAGATAAGAGCTTGGGGAAGAATGTACAGCGGGAAAGATGTGCGGAGCGGGGCCGGCGGGGGCTGGGAAATGGGAATTCGGGAAAGGAACAGAGAAAGGAGAGTGAGCGCTGGAAGTCTGGTGGCTTTGGGGTCGAGGTGGAACTGAGAAAGGCAAGAGTTGGTCAGGGAGAAGGGGGAGATTTCCATGAGGGTTATCCAGCAACTCCACAGGTTTCCATGGAGCACAAATGGCTGGAGCACTGGGAATACTGTCTGTGGAGCAGCTGTGTGTTCGTGCAGGGCTTGCTGGGATGTGTGGGCACAGGAATCTCTGAGCTTGGAGTGACCAGGAGTGGATGGTTTTGCCTATGGGAATGCAATCATGGAATCCTGGAATGGTTTGGGTGGGAAGGGACCTTAAGGATCATTCAGTCCCACACGGGCAGGGACACCTTCCACTATCCCAGGTTGCTCCAAGCCCCATCCAGCCTGGCCTTAGACACTTCCAGGGATGAGGCAGCTACAGCTTCTCTGGGAAATCCATTCCAGGGCCTCACCACCCTCACAGGGAAAGATTTCTTCCCAATATCCCATCTACACCCACTGTCATCCACAACTTCCCTGGACAACCTGTTCCTATGTTCCTGGTGTTGGTAACACTCCTGGTCATTTTGATTAAGGAGCACCTGCGAGGAGGAAGTGTCATCCTGCAGCAAGAGGTGTGGAGCATTTCCCTGTTTCCCTTGGATGAAAGAGAGCTGGGATTGCCCCTTGTCCCCTGTGCTGTGCCTTAAGGGGGATTTGGTGGTGGTGGGAATGAGCAGAGCAGGAATTCACTGGTCAAACTCCTGCTGGTGTAAACCAGCATATCCATGAGAATTCTGGGACTGCTCCCGAGTCTTCCTGCAGCTTTGGGATGTCTTGAGGCTGAAAAGTGGGAGCAGAAAGGGCAGGAGGACAGCGGAGCCCGGGGGTATGTCCTGGTGTCCCGTGTTTTAGGTTCCTGGGCTTGACACAGAAATGCAACTACACGGATGAGAACATCACTTTGCTTGGAATTCCTTAAACAAATGGCTCTTTTGGGCATTCCTGCTCACTCTTCACCCTCTGCCTTCCCCCAAACCCGTCTCCGGGCCCTGACGTTGGAGAGAGCTTTCCCCACACGGAGCTGCCGTGGCAGGGGAAGAACACCTTGGAAAAGCCGGGGGGCTCCGTGCCCCGGCCGCAGGAGGAGCGGCTCGGGGACGCGGTGGCGGCGCAGGTGACAGTCGCTGCGGGGCCTGGCTGGCTCCATGGGAAGGTAAGAGGCTTTACCCGGAGTTCTTTGGGAGCCGGGAGTCAGCCCGTGCCGGAATGGGCCCGGGGAAGCTGGTACAGCACAAACACATGACCATCCCCGCGGGTAATCCCCTCGCGGTCCCAAATCCCAGCGCGGAGCAGCGGCCGCCCGGCCGCCTCCCCGGCCCTCCCACTCTTCCCGAAGGGAATAGAGAAACCAGCAGGCAGCGGCAGCCCTGGGAGCTGGAGGAGCTGAGCTCAGGGAATAATGACACAGGGAGAGAGCAGGGATACGGCGGGAGCTTGACATCGGCTCTCACCATGCTCAGGGTGCGCTGGATCCGAGCAGGTAACGGCACGGACCCCCAGCCTTTCCGTGGCTTGCCTCGCGTTCCCCTCTGCCTCTCCATTTCTCTTCCCACTGGGATTGTTCCCTGGTTCTCCTCTCTCTTCCCTCTGTTTGAAGCTTCCCTGCCTGCCCGGCTTGGTCAGCCCTCAACAGGAGCAGGTGACGTGAGGATGCTGCTGAGTCCAGCTCCATCCCAGGGCCTGAGCAGAGCAGGGAAGAGACAAAACATTCCCTGGAGCTCATCACCACATCCAGGTGGCATTTCTGAACACTGGGGGGAAGCTGCTACGTCCATCCCAGCAGGAGTTTCCTGGAGTCTTCAGCCAAAGGATTCACCCTCGTCTGCTCCTCAGGGAAAGGCTGGTGCCAAACGCCGCCGCTTCTGGCGTGGGTCTTGTGATGGTTGTGCTGGTGCTTCTCCCTCCAGTTTCCCCAAAACCCCTTTATCCTGGATCCCAAAATTCCTTCATCCTGGGAAAAGGGCAGGAGACGTCCAGGTGGAGTAAGGCCAGAGAGCTGTTCATGCGAGGGTGGATCCCTAATGCCCGATAAAGGGCGGGTTGGGATTTGGAAAGGCGACGTCAGCATGAGGCTCCTTGAGGAGGAACTTTGCCCATGTCCCAGGTAATGCCCCTTCCACAGACTGGTGCCCTGGGAGCAATGCCCGGACACAGACAGGGAGAAGGTTCAGGAAGAGGTGGCAGTCGGGGCGGATTAGAGGGAGTCGTGCTGGAGGTGTGACCAGGCTGATGGAAACGGTGACACAGAGATCCGGCTGAGCCCGTGCGTGGGATGGGGCGTGGAAGGGCTGCTGCATGCAGGGATATGGGAAAGGAATCCTGGTCAAGGAGGAGCTGGGATGCTGGATGGGCAGGTTTCCCTCCGCTCCCTCACCCTTCTCAGCGAGGGCCCTGCCAGGATGGAGTCATCCCAGCTGCCAGAAAGAGGGAATTAAATGGCTCCTGGGCATGGTTATTTCAAAGGAGAGAGACGGGATCCTGCTCTGCTTTCCCTCTTCTGGTCGGGGACCTTATGGATTCCTCCTGGTGGGAATGGCTGGAGTGATCTGGTGGTAAAGGTGGTGGAACAGGTTGCTCAGAGAAGCCATGACTGCCCCATCCCTGGAAGTGTCCAAGGCCGAGCTGGACAGGGCTTGGAGCAATCTGGGATAGTGGAAGGTGTCCCTGCCCATGGCAGGGGGTGGATGATCCTTACAGTTGCTTCCACCCCAACCCATTCCAAGACTCCATGATCTGGAGCTGGGAGCTGTGCTAGGAAGGTGCAAGTGAACCCCTGGAACGTCCCAGCCCATTCCTTGGCATCTCTCCCGTGTATCCCAGCCTGGGGATGGCGTTGCTCCGACAGAGCTTTGCAGCCCTTGCCAGGGAACCCTCCTGCCTCTTCCCAGTGGTGTTGCTGACTGGACTTTGCACTCTCCGATAAGAATCCCGGGACACTGAATGTGCCTGAGGAATGATTAACCAGCATGTGCCGTGCCAGAGGACAAGGGAGCAGCTGTGCCTGGAGACACAAACAGGAACGGCCTCGTGGCTTTTGGGGCCGAGCCGGTGCTTTCCGGGTGCCAATCCCCTGCTCCAGCATCATTCAGGAGAGACAACCCTCACATGGGGCATTCCAGAGGGATACCAGGAGTAGGGATGGACAGACAGGGATGAGACAGTGGCAGAGAGCAGGGCAGGTGCAGAGTCTGAGGGAGGGTCCAGCTGCTGTGGAGGGAAAAGGGGAACTCTAAGTGGAGGGTGGGGTGATCCCTGGAATTGTTCACTGGATGAGGCTTGGAGCAACCTGGACTAGTGGAAGGTGTCCCTGTCCATGGCAGGGAATGGAACTTGAATGAGCTTTAGTGTCCCTTCCAACCCAAACTACTCCAGGATTCTGTATTTGGACACCACTCTTGGCTATCCGGTGGCTCTCACTTATATTTTCATGGATATATCCTTTTATTCCAACTGACTGGCATGCTTGGCATGCCCTGGCTTATCCAACAGACCTTCCTTCTTCCCGTTTTTCCTCCACAGCAGGACACGGAATCATGGAATGCTTTGGGTTGGAAGCGACATTAAAGATCATCCAGTTCCACCCCCTGCCATGGGCAGGGACACCTTCCAACATCCCTGATCCAGTGGTGGTGGATGATGTGGCCAGCCCAGGATCCCACACTCCCTGCCGGCTTCCAGCAGCAGCTGGAGCGCGTTCAAGGCATGTTTGAAGGAAAGGCCTCCTTCCCGAGGGAAAACGTAACGTGACACTCAGGGTCCACCACTTATCTCACTGAACTTTGGCTGCTTTGGGGCAGTTGCTCCAAAGAGGGAGAGGGAAAGGTGGGAAGAGTGGCCGGGCCTGGCTGCAAATGGAGCGGCCGGAATTGTTGTGGAATGAGAGCGATCACTTGTGGATTTCCTTGGGTTTTGGGGTGGTGGGGAGTAGGACTGGTTGGAAAAGCCAAGGCTGGAGCTCGGTGTGCTCGGATCTAGCCTGGGTTTAAAAACCAGGCATTAAAGGACTTTTTGCTGGAGTTGATTTGCCTTTCCATGGATTTTTTCCGTAGAGTCTTTGGTATCACCCCAGCTTTGGAGTGGCAAATTGTTCTGCTTTTCCCACCCAAGTAGTTTGGTGGGGAGGAGGCAGTGCAGAGGGCATGGAACAGGATTTGTGGAAGACTCAGGTGGGATTTCCAAAGCCCTGGAAATTTAATTCATTGACTTATACAATCCTGGAATAATTTAGTTTGGAAGGGACCTCAAATCCCATCTTGTTGCATGGGCAGGGACACCTTCCACTATCCCAGGTTGCTCCAAGCCCCGTCCAACCTGGCCTTGAACACTTCCAGGGATTGGGGCATCCACATCATTTATGACTTTTAATCCCAAGTGCGGATTGCTCGAAATCCAGATAAACAGGAAAGCAAGCACCTTATCAGCCTGCTGGATCTTGGCTTATCTCCTGTGTTATGACAAGCCAGGGTTTATGGACATTGATTCATGGAAGCACTAAAAAGGGCGCTTTGACTTTATTGGGAATGAAACACCTGCTTAAGTAAAGGAAAACTTGGAAAACGGAGCCTTATAAGGGCCATCAAACCATTTTACAGTTGGCTGCTTGCTGATAATGCGGTCAGTGCTCCTGTCCTGAACAGAAATGGGGTTTTCCCGAATGAGATCCCATCCATCCCAAAATCTGAGGAGTTCTGGGCAGGAGGGAATCCTACCTGTCCATGACCCCTCCGTCCTGTCTTGTTTTAATTCAGTTTTTGGGAAGGGGTGTTGGGATGGAGAGGTGGATGTGTAGTGAAGGCCAAACCCGGATTGGACAGGGCTTGGAGCAACCTGGACTGATGGGAGGTGTCCCTGCCCATGGAAAAGGTGGGACTGGATGATCCTTAAGGTCCCTTCCAACCCAACCCATCCCGGGTGAGAAATTATATTCCCAAACTCACCTCATGGTCTTGAGGAGCCGAAGGGATACAGGGAACAGCCCTGTGAGGACCTGCAGGCTGGGAACAGCTATCGCAGCCTGGGATGAGGAGTTTGGATGCTGGAAGTGGTGCTGGTGTTCTTGGGAAGAGGAACTGGACAAGCTCAACCCAGTCCAACAGGATGGGCTATGGAATGTCAAGGTAGGGACCTTTCCTACTTCCTGGTTTTTAAGCACTCATAGTGTGGCTCTGGACATCCAGGAGGCATCTGTGGATACAGCAGGTCGGGAATGACGGCTGAGAGCAATTTTTACAGGATTTCCAACCTGTAAAAAGTTGGATTTAAGTTGGAAACCCCTGCAGGTTTATGGAGTCCAACCATTCCCTGTTCTCATATCCTTAAGGTGTTTTTCGCTCATTGCCAGTTGAATTGCAGCAGGGATGAGCTCCCAAGGTTTTTCCCACTGCCACAGAGAGTTTATCCAGGAGACTGAGGTCACCATCCTGGTTTTGCCAGGAGAAAAGGGCTTTGCCACCTCATCTTTCTTGTATTCATATAATCCCTTGCATAGGCGATCAAATGGGAATTTTGGGAATTTCTTTCACTCCATGTGGGCAGAGATCATGGAATCATGGAGTATTTTAGATTGGAAAAGCTTCCTGGGATCGAGTCCAACCATCCCCTGTACTACCAAGGCCACCACTATCCCATGTCCCCAAGTGCCACATCCACAGGGATTTTAAATCCCTCCAGGGCTGGGGACTCCACCACTGGAGCCTGTCCCAGTGCTTTACAACCCTTTCCATGAAGAATTTTTTTCCTGATTTCCAACCTAACCCTCCCCTGGTGCAATTTGAGGCCATTTCCTTTTGTTCTGTCCCTTGGTCCTTGGGAGCAGAGCCTGAACCCCACCTGGCTCCTGTCAGGGAATTGTGGAGAGCCAGAAGGACCCCCTGGAATGTTATTTGCCCAAGACCCTTCTTGGGGGTCTCTGCTAGGAAAATCCTTGTGCCTGACTCATTCCCGCCTTCCCAAGCGACCTCCTGATCCTCTCCTCCCCGTGCCACATCCTCGAGCAGCGTGCCAGGCACCTTCCCTCTGGATTTGGGCCTCTCCAGCCAGCCCAGCTTTGAAGTGATCCCGGGAACACCCAGGGAGCGCGTGGGATGGATGGGATCCAGGCAGCACGTTTGGTATCTCGGCTGTATTGTCTGGGAAGTGTTTGCTAAATCCCTGGAGAAGGAAATATGTTCCAAGACAGCTCAGAGTTGGTCAGAAAAGGCAAACAAGGGGTTTTTGAAAAAAAAAAAAAAGAAACCTCAGTTCACTGTGACAAGTGGATGTGGGAATAACCAGCATGGCAGTAATCCCGAGGGAGTTTTGGGGTTTCAGTAATGAGTTTAATTGCATAGAATCCTGGAATGGTTTGGGATGAAAGGGACCTTAAAGAACATCCAATTCCAGCCCCTGCCCTGGGGTCATGGAGGCAGAAATGACAGCCCTGGACCTGTCCCCCTTCTCTTGCTCATGTTAGATCCTGGGAAAAGTAGGATCCTCCTTGGGAACTTTGCACCATGTGGCTGGGGAAGCTTTTGATGCCCTTTGTGATTTTCTTGGGAGACAACTCCGGAGCAACCGTCCCAGCTGTGTGAGCAGCAGGAAAACCCTGGTGACCCAACACTCCTGCTTGTGAAAGATCCATGGTGGTTGCACAAAACTTGGGATGGCCCTTCCCAAGCCCTGGAAGAAATCCCATCTAGATAAATGGCTCTGCTTTTTCCTCCCAGTCTCCTCTGGAGATTGTCCAGCCTGGACAGGCCTTGGTGCCTCCCAGTTGGAAGGGAGGGAATGATGTGTCCGATCTGGACACGGTGTTCCTGGCGATGCTTGGCTGCCTCTGCTCCTGTATCCTGGTGCTGTTCCATTCTTAACCTCCCTCCCTAAGGATTGTTTGGTGCTGGGGGGGGTTTCCAGGAGAGGCAGCACCGCTCCAAATCCTGAGTTATCCCGGGTTCCCTGCGTGTGTGGTGTGGATGCCTTAGAATTGGGCTGGTTGTGACTCATCCTGGATCTCCAAATTCCTTAAGAGCCTTTCCAGAGCCACAGTGTTGCCCTTCAGCGAGGTCAGTGTCCAGGGACTGCATCCCTGGGTTCTTTCCTTGGAAGTAGCAGAGCAGCGGGAACACAGCTCAGGATCTGCCAGCAGCTTTGTCAGCTCCCTCATGCTTCCCTGAGTGTTCCCTCTCCCGGGCACTGCTGAGCACTGGAAAGTTCTGGGCAGCTGGATCGAGTCTCTGCTTGGTGCAGGTACGGAGCTGCTAATTAATATTATTCATTTTTTTATCCGTTCTGGGAATAATTCACTCTCAGGGAATGGTGTGGGATATGGATGTGGACCTTCACCACCATGGCGGTGTCCAACAGCTCATCCACGTTGTGTTATCCTATGGAAAATGTCCCTCCCGTCCCCCCAGAGTTACAATCTGGATAAAACAAGGTCAGGTGAGGCATCCCAGAAGGGATCCTCAGGAGCTTTTCCCCATCCCTGTTGTCCCCAGGGACGAGGCCCCGGCCTCGTGCAGCGGGAGCCGCCAGATGAAGTGGCCTCCTCCGGTCCTGTTGTCCCTGCTCCAACACCCTCATCCCGGGAAGGGAGATAAAGGCGTTGTCTCCAAACAAACAGGGCAATGTGCCCCCCTGGGCAGGCACCTTGGAGCCTCCCAAATGGAGCCGCTGTTCCTGCCCTCGGAGAGCATGAATGGACAAGCGCGGCATTGACGGCCGCGGGGACAGGGACAAACGCGCCTCTGTGTCCCCTCTCACACCTTCCCCTCCTCCTCCTCGGCCCCCGTTCTCCCAGGACAATGGCTTCATCCATGCCAAGGTTCACAGCTGGCAAGGGCGGGGGAAAGGCCAGGACAAGGGTGGGGAGCTGCCAGGAGAAGGGGATGCAGGAGGGAGAACGGCTCTGGCAAGGGGAGATGGGAGATGGGGAGATTCCAGGAGGGTTGGAGGAGAGAAGGTGCTCAGAGGGAGGTGCTCAGGGAAGTTTGAGAGGGAGGATCATCCTTTCTGTCTCCTTTTCCTTCAGATCTTCCCAAGGAACACACCCATGGCCTGCCATGGCACAGCAGGAAAATTTCCTCTGGCTCCTCACACCTCTTGTGCCTTGGGATGTCTCCCACCAACACTGTCCTCTTGGGAATGGGGGATGAGAGAGGGCGTTATCTCCTTATCCCTGAGTTTGAGGTGTTTCCCAGGGCCTTACCCACCTCATCCAAAAGTGCTTTTGCCAAATATATTATTCTGTGGATGTAAGCTAAGGAATTGTGGGATCATGGAGGAGCAGAGGGAGCTTTCCAGGGAACAGGGAGGTGCTGCTGCCTCTGGACACTGGGTGTTCAGGGAATCCTGGAATGATTTGGGTTGGAAAGGACCTTATAGATCATCCAGTTCCAACCCCCTGCCATGGGTTTGGTTGTACTTCCCACCAGGCCAGTTCGTTGTTCTGAGTGTTTTGCCTCTGGAACTGGCTCACTGTTATCCAGGTTGTTGCTCCAGAGTCTTCCTGGACACCCTGTAAATGCTCTTTATTCCCTAAGTCTGAGATTTGGCTAAATCCCACTGTCCTGCATCCCTATCCTTGATCACTGCTTTCCCTGCATCTTGCCCTGCCTGGCATGGGAGAGTTTCTCTAGGAATGCAGAGGGGTTGGATGTAGGAGCAGGGATGTTGGCTGGGAACTCGCCGAGAACTCCCAGGGAGGAAAGGCTCAGGTTTGGGTAGGCTGGGAGCAATCCTGGCCCCTCCATGGGCAAGGTTTGGCGGAATGTGGGTTCCAAATTCTCATTAAAAAAATCCTTAGTCTTCAGTTTGGTGTTTTCCCTGGGATCCTATCGGATCCCAGAGCTCTTCCCTGGCTGTGTTTTTGGTGTGGATTTTGGTGGAATTTGTGCCTTGGGTTTTCTGCTCCGGCACAAACATGGGATGCAGGAGCTGCCCCTTTGCTTTGGAGGGACAGGGCTGTCCTTGGGGATGGGCTGGCAAGGGAATGTCCCTGGGATGGGACACAGGGGCTGGATGAGCCTCAGCATTGCCTGGGACAGTCCCTCCTTTGGTGATGGATAAGGGACACGAGCCAGGTTGGGATGTGTAGGGAGGAAAGGCGTCCCAATCCAAGGGAAACTGCTCAAGGATGACATCCCTGGGGGAGCAAAGGATGACAATAATGGGGTGAGGAGGGGCTGTGGTTCAGGGAAAAGGCCTGGAATCCTTTGGACAAGGCCCTGGAAATGCCTCGGACAGCCGGGACTTGACTCCGGGGTGGTCTTTGGGGAGCTGTGGGAGCGCCGGCTCCGCGTCCCGCTCCGGTTACAGGAGCCCCGTTTGGGGGCTGGTTATCATCCCAGTCAGGTAATAAAGAGCATTAATTAAGCAGGAATGCTGGGCCGGGATCCAGGGGGAGCCAGGGGCTCCTCCAGGGTCACCGGCGGCGATGGAGGCAGCCCAGGGTTGGGCACGTGGGGCAGTAGGGACATCATCCCGCTGTTCCTTATGGAAGCAGCTGTGTCCAGCCCTGTCTCTGGGTGTGCCGAGGTTGCAGGCATGGGAGGGATGCTATTCCCAGCTGGAGCGGCTTCTCCCTTCGCGGCAGAGGCGTCCAGGATGGGCAGAAGCTCGGAAGCCGAGCGCTGGCCCCGCGGCTCCCCGGGCTTAGGCGGTGTTTGGTTTGTTTGCCATGGCCCGGATTCCTGGTGCTCGCGGCCAGGCCGGCAGCCAATCCCCCCGGGCCGAAGGATAAACACGGCAGGAGGGAGAAGGGGGTGAGGAGCGGCGCGGGGCCCCGGGAATGTGCCGATGCTGCAGCCTGGCCTTGGGATTGCACAACCAAGCCCTGGTGCACGGACACAGGGATGAGCCCGGGGATGTGCCGGGGCTCTCCGCCTCGCCGGGCACCGGCACTGCTGTGGCATCCCAGGGAATTCCTGGTGGAGCTTCGTGCCGTGGGTCCTCCTCATCCATGGATCCCACTGCTGCTCCAGCACGTGCTGGAGGACCACTAGGAGAAGGGACCACATGGAACCAGCAGCTCCTGAGGTCTCCTGGTCCTATTCCTGCCCCAGTTTGGATATTTTATCACCTCCCAGGCTGTTCCATGCCTCAGTTTTCCCTGAAAACTCTCCGGTACGTGGCTCCAATGGCACTGGGAAGCTGTGGGCTTGGCACAGCCTCTTCTCCTCCTCCTCCTCCTCCTCCTCCCTGGTGTCCCCCCACCCTCGGCTGATGTTCCCCAGTCCCTGCGGAGCGCTGACCTCGTCGTCATCTCCAGCTTCCCACATCTGGTTCGTGTTAGCGCATCCCGGGATGAAGTTCCCCAGCTCTCTCCCTTCCTCCCACCCCCAGGTGACCCAGGCAGGATTAGGGGTGATTTGAAGACAGGCAACAGAGTAGGAATTGAAAGGGAGGGGGGGACTGTTATAAATAGAAATCCCATAAACTTCTCAGCCTATCACTCCAGGAAAATTCCGGGTTAAATCCCTCAGACCTGTAAATATGACAGTTCACGGAGGCTAGGCTCTGTTAACTCTTTCCAAGCCCTACAGCCTCGTGCCCACCTCTGGGAGCACCCAAAACTGGGACAAGGAGCTGGGAAGGTGCCACCAGGAGGGACGAGCCGGTCGGAGCAGGGGCAGGGAGGAGGCGGCGGGGCGGGAAGCAGCTCCGTTGGGATGTGGAGCGTGCTTGGAGGTTTGGGGAAGGCAGAGAAAACCAGTCCAAACATTGGGATTCCTGACATTCTCACACGTCCAGGGGCCTCAGCCCGCCCGGCTCTGCTCACGAGGAGGGTGCTGAGGGTTTAACTTCTTGTTCTTCAGGCAGAGGTTGGGGTTTTTTGGGATCGCCACAGCTCTTTTCCCAGGGAAGGGTTGGAAAACGGAGCAGTGACATGGTGTGAGAGCAGGGTGACAAGGCCAGGGACAGGAGGAGGACGGGACATAGGGACCTGGCAGGTTTGGGGTGGATGAACCCAGCTTCCCTGGGCTCCTCCATCTCTCCTTGGCTGGGATGAGATGCGGGAGCCAGTCCCATGCGGAGCCATGTGGGTGTTGAGCTTCTCTCCTTGGTGGCTTCCCGCTAATCCCCACTGGGAGGGGGAGGGAATGCCGGTGCCATTGGGATCTCGTGACTGTGGAGCAGTATTAGCCTTTAATTAATCACCTAAGCTGGCTTTGGTAAGAGCCCGGCTGCCTGGAAGCTCCAGGCAGTGGGACATTCCTTGTCCCTGCCCTGATATCCCTGGATTTGTGCAAATCCCACTGTCCTGGAGCAGGGGAAGGTCTTTTGTTTCTGGTGGGCAGCCACATCTCCCCTCCGGCCCTGACGCACCTCTCGCGTCACCGGGCTTATCTCGCCCTCCTCAAGGTGACTTCAAGGAAGCAAAGGAATCCTGGAATGGTTTGGGTTGGAAGGACCTTAAAGCTCATCCAGTTCCACCCTCTTGCCATGGGCAGGGACACCTTCCACTATTCCACGTTGCTCCAAGCCCCATCCAAGCTGGCCTTGGACACTTCCAAGGATGGGGCAGACACAGCTCCTCTGGATACCCTGTGCCAGAGCCTCAGCACCCTCAGAAAATAGGGAAGTGCAGCATCCCGCTGTCTATAGAGGGCTTCTCGTCCTTTCTGGACAGTTCCTCTTCCACCTCGGAGGAGCTCCTGGAGTTTGGAGGTGTGAGGGAAACCTGCTGGGGTTGGACTTTTCTTGGATGGGCTGAGTCACAAAAGTTGGCCAAGTGCCTTTTTTGCTGCTTTGATCGTGGATCCCAACCCCGAAACTTGGGATGAAGACAAGTTTCCTGATGGCCTTTGGGGTGGGTGTCTGCCAAAGGCATCCTGTGATTTATAGCCTGAGTTTCTTGGCCAAGAGGGAGGCAGCAGAGCAGGGGGAGGATTCCCACCCTCCTGGAGTGCTCATCCCTGGCATGAGGTTTCAAGGATGTTATGGGGTCATGGTGAGGGCTTGAAAAGGTGCCTTGGGTGATGTGTTTGTGGTGAAGTGTTGGGAGCAGGCTATGGCAGATCCTTAGGGATGAGGGTGGGACACAAGGATGGCCATCGGTCAGCTCCCGTAACTCTGAGGACAAGAGGGCAGAGTTGCCACATCCCAGGAACTTCAGGAGAGGATGTGGCTTTCAAAGTGGAGGGACACTGGGTTTGCAACTCCATGCTGGAGGTGCTGGCCCAGCTGGAGATCCCAGAGGCTGCTCTGCCTGCTCCGTCCTCTCCTCACCTCCGTGCTCACCTGGAAGCAGCATCGCGTGTCCCTGCTCCCGATGGATCCCGTGTTCACATGGAGGAGCATCCTCACCCTGTCCCCCAAGTCCCTGGGCTCTGCCACGGAGATGTCCCAAAAACGGGCGGTTACCCGGGGTTTTCCCCCCCACCCAGCCAAGGTTTCTAAGGCAGAGATCCCTGTATCCACACACACCCTGTCCGCTTGGCAGAATTCCTAGCTGGATTTATTTCTGCCGATTTGCCTGTCTTGGTATGAAAGGGATTTGCAGAGGGAGAGCTGCAATTGGCTGGGGTGGGCTGGAGCCCCCCGGGCCGGCCTTTGCGGATCAGCGGGTGACCTTTCCTTGGAACCGGGGGGATCCGAGGGGTCAGGGGCTTCTCCTGGGCTTTCACGTGGGGTCTTTCAGGATGGTCCTTCACCAACTTCCTTATCGGAGCGGGAGGAGTTGGATCTTTTCTTCCACTTTCTTGGCAGTGCCTTTGGCACCGCTGGCTGGCTCTGGCCCCGGCGGGCTCCGGACTCCCACTTGGGAGAGACAGATAAAGGAAGGATTTTCTGTCAACAAAACCCTGCCCAGCTTCCCTGGAACTGGGCAGGGAGGGGAGGAGGAGCCCTCCAGAGAAAGGACAGGGAAATCCACCACTTGCCCATGGAGCAGAGGACAGGGACGAAGGTCGGGAGCTGATCCGGAGTTGCAGTGGAGAAATTCCAGTGTGTTCTGCAGAGGGTCCAAAGGGAATCATAGAATGTCCTGAGCTGGAGGGGATCCACAAGGATCTGGTCCCCACCGTGTGTCTGTGTCCCTGCCCTGGCTTGTCCCATGTGCCCCATCTCCCGGGATGAGGTTTTACACCGGGATGCAGGGGGTGTGGGCAGCTGACAATCCCCAGGGATCTGCTGACCTAGTGAGTCATCCCTGCCCCTGGGAATGAGATGATCTTTAAGGTCCCTTCCAACCCATTCCATGATTTTCAGATCAGTTCCTTTACTCTGCAAGGGCCTGCTGGTGTTTCCAAGGCCCTTTCCTGTCCTTCTCCTGGCTCACGCTTCCACCTCCTCCCCTCTGCAGGCCACGACATTAATGGAGCTCTGGAACCATCCAACATCGACACCAGCATCCTGGAGGAGTACATCAGCAAGGAAGACTCTCCGGAGATGTAAGTGCTTCCCTTGCTCCGCAGCAGGAGCTGTGTTCCCTGTGCTTTTCCATGGAGAAATGATGGAATTCTGGAATGGTTTGGGTGGAAAGGGGCCTTAAAGCCCATCCAGTCCTACCCCCTGCCAAGGGCAGGGGCACCTTCCACTGCCCAGCCTGTCCTGGAACATTTCCTGGGATGAGACAGCCAGAGCTTCTCTGGGAAACCTGTTGAGCAATTTCCAGCTCTGTAATTTGAGGAATTGTTTAGAAATCACCTCTGTCCCTCCAGAGTCCTCTTGGATTGCTCTTTGCTCCTTTATCATTCCCAGCTCTTCCTGGCTTCCTAACCTTCGAGTTTTCCCAGTCTCTTTTGTTCCCTCTCTTTATCCCCCTGAGGGCACCATAAACACTTTTCCTTGATCTGAGCAGTGTGAGTTCAGATTAAATCCCCAGGACTACACAAGTGTGGAGAAGGGAAGGATCTCCCTGTGTATCCCAGCTTGGGGAAGGAGGAGGAAGCAGACCTGGAGAGCACCAAGGGAATCTGGGATCAGGGGTGGGAGTGGGATCTTTGGCACAGCTACTCTGTAAATCTGGAGCATTGTGAGCACATCCTGCTGGCTATACCTTCCTTGAGGTCGGTGTCCTGGGCACTTCAGAACTTCCTGGGTGGATTTTGGACTCTTCCATCAGCCCCGTTGACCTGTTCCCTGACGTTGTCCCGTTTGCTCCCTCAGCTGCTTCCCTGAGATCCCCGCTCCCGCCAGCTACGCACACCCCCAGCCCTCCAGCTCCGCCGGCGTCCCCGCGCCTCCCGCCAGCTCCATCAGCAGCGTGACCAATCCCTCTCCCAGCGCTCCCCTCCACCTGCCTCCCTCTGGCAGCCAGCTCCCCATCCGGCATGGGCCTCACCTGGCCAATCCCTGCGGAGCCGCCTACGGAGCTCACCTCAACTGCAACAACAACAATGGGATGGTGGTGCCCAAGGGCTTCCTGGGTGGCCACTGCCTGAACAACGTGGTCCCTCCAATCAAATCCGAGCCCAAGGCCTCCTACGCACCTGGGTGAGTGGGACTGGGATGTTGGGATAAGGGTGGGTGCTGGGATGGAGGCTCCTCCAGCCTGGTGGCACCCGGAGGGTCCCGCGGAGCCGTGACCGGTGGCAGCGTCGCTCTGTGGTAAGTCCTTGCTTTTGGACAAGTGGAGCTCTCCTGAAGCTTCCCAAAAGGTTTTTTGGGAACGTCTCCCATGCTATCGTAGAGTTCTGGATACCTGTGCTGGACATCTGCAAGTGGGAGAGCATTGGAGCATTTTTTAAGGAGGAAGAGACAAACAGTAAACTGGAACAAGATAAGATTCGGTCTGATGGAATTCAGTCTCTGGGATGTTCCCATGACTATCCCAGAGGATAGTTCACGGCACTGGGCAGGGAGATGCTCTTCTTGTGGCCTCATGCTGTTCCAGAGAAGGAGAAGATGGATCTGAGCTGGATGTGTCCTTGTCAACAAGCTCTGGGGAAGATAAAGGGAAGATTTTAGGATTGCTGATGGATCCAACTGGAGAGTTATTCCTGAGAGGAGAAAAGACGTGGTTCCTGCTCTCTGGGATGGAAGGAGGGGAATAGTAACATCCCAAGGTGCTGTGTCGTGCTTCTGCCTGGATCTTTGGGTGGTGGTGGCCCTGAGCAGCCTCCTCCCATGGGATTATGGATGTAAGGACAGTGAGGCCAGGATGGCTCCAGGACTGGCTCTTCTCCCTCTGCCTTGTGCCCTCTAGTGTTGCCAGCAAGCACAACGTGGGGATTCCCAAATTTGGAAACACTCGGCCAATGACTTTCACCCTTTGGATGAACTTGGAAAAACCTCCCAGAAAGCTAAAAAAACCCATCTGCTTTCATTTTATTCCCAGACCAGGGGATTTTGCCTTGCAGTGATCCCAGAAGGATGCCTGGAGCTTAGGGGGAATCAAAAGCATGACCTGATGCCTTGTCATGTCCTTTTCTTCTGGATGCATCTGGAATTCTGCAGGATGTCATGAGTAAGGGTCATACCTCGCTGTCAGAGGTGGAGACCTTGTTTGGATGTAGCTGAACTGGATCAGCTTTGATGGCAGCATTCCCTCAGCATCCCAGAATGACTCTTCCCCTTTGTGCTAGGCTTTTCCCAGTGGAGAATCATGGAATATCCTGGAAGGACATACAAGGATAATAGAGTCCAATTCCTGGCCCAAAGATCCCATCATGTGCACAGGGACAATGTGGTGGATACCAACAAACCCTTCCCTTGGAATGGGCACATCCATGCCACCTCCCTGTGGGAATTCTGCAGTGTCCACCTTTTCCAGCCTCCTGGATTTCCTGTATTGTGCTGTTCCCTTTTGTTACTGGCCAAAACTTGGCTTGCTGGTGTATGAATCCTGATAAATCCATAGGAAATACAGGATGAACTCAGATCCCACATGGCAAGGAGTCTGGAAATAAGGGTGGGAAGGATCCTCCAGCCAGGCATAGGAAGGGAATGATGGAAAGGTGCTCCAAGGGAAGGTGAATGATGAGGAAAGTATGGCCCCTGCTGTGTGCAACTTCCCATGGAGAATCCAGTTAATGGGCCTTGGGCTCCTCTGGTCCAGGAAGATCCTGGATCCGGGTTCCCAGCTGGAATTGTGGGTGCTATCAGGAGCAGAGTTGGAGCAGTGTGTCCTGTGTTTTTCCTCCCCAATTCATTTGCTTTTTGGCCAGCTTTCATCCAAGATGCACTGGGATTTGTCCAGGATTATTCACACCCATAAAGCTGACGGTGTAAGACGGGTGAACGGAAAATGGGAATTCCCATGCAAAATGGGAATGTGTCATGGTCTCCCTGCCTGTCCCTGCTGTGCTGCCACACATGACCTGGACCTGCCATTGTGAGCCATGGATGTGGTGGAAAAGGCAGCTGGGAGCTCCCACTTTTTGTTGAATTGTGTTTCACAGTCAGGGCCAAATCTTGCTCCTGGTGACGTTGGAATATATCCAGGGGGGTACAGCAGGAGCTGTGGTGATGCTCAGGTTTGTACAGGCAAAATCCATTCCCTGGGCTTCCCAGGCCCCCAGAGCCTCCTATTTAATAGAATCATGGAATTGTTTGGGTAGGAAGGTACTCTAAAGCCCAACCAATCCCAGCGCCTGCCATGGGTAGGGACACCTTCCGCTAGCCCAGGTTGCTCCAAGCCTTTTCCAGCCTGGCCTGGAACAGCTTCCTGGGATGGGGAGAGAGCTCCATGCATTCCACTTGATCACTGACATTTCCATGGGAAGCACACCTTTTCCTGGGAAGCAGATAAAATTCAATTTGACTTTTTTTTCCCTGGAATTCTCTCTGTCAACAGAATGTCCCTGTTCCCAAGCTCCAGTGGAAACACTGACAGTGATGGCAATCCCAGCCTGACGCGCTCAGGGTATCTGGGATCTGCTGCAGGCACACCTGGGATTCCCAGCTGGATCCTGGAGGGTGCTTGGATCCAGCTGGACCTCTTGGTTGTGCTGGATTAAAATGACTTTCCCATCTCTTTTCCCATTGCTCCGCAGCACTTTGCCCGACTCTCCTCCGGATTCCGGATCGGAAGCCTACTCCCCTCAGCAGGTGAACGGTAAGTGCTTCAAAAAGGGAGAAGGGGGGGAAAAGAATCCTAATCCAAACCCCAAATCCAGCATCCACCCCCTCTTTATTCCGTGAAAGTGGTTGGCTCTGCAGCCTTTATCAGCCGGGAGAAAACAGGCGGCTGCACTACGTGGGGAGATTATCAGTTAGTAAATATCCCTCGGCTTTCGCTCATTGTTCCACTCCTGGCTTTGGGAAAGGGGAGAGGGACCGGCACAGAAGGCGAGCTGGGAATCCACAGACACGGACTCCGTGGTGGGAATCCACGGACGCAGAATCCGTGGGCGCAGGGAGACCGTGGCGGGGTGGGATGTGGAGCCCGCCATCCCCCTTGTCCTGCCCTCTGCCTCGGGAACACGGAGCGGGAGCGCGTCCCTGACATGGAGCCCGGCTCCAGGAAGCAGCCATGAACCCGCCGTTCTCCAGTAAGTTCCTTCCCAGCCTTTCCCTCCTCTCCAGCTGATCCCAAGGATCTTCCGCTCCTGCTGAAAGGGCACAGGGAGCTGGGGACCCTCTCCAGGGTCACTGCCAGGCCCTCCTGGCTCCCCTCGGGAAAGCCAGTGAGGGTTGTTTGGTCCCTCTGGTGACCTTCACTGTTCTTCCATGGAAAAACTCCTTGGGAAGGAAGGAGGGAAGGTTGTCCTGGTCTCCCTTCCCCCTCGGCAGCAGCACCCTCTTCCTCAGACTCCAGCTCACCGGGAACAGTGCCTGCTCCTTTTTTTTTTTT
>VZTJ01001088.1:23786-36817 GCA_013397795.1 Orthonyx spaldingii | reverse complement strand
CCTCACCCCCTCCAGCCGCAGCACAATTCCCACTTTCCCGGCCTGCAGCGGGATATGTTCCTGAAGGCTGAGCCCCTGATGCCTCCGTACGGCGTCGGGCCGGGAATGGCGCCCGCCGAGCTCCACCATGCCCAGCAATCCCAGATGCTGCACCAGCTCCTCCAGCAGCACGGAGCAGAGTAAGGCCTGGGAACGGCGGGGATAAGGGAATGGGGGCTGGAGGCGTGTGGAGTGCCCAAAGTTTGGGGTTGGGTGGTGGGAGCAAACAAGGGGGAAATTTATGGAAGGTGTCCCTGCCCATGGTGCAGGGTTGGAACTGGATGAGCTTTAAGGTCCCTTCCAACCCAAAGCGTTCTGGGATTGTGTGGAATTAAAGATGTGGCTGAGCACGCGTGACCCAGACTTGGGGGTGTGGGATAAAGTGGGATGGTGCTGTGGGAATGTTTTCCTTGTGAGATCCCGCTTGTCCTGGTCACGGCTTGTGGGATTGTCCCCTCCCACCCCCCCGTTCCCTGCTGAGCCGTTGCCTTCCCGCGGTGTCCGCAGCCTCCCGGTGCATCCCGCCAAGAAGCGGAAACACTCCGAGTCCCCCCCCAACACCCTCAATGCCCAGATGCTCAACGGGCTGATCAAGCAGGAGCCGGGAATGGGATCCGTGCCGCTCAATCCCGACCGTGTCCAGACGCCTCCCTGGCACCAGCCGGGTGCGCTCTCACCAGGTACCCCCATTATCCCCTGGAATTCCAGATCTGCTCCCACCAGGCCAGGGGCAGGGGAGGAAGGAGGGTGGTTGCTGGAGGCTGCCAACCTGTGGGATCCATCCCTGGCCTGGATCTGGTGCTGCCTTGGCAGGAGGGAAGCTTCAGGCAGTGCCGGTTGCTTCTGTGGACTTTTCCTCCCTGGATACTCAGCCGAGTGATGAAAATCGGGATGCAATCCATTTTAACAATTCCCTGCAGGCCTGATTCAGGATAATGACAGCCTGAACGGCTCCTACCTGGATCCCAACTTCCAGTCCATCAAGTGGCAGCCACACCAGCAGAACAAGTGGGCAACTCTGTACGATGCCAACTACAAGGAGCTGTGAGTAATTCCCTCGCCTCTGGAAAAAATGGGATGCACATTCCCTGTGTCAGTGGAGAGCCGCTGGGGTTGGGAACATCCCATTCACAACATGGAATAAGGATCTCCCTGGGCTGGACACTGTGGTGGAGATAATGCTCCCCACTAGCCCTTTCCCACTGGGAATGTTACTCCTCCACGCTTTTTGTGGATAATTAAGGAATAGCAGAAGGCATTTCAGCAGCTTTGGTGGCAATTCCAGAGCCACTCAGACCTTGGTCCGCCGTGGAGGGTTGTATTGGCAAATCCAGCCTTGTCCTGAGGAAAGTTGGGATGAGCAGCACCTTTTCCCCCTCCCTAGGCTTACCGGCATCCTGGATTTTAAATTTAGGGTTGGGAATTCCTAGCGTGGGTGGCTGGAGGTCAGCCAGGCCCACTTCAGCACAGCTTGAGCAGCGTGGAAAGGAACTGGAGGAGGAGGAGTGGGAGTGGTTGGGGGGGAAGAAGAAGAAGGAAGAGAGAAGGAAGGAAAAGGAGGGAAGGGATTGAGGAAATCTAGGAAGTGGTGGAGAGGCCGGAGAGGAAGGCTGGTATGATCAAGTCAGGGAAAAGAGAAGTGGGAAGGTGGGCTGGGAATTGAGGCAGCAGAGGGTGGAGACAGCACACCGGGAAGGAGGAGTGCTCAGGAGGAAACCACTCTGGATCCTCCCTGCATTCCTGGGAGGTGACAAAGAGCTGGCAAGCAGCGGGGATGGCTTCCAGGAACCTCTCACGGACCCCCTGTTCCCTCCCAATTCCCTCCCTCCTCTTTCCATACAGCCAGCTGGGGTCCCATGGGGGACAGGGAGCAGGGAATGCTCCGGTGCCTGTGGATAACCCGGGGCTATGATCCCACTTTGCCCGGATGGTGCTGGGAATGGGAGCCAAAGCTCCAAGGGTGGGGGCAGAGTGCAAGTCCCACCTTTCCCACACACATCTGCTCATCCAGGCTTTATCCCACCTTTCATGGTGTTTGGAGTTGGTTGCCTCTTTTGGACTCTGTGGCTGTTTTCCCACCCCACAGCAGGAGAGGGATAATTTGGGAAGACAGTTCCTTCTGGTTTACTAAGCCATTTCCATAAAGGAGTATCAGCGGCTCCCAAGCCATCCTGCACCTATCCCTGGGGGAATCCACCAGTTTGCTCCCTGTGGATGGTGGGATGGGGGAAGCTGAGCATCTCCCATGGATCCTGGCCATGCCACAGCCCTCAAATCCTGCTTCCATGTGCAGGAATTCCACTCCCTCCTCCTCTGAGCTCTGTCTGAACACATCACCTCTTATCCTTTGGTTTTCCAGCCCCGCTTTTCCTTCTCATTGCTTCCTGCTCTGGGAAAATGATTTCCCATCCCAAACACATCACAACTTGACCCCGGCCGTTTCCAGGCGTTGCCATCCCAATTCCAGAGATTTTCCATGCACCCTGGTTTTCACAGATGGATTGGCAGACACAAACTCCACGATATTTTCTGCTGGACACAGCGGAGTTGCTGGAGAACCTCTACAAATCCAGCCCTGCTCTTTGGATCTTGGGATCACTTCCCTAACTCCTGCTTTTAGGATTTAGGGTAAAAAAGCCAGAGCGAACCTACTCCCGGGGCATTGAGGTCGTCATCCCGTTGTGTAAGGAATAAATTCCATTGAGGTGACTCCATGGAGATTTGAGGAAGCCACGTGGGCTTTGTTGTGGCACTGGATTTGAGCGGAATTAAGGGTTAAAGGTTGATTAATTAATTTTTAGCCCCACGTTACCTCAGAGGACTCTTCCTGCTCCTGTGCAAGCAGGGCATCTCTTTTTAAATGGAATATCCCTTGTTCTCCTGGTGCAGCACTTTCCTGGGATAATTTATGAGAAACACCAAAAAAATCCATCTTTCCTTGCTCCTGTAGTGGCATTTTTTAGGTTGGTTAATTCAAATTTAGCAGGTGGGAATTGTCTCCTTCCTTTCTGCTTTTGGATGTCCTCAGCAAATGAGCAGCATCCACATCCAGATCCATGGTGATTCCCACAATTTGGCTTCCAAGGAGCAGCCATTCCCAGTCTGGTTTCTGCTGGAAGCTGTCCCTAGTCTCGATGTGCTGCTTGAGTTCCCTGTGATCCAGGTGCCCAAAAGCTGTTCACAGCCTCAGGAATGTGAATCATTTGAATTATCTGATTTTTCCTACTCTTGATCCTAAGGAAAGAGTCCAGGAAGGAGGTGAAGGAGGGAGAGCGTGGGAAGCTGTCCAGGTTCTTACCAGATTCTTAGGAGCGATTAGAGGGCAAAAAATACAATTAAAGCTATTCCATGTTTTCCTCCCTTTGCACACAAAGAATTAGGTTCCATAAGGGGATGGGATAGGGATTAGGTTCCATTCCAGGCTCGTGTCTCAGGTTTTGCCAAGGAATCTGTGTTGTTGAAGGAGACAGAAATCCCTGGATTAATTTAATGGATAATACACAATTTTTTTGGCCTTTTGCTCTGGTTTTGTGGTTTTAGACTCGGTGAACTTTTCCAGGGATGAGCTGGTTTCCAGCAGCGGAGCTAAAGAGGCCTGGAACCGGGCAATTCCCTAATTTACTCCTGGGAGAAGGAGCCATTCATCTCCCTGACAGCAGGCTCTGATAAATTCCAGCTCCCTCCTCCTTCTCCCAGCTTGAGGGAAGGCAGCTGGGAGTAGTGCAGCCCTTCATGGAAACATCTCCATGCTGAGGCCAGAGCCTTGGAACTGGGAAACTGGGAAGGTGCCGTTCTTTTCCCATCCAGCAAACTGGTGCTGCCTGGGGGCTAATCCTGAGGTTTTGGGGTTGCACCCCTTGGCTGGGAGAAGTGTCCGGATAAACAGCTCCGGGCTTGGCCGTGCTGCACATCCTGGATCTCACTAAGGGAATGGAGACCAGTGGGATGCGGGAATGCGTGGAATTAGTGAGTGTCCTTGGATGAGGGGTCTCCCAATATTATATCTTAGGAGTGGTTGAGATATTGGGGAATCTGGAAGGAAGGAAGGAAGGAGGAGAGAAATGGGGGAATGTGAGCATCCCTCTGCCATCCTGCATCCCAATACAGGTCCCTGTGGGGAGTTTGTAACCCCTCACCCTCACTGGGATCGGGAAAATCCTCCTCTGATCCTGCCCTTCTGTCCTGCCTTAATCCGCCCCTGTCAGTGGGGATGTTCGGGATCAAATAATCCATTTGACCCCAGACCTTTTATTCCTGACACTTTGCCTTCTGGCCCCTGCACTCTCCCTGGAAAACCCAGCATGGAAAGCATCTCCTTCGCTCTGGTCAATCCCAGTGCAGGGATCCCGATTTGGGGGATGCATCAGCCGCAGCCATCGGGAAAATGGGAAAATCAGTGAAAAGGGCCCTCTGGAAGGGGATCGTGGAACACCTGGAATTTCCAGAAGGCAGAGGAGGGGGAGCCTGCCTGTCTCCTCTCTGTCAGCACATGTTTAGCAGCTGTCACTTTTCCGGTTTGGGAAGCATCCATGGTTTGGAAGTTTGGACAGACCTTCCCTCTCCTTGGCCTTTCCAGTTAAAAAACAGTGGGAAGAGTGGTGAACATGGAAGAGTGGGAGCCATGTAAACAGCCGGGAATGGCTTTATCCCCTTGGGATGAGCACAGAGGGTGCTTGGGTCAGCTTCAGCTGCCTGTCCCAGTCAGGAACATCCAGATGGAGAATCCAGGGCTGAGGCTGGGAGGAGGTTGGGGAATTCCTCTCGTGCCTCTGGGCTAAGGTAGGGCTCTGCTCCCACCGCCTGGTTTGTGTCCAGAGCGCGGCACGGCATTCCCGGCTCCCTGGGGCGTAAGGAGCGAGTAGTTCCTCGTGGCCATCCCAGAATTACTCATGGCAACCTGGAATCACCCCCAGCTCTCATCCACATGAACTCCTCAGGTGATTGCAAGGGGAGAATGGTTTCATTCCTGAAAAAAAAGGAGGGATATCTGTGCAGAATCCCTATCTCCTGCTTCTCAGAGTCTCCTGAGTTCTGCCACATTCCTTACTGTCAGTCTGTCCAGCTCCCCTCACATTGCTCCGGGCAGAATCCATGTGTCTGTCTGGATCTGCAAGTCAGAAGTGGTTTGGTTTTGGGGGAAATAATTTTTATTATTTGGAAAAAATTTGGCTCCGTAATTTTTAAGCCTGAGGTCCAAGGTTGGGCTGAGCTCCCCCTTTACCTCATCCCTAGTTCCTTAATTAAAAACAATGGGATTTGGGTGTTCTGTGGGATGAGAGGCAGCTCCTTCCCCCCTTCCGAGGGCCCACCAGCCCAGGACTGGGCTTTATGGATGGTGAGGAAAACGGACTCGCTGCAAAGGCCACATATTTCCCTGATTCCCATGGAAACCAGCCCATTAAGGAGATGTAGATTAAACCTTTCCAGCTGGTGTGTGTTCATGGAGCAGCCAGGACCCCTCCTCCTCCTCCTCCTCCTACTCCAGACCTGTCCGCTGGGAGCTTTTCCGCAGCAGCTGGAGCAGGTGGTTGTGATTTCAGCAGGAATTTGGGATAATGGGGGTACAGCCTGGTAGAAGGTGACATTGGGAAAGCCACAGGGTGTGGGTCAGTCTGAGCTGCTTCTCCCAGTGTGCCCCGCTAAAGGGATGCTCCAGGCTTTGGACAGACTGTGGAATTTGGGATTTGTGTATTCATTCCCAGTTGAACGGGAAGAGTCGTAGAATGGTTTGGGTTGGAAGGGACCTTGTGGATCATCCAGTGATGATCCGTGGGCAGGGACACCTTCTGCTAGCCCAGATTGCTCCAAGCCCTGTCCAGCCTGGCATGGAACGCTCCCAGGGATGGGATATCCACAGTTTCTGTGGGAAACTCCTGGTCTCAGCTGCTCCCTCTTCCCAGCCCGATGCTCACGTACCGCGTGGATGCCGACAAGGGCTTCAACTTCTCGGTGGGAGACGACGCCTTCGTGTGCCAGAAGAAGAACCACTTCCAGGTCACGGTGTACATCGGGATGCTCGGCGATCCCAAGTACGTGAAGACCCCCGAGGGCCTGAAACCTTTGGAATGCTTCTACCTGAAGCTGCACGGAGTGAAGGTGAGCGGGAGCTGAGGGACTGTGGTGAATCCAGCTGGGAAAAGGGGAGGGGTGGGAGATGGCTGGGAACTGGTAACACCGCTTCTTTATGTAGCAGAGGAATTTGGGGAGTCACAGAATCATGGAATTGGTTAGGTGGGAAAAGCCCTCTAGGATCACAGAGTCCAACCATTCCCCCAGCAGTGCCAAGGCCACCACTGACCCATGTCCCCAAGTGCCACATCCACACAGCTCTTAAGTCCCTCCAGAAATGGCAACTCCACCGCTGCCCTGGGTAGCGTGTTCCAATGCCTGACCACCCTTTCCATGAAGGAATTTTCCATATTACCCAATCTAAGCATCCCCTGAGGCCATTGAAATATGAGTCTGAAGGTGGGCTCAGTCTGGGTATCTTCAGGATTGCTTCCCACTCACCTTTGACTCCAGAGGAATAAGGGCACTTTGGGAAGATCCTTCCACCCTCAACCTTTCCCCTTCCAAGGGGACACTCGGACAATGCCCACACTCAGGTTGGGTGTTCTGAGTGGGATGGACCCAGTCATGGGAGTGTGGGCAGAGAGCCAGGAAGGAGGAGGTGGGAAGGGTGCCCGATGTGCCCGATGCCACATTCCCAAATCCGTCTCTCCAGCTCGAGGCCTTGAACCAGTCCATCAACATCGAGCAGTCGCAGTCGGACCGCAGCAAACGGCCCTTCAACCCCGTCACGTGAGTGTGTCCATGCGGGAATGAACATCCCATGTTCCCAGGGAATAAGCAATAGCAGGAGAAGGTGGGGAAAGGGTGGAGTTGGAGGTCTCCCACTCCGCTGTGTGTCACACTCTCCAGTTTTCTCCCGTTTTCCTCTCTTTGCGTTCCCAACCCTGCTCCACCCATGGTGGAGCAGGCCATGAGGTGGCCATTCCCAAAAAAACCCTCCTCTCCAGGTTGTGGCTCCAGCCTCTCCACACCTAGCTCCTCAGGGCATGAAGAATTTGTTGCAGGTCCCAAGGCTGGACCAGTGTCCCGTTGGGAATGAGGGAAGAGTGTGTTGGGTTCAAGGCCTCCAGGTGCAGGAAAACTGGGTACCTTTCCCACATAAGGCAGAGGAGCAGGAAAAGATAGGCACCATTCCCAGGTAGGCACCCTCCTCACTCCTTCCTTCCTTTTCCTTTCCTTCCAGGGTCAACTTGCCCCCGGAGCAGGTCACCAAGGTCACCGTGGGGCGGCTGCACTTCAGCGAGACCACGGCCAACAACATGAGGAAAAAAGGCAAACCCAACCCAGACCAGAGGTGAGGGAGGACATGGGAGTCTCCTCCAGAACATCCCGAGAAACCCGTGGATCTGCCTGTTCCTGGGTTGGGCAGTGTGGCTGGAGTGGGATGTGGGAATAGGGCCTGGATTGCAGACACCAGAAGGGTCTCCCCGCTCTGGCAGGGGCTGGGGACACCCAGCGGGAGGAGAGGGGCTGCTCCCAGCCCACTGTGGTGCCCAGCACTCCAGAGGGAACGGAGATCCGGCTCTTCCCAGCACGGGATGTGTCCCTGAGCTGTGTCCCTCCGCAGGTACTTCATGCTGGTGGTGGCCCTGCAGGCACACGCCCAGAACCAGAACTACACGCTGGCAGCCCACATCTCCGAGCGGATCATCGTCCGGGTAAATCCCTCTCTCCTCCCTCTGTTCCCACTCTGCCCTCCCGGGACCGTCCTGGGCCCTTTCCCACATTCCACATGCAGGAAACGTGTGGATGTGGCACTTGGGGCGTGGTTTAGTGCTGAAAGTGGTGACAGTGCTGGGTTGGATTTGATTGTCTTAGAGGTCTTTTCCAACTGTGATTTCCCACCTTTCCCACCTCCTCCAAACTCTCCCTGCCTTACTTGTATCTTTCCCTGTCCACACTTGGGTTCTGGCTCCAGCTTTTCCACACCTGGTTCCTCAAGAACCTGTTACAGGATAAGGAAGGAATCCCATTTTCCAATGGAATCGGTGTCCAGTAGAGCTGCTGGGAATGAGGGAAGAGTGTTGTTGGAACTCTACAGCCGGAACAAGAAGGTGCAGGAAAACTGGGCACCTTCCCAGGACTTCACCTTTTCATGTCCTAAGACAGAGGAGCAGGAAAAGAAAGACACCGTTGCCAGGCTCTCCCAGGGTTTTTTGTGGAGCACCATTACCAGGCTCTCCCAGGGTTTTTTGTGGAGCACCATTACCAGGCTCTCCCAGGGTTTTTTTGGAGCACCATTCCCAGGCTCTCTCAGGCTTTTGCTGGAGCACTCAGCTCCAAAACATGAAGGCAGGGAATGAAGCCCAAACAGGGACCTCAGACAAGAAGTCCGTGATGGATTGTGCACCTTCCAGGATGCCCAGCACAGGACTTCAGGGAATTACAGGCAGCCTGGAATGCTCTGGATTTGGGACCCAGGAGTATCATCCATGTCACTTGGTTTCGTGCTGTCCTGAGCGGTTGGAACACTGATAGCTGAAGGAAGCAAGGATATTCCTTTAGGGAGAGGAGAGGAGCAGAAAGGGCCATCCTTCCCCAAGACCTTCCCCATCTCTGCTTCCCAGCATTCCCCTGCCTGCCCTTCACTCCCTGTTTTCCCATTTCTCCACAGGCTTCCAACCCGGGGCAGTTTGAGAGTGACAGTGACGTGCTGTGGCAGCGGGCGCAGCTCCCGGACACCGTGTTCCACCACGGCCGCGTGGGAATCAACACGGACCGCCCGGATGAAGCCCTGGTGGTCCACGGCAACGTGAAGGTCATGGGGTCCCTGATGCACCCCTCGGATGTCCGAGTGAAGGAGGACATCCAGGAGGTGAGAACCTGGAAGACAAGGGTGGGTTTGGGCTCACCAGGAGGTCACCAATGATCTTTGTGGGTCCCTTCCAACTCGGGATATTCCAGGATGCTATGACTACAGAGCAGGTGGGAAGTGCCTCAGGATTCTTTTTGTCCCAAGCACAGCCAGTCCACTGTGTCTTGGGGAATATTGACTCTTCCAGTGTTAGCCAGAAGTAGCAAACGGTGGGAAAAAGGCACAAAATGAGTGGAAAACAGGTGGATGTGGCAGGTACCATATTGGGCCTTGCCAGAACCTGGGTGAGAGGCTCAACTCTGCTCTGAATTTCTCTCAGCTGGATTTGCCTGTCCAGAAAAGCTGGATACAATCATCTCACATATTTTTGGGAACAGCCTCTTCCCTCTGTCTGGTTCTGCAACGAGACTCAGTCTCCTCCTGATCTCCCTATCCAAGGATCTTGTTCAGAACTGGACATTAACCCCAGTGTTTGTCCTCATGGCCGCTCCAAGCAGGGATCAGGGCTGTCTCCCAAAGGAATTCCCATGGGCCATAGTGGGATTTCCTGCTTGGACTCAGAGTGGTGGGGATTTGAGAAGCAACACCCCGTCAGGAATTCCCTGTGCCTGTTTTGTGCCAGGTGGACACCACGGAGCAGCTGAAGCGGATCTCCAGGATGAGGCTGGTGCACTACAACTACAAACCCGAGTTTGCAGCCACGGTGGGCATTGACAGCACCTCTGAGACAGGTACATCCCGTGGGAATACACCTCTGAGACAGGAATGTCCCACGGGAATACGCCTGTGACACAGGAATGGCCCGCAGGAATTCCCTGCCTTTCCCAGGAGCTGCACCCAGCTCTGTGCCAGGGCAGCCCCCCGGGTGTGGGGTAGGCAAGAGGGGCCTTCTCACCTCCCAAATTAAGGAATCCAATGAAATTCCCTCTCTAGTGAGCGTGGCACTTCCCACAGGGAGAAGGTTTTTCCAAGTACCCTGTGGTGGGGTGATGATCCCTATCCATAGAATTTGGGGAGAAGCCTTGTCTGACTGTCCTCTGCCCTTCAGGGTCTCCAAGGAGCCCTGCACAGCTTTGGAATGAGGAGGGAACACCCCTGGTGTCACTCTGGGAGTGTCCAGGATGATCCCATCCCACTGTTTCATCTCCACACAGGTGTCATTGCTCAGGAAGTGAAGGAGATCCTCCCGGAAGCTGTGAAGGACACCGGGGACCTGGTCTTTTCCAACGGGAAAACCCTGGAGAACTTCCTGGTGGTGAACAAGGTTGGTGGCAGCCAGGAGGCTGGGGAGCCTGCCTTGAAGGAATTGTGGAGCTGGATATGGAAGAGGGAAACTGTGATGCCTGGGAAATGCTCCCAGATGAGTTTCAGACCTGGCTGGTCTTCCAGAAGTTGGGAGCAGCCCTGGGTGGATATCGGACACCGGCAGGGAGGAACCAGCCTGACGCTGGTAAATTTGGCAGCGTCTCCCTCGGGAAGGGCTCCTTGTTGGCAGCTTCCTGCAGGGAGGCTCCCAGCCCTCATCTCCCTTTCCTAGATAAGATAAGGCGCTTGTGTCAGGATAACCCGGAGCACCTGGCTTCCTGACCTTTCCCGACCTGTGGCAGCCTGGTTGCTGCTCTGGGAATCGAGGGGACAGTCTCCCAGGGCACACATGGAGGGCATGGCTCATCCAGATCCAGGTGTGCCTCAGCCTGCTGGCCTGATTCCCTGGCAGGAGCGGATCTTCATGGAGAACGTGGGAGCCGTGAAGGAGCTGTGCAAGCTGACGGACAACCTGGAGACCCGGATCGATGAGCTGGAAAGGTGGAGCCACAAGCTGGCCAAGCTCAAGAGGCTGGACAGCATGAAGTCAACCGTGAGCTCCGGAGCCTTCAGGTACACGTGGAGCCCCAGGGAATGTCCCCTTTCATCCCAGGAAGCTCCAAGGGGCAGCCTGGATTGGGAACAGGGAGATGAGGAAGGTGTGGGATGTTGGTTGGTGTCGCTTGGCCTGGAGTGGATTTAAAGAGCTGAGGTTGGGGAGGTTTGGAATTCCCGCAGGAGCAGCCCAATGACACCCAGGATGAACTGGTCTCCATGTTTCCCTAAAGTCAGTGGTTTTCTCACGGCAAAGAGTTCCCCATGCTTCCAAAATCTCCATCCTGGCTCTGCTCATGCAGGGCAGCATTGAGGCTTTTGTCAAAACCCTTGTCGAAAGGGTTTGTCACTGTCACACCACAAAGAGGTTTTTTCCCCTGCCAGAAAATCCCATTTTTGCCTGGGAATGGCTTGGTGAGCTATCCCTGGCCAACTCAACTCCATTCCTCCTTTCTCCTTGCAGCCAAACTGGGAGCCAGTTCAGCCGGGCGGGAAGCGTGCCCCACAAAAAGAGACCCCACAAAGTCGCCAGCAAGGTAAGGGATGGATCCCAAAGGAGCAGTGCCGGGAGCAGAGAAGGCTCAGCCTGGAGTAAAGAAGGGTTGGGGCGAACCTTGCTCTCCACAAATCCCTGGAAGGAGGCTGGAGCCAGGAGATCAGGGTCTCCTCCCTGCCTTTCCCAAGAGGAAACAGTCTCAGGTTGTGCCAGGGGAGGGTTAGGCTGGATATTAGGGAAAATTCCATATGGAAAGGGCTCTCAGGCATTGGAACAGCCTCCAGTGGTGGAGTCCCCATTCCCAAAGGGATTTAAAAGCCAGGTGGATGTGGCACTTGGGGACATGGATTAGTGGTGGCCTTGGCAGTGCTGAGTGAAGGGTTGGACGCAGTGATCCTAGAGGGCTTTTCCAGCCTCAGTGATTCCATGATCTTCCTTTCTGTCTCTTAAAGGAGACATGAAATGACTGGTAAACCTGGGGAGTTGAGGATTTTCAGGGAGGCAGGAAGAGAGCTGGGGGAGTTCTGTGTAAGGACCGGAGCAGTGAGGGAGCTGAGCCGATCCAGGGGGTCCTGAGCTGATCCAGGATTTTTCCCTTCGCAGTCTCCGTCGGTTGTCCCGGAGCAGGCCTGCATCAGCCAGCGCTTCCTTCAGGGCACCATCATTGCCCTGGTCGTCATCATGGCATTCAGGTGAGATCCTGCTGTGAGATCCCTCCCACAGCCAGGGGCTGTGGATCTATGGCTTCTTCCAGGCAATCCTGGAGTGCTTTGGGTTGGAAGAGACCTTAAAGTTTTATCTGGTTGCAACCCCCTGCCATGAGCTGGGAACTTCCACTATCCCAGGTCGCTCCAGCCTGTCCTCGAACACCTCCAGGGGTGGGGCATCCATCTTTCCTGGGCTGGAATCCCATGAAAGTGGATCGATCCCGTGCTGTATCCTTGCTCCCTGTCCCTCCTCATCCTGCCCCTCTCTCTTTTCCAGCGTGGTGTCCATGTCCACGCTCTACGTGCTGAGCCTGCGCAGCGAGGAGGATCTCGTGGACATCGACGGGTGGGTGTTTCGGGAATTGCTGGGAGGGATGAGATCACCTGGGAGAGGCTGGAGCACAGAAACTGGGATCACTGGGCACAATTCCAGAGCTCCAAACCCTGCCAAGCATCGCCACACGTCCCAGTCTGATGGTGGTTGAATTATCTGGAGCGAGAAGTGAGGAATAGAGAAGGACAAGGGAATATCCTGTTAGGATGTGCTGAATGTTCCTTGGAGGCCTCCAGCTGGGCTAACACAGCCTCATCCCAGCAGTGCAGCGGGGCTGGAGCAGCTTTGGGAGCTGGAGTTACCTGATAATGAGTCTCTTTTTCTCCCTCTCTTTTCCCTCTCCCATTTTTCTCCCTCCTCTCCTCCTTGTATCTCCCATCCAACCCATTTTCCTTCCGCTTTGTCTTCGAATTGCCTGGTTTTGTCTTTCCCTTCCCATTATCTTCCATATCCTCTTTTATTCCCTGTCCTCCTGGTCATCTTCCCACTTTGCTGTTCTCCCTGCCTCCCTGCACTGTCCTGTAGCTCCTTTGCTGTGCCCACTGCCTGTCTCCTGGCCCTCTTTCGGCACGGGGGTCCCGGAATTCCGGTCGCTCTGTGTCCACGGTATGTGACTGTTTCATTATTCCCTTATTTAATTCCTTCATCCCTTCTCTTGATTCCTCTTTTTTTTTTTTTTTTTTAACGTTCTTTTCACCAAAAAAAACC
>VZTJ01001088.1:0-23749 GCA_013397795.1 Orthonyx spaldingii | reverse complement strand
TTTTTTAACGTCATCTGCACCACGAAAGACCAAGAAACTGAAAACAGAGAAAGGGACGTGAGACTTCAAGTGGGATTCCAGGAGGAAGGATTATGAATCTTGTCAGGGAAGGGAAGTTAGGATTAGGAGATGGAAAAATCAATTAATTAAAGGTTAAACAAAGAAATTGCATCCTGCAGGGAGAGCAGGAGCAAGATAAAGGCATGTAAGGAAAAGGGATGAGGCAGTGGAGGAACATGAGGGATAAGGGTTGGATCTAGACTGGGATAAAGGTGAAGCTCCAAAGGCTTCTGCCCACATTCCCTGTGGGAGACTGGCATTGAGTCTCCTTTCACCTGGAAAAGAAATCCCTGTAAAAAGATAAATCTTGGAGCTGACAAAGTGGGTTTTTAATTCCTCGAAATGAGTGAAACTCCAGCAATCCCACAGAAGCCTGGAGCGATGCTCAGGGACGGGTGAGACATGGACACAGGTGTCCAGAAGTGCTCCTTGTGCTGCAGACGTGGGAGAAAGATTCCCTCCCTTTCCCATCTCCCTTACCCTCGGGAGATGCCTGTGGTGTCCCCAGCTCAGGTCTTGGATAGCTGCAGAGAAACACCTGGAATTCCATGGGATGAATTTTGGAGGGGGGGGTTTGTGTCTGTTTCTAAAGAACAAGGTGAGGAACAGTCTGTCTTCAAGGGATAAGGGGCACATTCTTTGGAAATGGTGAGACCCTGGAGCCTGTTGATTCCCAAGCATCTAAATCCACCCAGGAGATCCGTGGTGAGAGTCAAATCCACCATGTACACCCTGTTCCAGGATGTTCCAGGAACATTGTCGGCATCCTCTGAACCAGCTGGGACTTTTCCCTGCCGGACATGGAACTGCCTCATGATTCCCTGTGGAATTTCTGAGCTCTCCTTGCTGTCCTCATGGCTCATGTGCCTTTCTCCTGCCTTTCCCAGATCATTCCACTCCGTTCTCCTTCACGTCTCCCTTTGCTCCACGTCCCTCTTCCCATCATCCTGCTGCAGCTGCTTTTCTCCCCACGTACAAGTGACCCCATCCAGGAGATTTCCAGCATCTTTTCCTGCATTCCAGGTCAAGCCAGAACATCGACAAGACACAGACAGTGCGATCCACGGCTGCGTCCGACGGAGCCGGCGGCCGGACCCTGCCGGACCGCAGTGAGTGCTGGCTTGGGATGGCTCTGGTTTCATGGAAGGGCTGCAGGACACCGGGTGCTGCTCCTGTTCCACTCCTTGACTTATTCCCTGTGTCCCTGCAGTCCCGGAGGACACACATGGAGTAGCCCTTGGCATTCCTGGTCGTGGTGTGCTGGCCTGTTTCAGCCCTCCCTGTTTTTCCATGTGCTGCTCCGCTGCTCCCACTGACATCTCCTCCATTCTCCCCTCGGAGACCAGCCCTGCCCATGCCACCAACCGGACAGGTGAGGGCCAGCCCAGATTCCCAGAAATGCTGGGACATCTCCAAGGTTTGTGTCACCTCGTGTCCCCTGCCCCGCTCATTGTGAAAAGGTCTCCTCAGTCTCGTCTTTTCCAGGAATCGTAATTCCAGCTCCCTCTCTCCCCTCTAGATCCATCCTCATCCCTCTCCTTTGGAAGCTCTATAACAGCTGATATCCTTTCTGTCCTTATCCTTGTCTATATCCTTTCTATCCGTCTCTGCCCATGTGGTGCAGTTTGGATCCTGTTGCCAGGGGCACGTGGGGGTTGGAATGGATTTGGAGCTTCCCACGTTGCCAGCAAAAAGTCGTGGGAAGCTGCACTGGGCTCAGCTCACCTGAGCAGCCCTACCTTGAGGTCTGACCTCATTCCATCACCAGCTCCGTCAGGCACAGAGGGAATGGAAGCAGGGGAATGGAATGGTTTGGGTGAAAAGGGACCTTAAAGCCCATCCAGTTCCACCCCTGCCATGAGCTTCCACTATCCCAGTGTGCTCCAAGCCCTATTTAACCTGGCCTGGAACACTTCCAGGGATGGGGCAGCCACAGCTTCTCTGGGCGACCTGGGAAGCGTCAGGAGGTGACGTGGGGACAGGGAGATCCCGGTGCTCCCAGCCTCTCCCTGTCTCTCAGCACAACCTTCTCTCCCGTTTTTCCGCAGACCAAAGCCAGCCCTCCCTCCTGCCAGTGACAAATATCAAAGCCAAATCCAGGGGCGTCACCGGGAAATCCACCTCCTACACCAAGTGGCCAAAGACTCCTGACAGGTCTCAGAGCTTCGGCAGCCCCAATGCCAGCCCCTCCTCCCCCTTCTCCCACATCCAGGGCAAATCCAAGTACATCTCCAACCTCTCGCTCTCCCGCAGCAGCTCCCGGCAGCAGCGCAGCCTCCGGCAGCCGGTGAGCGAGCGGCCCCGCACGGAGCAGCCCGGCACGGATGGTACGTGGATCCCATCTTCCTTCCCTTCCAGCCTACTCCCTGGGGATTTTCCACCCTTTGCTGTTCCTGAACACCCTGTTGTCCTCCCGGCAGGGCCAAGCCCGGTGCTGCAATCCATCCGGATCCTGGAGATCAACCTGGCCATCCATTCCCAGTACTGCGCCGCTGCTGACGCCTGCAGGTGAGCGGGGAGGGTTGGCTGGTGGCACCTTGGTGGCACTTTGGTGGCAGCACTGTGGAAGCAGCAAATAGGAAAATCTTGGAGTTTTTCCGTTATTTTCTTGGGCATTTTCCGCCATCACCTCACGCCACTCAGTGGGAAGAGGAGCTGGTGCT
Source organism: Orthonyx spaldingii (assembly GCA_013397795.1). NCBI lineage: Eukaryota > Metazoa > Chordata > Aves > Passeriformes > Orthonychidae > Orthonyx > Orthonyx spaldingii. Next base: position 21,026 of record VZTJ01001088.1, on the reverse strand, counting down.
CCCAGCCTTCTCTCACGGGTTGCTTGGTGGTGGGGTCATCCTTGGGACACTTGGGAAGTTCTCCCATCTGAATTCTCAGCCTGCCAGGGATTTTGGGTCCTGTCCCGGCCTTCCCACAGCCTGGTGACATCTAATGCTCTCTCTGTGTTCCCAGGGCTGGGAATTTCAGCTACCGCATCCCTGTGAGCCAGCAGACGGCCGTGAACACCAACCTGACCCTGGAGATGAAGTGAGTGCCCATGGATTGTGTCCTTTGGGAGCCCCTGGCATGGCTCATGTGGCCAGGGTGTCTCCATGGGGAAGGGACAGATGTTCCCCCTTCCAGGCTCTCATTGTGTCCTCTTTTCCCAGCTCCTCCTCCGCTGTGTCCATCTCCCTTTGTGGCCTCGTCTCCAGTGATCCCTGCCAGGGTGCCGTGAGCAGGAACAGCTCCACCGACTCCACGGATGCACAGGTAGGGAGAAGGGGACAGCTCACAAAATACAAATGGAATCATTGAGATTGGAAAAGTCCAACCGTTCCCCCAGCACTGCCAAGGCCACCATGTCCCCAAGTGCCACATCCACACGGCCTTTAAATCCCTCCAGGAATGGGGACTCCACTGCTGTCCTGGGCAGCCCTTCCCATGAAGGAATTTTCCCTAATATTCAACTTACACCTCCCCTGGCACAGCTTGAGGCCATTTCCTCTCATCCTTGCTCCCTTGGAGCAGAGCCCGGCTGCCCCCTCCTGTCAGGGAGTTGTGAAGAGCCAGAAGGTCCCCCCAGAGCCTCCTTTTCTCCAGGCTGAGTCCGTTTCCCAGCTCCCAGAGCCCTTCCTCATCCCACTTGTGCTCCAGGAAACGTCCACGGGGTCACTCAGCACCAGGAGGCTGTGGATATACTCACAAATCCAGCCTGGAGAACATTCCCAAAGCTCTTCCCTGACCTCATCCCAGCTCTCCCCCTTCCTTCCCCAGGACACCACGCACCGCTGGCCTCTGGTGATGCTGTCTTTCCGGGAGTTTTCCTACCACTTCCGAGTGGCGCAGCCGGTGAGTACCCGCAGCTTGTCCAGGGCCGCGTGGAAGGAGGGAAATGTGGGATTTATGAAGTGTGGGAAAGGCAGGTTTAGCAGCCACGTGGCACCAAGAGCTTCCCACAGTCCTGTGGGTGATGGGAGGATGGTGTTTCCCTGCCCCAGCCCATCATCCAGGCCGAATTCCGCCCTTGGAGTCGCACCCCTCTCTAAGCTGCTTTTCCCATTCCCAGGGCCGAGCCGACTGCGGCACTTCCCCGGAGCAGCTGGGACACCTCTTCACTGACTATTACTTCCAGTTCTACTGGCTCTGTGAGTGAGTCCCGGCAGCACCAGTGCCCTCTGCTTGGAGACAGGAGGGGAACTGGTGCCACTGGGAGCCTCCCGAATTCCCTGCTCCGCTGGCCCCCAGCCCCGCCTCATCCCCGTGTCCTGCGGCGGCTCCGGAGCTGGAATGGTGGTGGCTGCAGACACTGAAGCTCAGCACATACAGGACCTAAAAGCCACCACCAGCCCTGTGGTGGCTCCCAGGGGGACCTCGCAGCGATTCCCACATCCCTCTCCTTCCCTTCTGGGGATGTTTGTGTCCTCCACCACTTCCCCCTCCCCTTCCAACATTGGATTTGGAAGCAGCACACTGGACTGAGCATGGACGGCTCTGCCACATCCCAGAGGGATTCTCCTTCCACGGACGGGAGCCCCATCCCGGTGCTCCCAGATGTCCCACATCGGTTCTTCACAACACTGGAATTGCTTCAACACTGGAGCCCTTTCCAAGAGCCAAACACTGGAGCCCTTTCCAAGAGCCAAACGCTGGAGTTTGGCCTGCAAAGGAAGGCTGTGCCTGGACCTACTGGAAGTCATACACTGGAGTTGCTGTTCCTTCTGCTTGGCCCAGGGCCACTTCCCAGAGACTCCCGAACCTGCCAATGGACACGTTTCTCTGGGAGCAACCGGAGAAGGAGCAGCTTCAACGTCATCTCCCCTCTTCTTTGTGCTCTTAAATCCCATATCCGTGTGGGATATCCAGGTCTGCATGGATAAAACCCCCACTCAAGCTGCTGCTGAGGCCATGCCACGTCTGGGGACACTTGTCCCCAAGCCAGGGGTGACAAATGACCGGGACTTTCCTACATTAAGTGTGGTGGGATCCGTTTTTATCCGCTTGGAAGCGGCGTGTGCAGAGCTGCCTGGTCGGCTCTGGAGCCAACGCCAACCTCTGCCCAGATGTGCAGCACTGGCAAAGCCTGGAGCGCCCTGTGGAGCAAGGCTGAGTCCCTGGGAACACCAGGATCTGTGCCCAGGCAGGGAGAGGGTGGTGTTCTCCCAAAAGTTGGGATGGCAGCAGCTGCAGGCTGTCCCTGCCCTCACAGAGTTGTGCTGGGGGGGGGATTTGGGATATTTTACTGTTACAAGTCCTTAACTTGCTAAACTACTGAATTCTTGTGGGGTTTAAGCCGTAAAAAAACGGGAATTTCCTTCTGACCCCCTGGAGCCATGTGTGTCCTGAGGGAAAGCCAAGTGGCTCCCTGTGCTTCCTCCTCCCCGCCCTGCTCCGGCCCCTCGTGCTCCAGAGGAGTTCTCTGTGTTCCTGGAGGCTCAGCCACCTCCAGGTTATTCCAAGATGGATTTCCCTGAGGGAACAGTGAGGGGGAAATGCCTACATGCTGATCCTAAGGACACTCTAAGGCTGCTCCGGAAAAACGAAGATGGATTTTATCCAGGTAAAGTGACGCTTCCTGGGCACGTCTGGTTTTATCTCCCATCATCCCCCCCCTGAGCTTATCCCAGCAAAGCAGCCCGAAAATTCCTGGTGATGTCACTGGGATTTGGCATCTGCCCCCCCAAAAACTGTTTGTAGGGAAGGCCTGGAAGCAGCAAACACTGAATTATAGTTACTAAAATCCACTGAATCCCGGGAAGCAGGGAATAGTGAGTGAGCAAGGAATTCCAAGCAGCCAAGCAGTTGGAAAACCCGATTTTGGGAAGCTCAGCGGGACAACAGGATGCCCCAAGGCTTGGGAATACCTATGCACAAGCAGGGGGGCTCCGTGCTCAGCAGGGTTCTCTGAATTTCCCTGAAATCGGGAAGGAAATATCTGGATGTAGCTGAGCGCTCTTCCCTCCACCCACCCTGAGTGGTTTTTCCTGGTTTTAAACTGGGAAGTGACTTCCTTGGCAGGTGTGTTGTCCCCTTGGCAATCAGTGGCCCAGGCTGGCACGTCCTTCCTCAGGTGAGTGATGCTGAGCTGGGATAAAAGCCCCTGGAAGAGGGAGCAGGGAATGTTGGAGGGGCCAGAGCCTGCAATCACCCCCCCCTCAGCCAAGACCCCCAGTACATCCCACCCCACTCCTGAGGGAAGGAATCAATCAGTGGTGGCCCAGGAGGAGCTGGGGTCTCTCAGGTGTCCCCCGGACGCTCAGCCATGGGATTTAGGGAGATCCCCGACAAACCAAGTGCCTGAGGGCTTGGAAACACCTCTAGTGCCTTTTTCCTTAGGGAACAGCGCCAGGGAACAGTGTTTTCCCAGATCTCTTCCCAAATGCTGCCTCAGAAACAGTGCCCCGGGTGGTTTAACTGGAATGTGGCAATGCCTGGAGTGCCAAAGGCAGCCCTACCCGCACGGAGCTGGCAGCAAAACCTGGGATCAGGAGAGGACAGGGATTCAGGATGAAGTTTTTAGAGTCAGTAGTACCTTCTGTCTTAAAGTGGCACAGGTTGCCCAGAGAAGTTTTGGATGCTCCATCCCTGGAAGTGTTCCAGGACAGCTTGGGTGGGTTTGGAGCTGCCTGGACTAGTGGGAGGTGTCCCTGCCCGTGGCAGGGAGTGGGACTGGATGGACTTTAAGGTCCCTTCCCACCCAAACCATGCCAGGATTCCACGATAAAGATGATCCATCGGCTTCTGCCCAGCGGGGCAGCAACGAGCTCCAAAGGGGTTCAGAATTGTGAAATGAAGGAGTCTTGGAATTGCTTCCAGGCCCGTGGAAACAGCTGTTTGCATGGATTTTCCCCCCCCAAAACGCATCTCTGCCCCTTCCCTATCCCCAATCAGTACCAAGAGAGTTCACAATCAGGCCTTTCCCTGCGTGGGAGGAGGGAATTCCGAGCCGACCTCTCCAGCTTGGGGAAATCCCTCCCTATCCAGCGGCAAAGAGACATTCCTGGCAGGAAGGAAGACAAAAGGGTGGAAAACGAGGCTGTTTGGGAGTTGTTTCAAAAGCAAATTCCCAACTCTTCTGTCCTACTGTTGGAGCTTAAAGCCTGTAAATAGAGACTATGGCACCACTGGAAGAATTAAGGAAAAAACCACCACGTAAAGCACTAATTTTGTTGGTTTAAATGTTGCTGCCACAGCTTTAATCACTGTATTTTGCCAGCCAGTTTGTAGAGTTGCATTTGTAGCAGGTTATTATTGATTCCTGGTTTTTATTTGTGGGGAACAAGCGTGGTTTCCCTCTCTTCTTCCTGATTTATATTTATATTTTGCTGAATTTGAGGGCTGAGTCTCCGGATTCCCCGGATTTTTTTTTTTGTTTGTTTGTTTTGTTTTGTTTGGCTTATTTAGACTTTGTTTTATGCTGGAGGTAAATGTGCCCATATGAATAAAATATATAAATACTGCTTTGTATCCAAGGATGGCTCCTGGTGTTTTCCTCCCTTCCTAGGGAATAACTCAGGTGAGTGGCTGCAGATCTGCCCACAGGATGGAGGAAATTCCAGGTCTTTAGTCAGTGGAAGTTTCTGGATATGCCCAGTCGTGGTTGTTTGGAACGGGGATAAAAAGGAGAAAGGAAGGAGGAAAAACAAAGGAAGAAGGAAAAAGGAATTAGGAAGGGAAAAGGAAGGAAGGAGGAGGAAAATGAAGAAAATAAAAGAGGGAAAAGAACGATTAACTGGACAAGGGAAAAAGGAAAAAAAAAAGCAGGAAGAACTAAGAACGGAGGAAGAAGGAAAGAGGAGAAAGAAGGGGGAAAAAAGGAGATTGAAAGAAGACAAAAGAGGACAAAGGAAGGAAAAATAAGAAATTAATCTGCCTCTGACCTCTCATTGCTCACACATCAGAGGGCAGGCTGACATCCAGACAGATCCAAGAGTCCACAGAAGGAAATCTTCCTTCCCAAGTAGGAAATTGGGGCTTGAATTTGTGATTTGGAACCAGAATGGTTTGAAAGCTGGGCTAAAATTCCAATCTGCCTCTTAAAAGACCCATAAATGAACTCCTTTCTTGGCCAGGCAGTTAATTCAGGAATTAACGAAGGGCACATCCAGCACCCCAAAACTCCTGGTTAGGGATGAGAACAGGCACAGCATTCCCAAAAAAAGGGTGAGGGGATGTCATGGCAAAGAAGGCTGAGGGATTAAAAGCAGATTTAGGATTTATTTTGCACAGCCTGGCTGCACCAGGCCACAGGGTGGCACTGGAACACTTATGATCACACACAGCACAGAAATCTGGGATAACACTGGGCATATCCCAAGGTACCTAGATCTTGTACCAATATGGAGAAAAGGAGGCTCAGGGAATACTTTCACACTTTGCCCAAATCCTTGGCAGGGAGCTGGAGCCAGGCAGGATTGGTCTCTTCTCCCAGGGAACAAGTGACAGGACAAGAGGAAACAGCCTCCAGCAGCACCAGGGGAGGTGTAAGTTGGGCATTAGAAAAAATTGCTTCTTGCAAAGGGTTTTAGGGCACTGGAACAGGTTCCAGTGGTGGAGTCCCCATTCCCAAAGGGATTTAAAAGCTGTGTGGATGTGGCACTTGGGGACATGAGTTAGTGGTGGCCTTGGCACTGCTGGAGGAGTGGTTGGGCTGGATGATTCTCGAGGTCTTTTCCATCCTTAGAGTTCCCATAATTCTATCCAAGACCTTTGGAAAAGCCAGGTGACAGAAGGCAAAGCAGGAGTCCCCAGGCAGGTGTGTCACAGAGCCACTTTTATTCACGTGTGGGTCACTGCCTGTCGCAGACCGTACCCGCCACAGGCGTTTTCTCGTTGAAATATAAAAGAAATATAAAAAGAGCTTCCCCGACTCCCCCACCCAAGGCCCCCGGGGGGGTCAGACGTAGATCCCGACCCAGAGCAGCAGGAAGAGGACGCCGAAGCCCATGAAGAGCGAGGCCACCAGCGAGATCAGCAGCTCCTTGTAGATGTCCCGGGTGTACTTGGTGGATGTCACCTCGTAGCTGCCAGCTCAGGGTTAAGGTGATAACAGAGGCACAGCAAGGCGAGGGGACCCCCACCCGCTCCCCTGCCCCCGGGAATGAGGGCGATAATCCGGGACTGGGAGGCACAGCAAGGGGACGGCACCCCGCGCCCCGCTCAGCCGCGGGGATACACGAAGAACCAGGCGGTGAAGAACATGCCGATGGCCAGCAGCACCACGGTGAGGTGCGGGAACACGGCCGGGTTCACCGGGCTCGTGTATCTGCTCATCGCCTCCAGCTCCTGCGGGGACACGGAGGCGCTCAGCGGGGCCGGGCCGCCACCGGGCCGGACGCCCTGCGGCCACCCGCGGTCCCCCCAACCCCCGCCCTCACCATGTCGCCGGTCCCCGCTGCGACACGTCGGCTCCGCTCCCACCGCCGCGCGTCCGCCCCCTTCCGCCGCCGGAAGTGGAAGTGAGGACGGGAACGAGGCGCGGGCAGGGCGAGCCGCTTCCCCATTGGCTGGCGGCGGCTCCCGGCGGGCTCGGCGGCGGAGCGCGGGAGCGGCGGCGGCGCGAGCGGCCAGGTAATGGCGGCTGAGGGGGAACGGGGGATCTGAGGGGGAACGCGAGACCTGGGGGTAATGGCGGCTGAGGGGGATCTGAGGGAGAACGGAGGCTCTGAGGAGGAACGGGCGCTCTGAGGGGGTAATGGCGGCTGAGGGGGATCTGAGGGAGAACGGAGGCTCTGAGGAGGAACGGGCGCTCTGAGGGGGTAATGGCGGCTGAGCGGGAACGGGGGATCTGAGGGGGAGGGCAGAGGGGTTGATGCCAGGCCTGGTGAGCTGGGAAATAAGGAGATAAGAATAGGAAGGTGATGGGGTCTGGATAGTGGAGATAATAGAATTTTGGGCAAGGGAGTTGGGATGGGGGGGGCTGAGGTAGGAAGGGGATAATGATGGGCAGGGTTGGGGAGTAGTGAGGGGTAAGGATGGCCTGAGGCTGGACTCGGGATAAGCGCTGCCAGTAGAGGCCGCAGCTCCTGGAGTGATGGTTTGCAGGGGAAGCACTGCCCTCTTTGCTCCCTCCTCCTTGGGTGGCCCAGCGTTCCTCATGCAGAGCTGGCTTTGAACATCCCCTTTTCCCTCCCCCAGGATGGGAATCCATGGCTTGGCCAAGCTCATCGCCGACGTGGCTCCCGGGGCCATCCGGGAGAACGACATCAAGGCCTACTTCGGCCGCAAAGTGGCCATAGACGCTTCCATGAGCATCTACCAGTTTCTGATCGCCGTGCGGCAGGGAGCCGACGTGCTGCAGAACGAGGACGGGGAGACCACCAGCCACCTGATGGGGCTGTTCTACCGCACCATCCGCATGGTGGAGAACGGCATCAAGCCGGTGTACGTGTTCGACGGGAAGCCCCCGCAGCTGAAGTCCGGGGAGCTGGCCAAGCGCACGGAGCGCCGTGCCGAGGCCGAGAAGCAGCTGCAGGAAGCGCAGGAGGCCGGGGAGGAGGAGAACATCGAGAAGTACAGCAAGAGGCTGGTCAAGGTGACCCCGCAGCACACGCAGGAGTGCAAGAGGCTGCTGACGCTGATGGGGATTCCCTACGTGGAGGCGCCCGGCGAGGCGGAGGCCAGCTGTGCCGCCCTGGTGAAGGCCGGCAAGGTGTACGCCGCCGCCACGGAGGACATGGACTGCCTCACCTTCGGCAGCCCCGTGCTGATGCGGCACCTGACGGCCAGCGAGACCAAGAAGCTGCCCATCCAGGAGTTCCACCTGAACCGCATCCTGCAGGACCTGGAGCTGACCTGGGAGCAGTTTGTGGACCTGTGCATCCTGCTGGGCTGCGACTACTGCGCCAGCATCCGCGGCATCGGGCCGAAGCGCGCCGTGGAGCTCATCCGGGAGCACAAGTCCATCGAGAGGATTGTGCAGCAGCTCGACACCAAGAAGTACCCGCTGCCCGAGAACTGGCTGCACAGGGAGGCGCAGAAGCTCTTCCTGGAGCCCGACGTGATCGACCCCGACGCCGTGGAGCTGAAGTGGAGCGAGCCGGACGAGGAGCGGCTGGTGCAGTTCATGTGCGGGGAGAAGCAGTTCAACGAGGAGCGTGTCCGCAACGGCGTCAGGAGGCTGAGCAAGAGCCGCCAGGGCAGCACCCAGGGCCGGCTCGACGACTTCTTCAAGGTCACCGGCTCCATCACCTCGGCCAAGCGCAAGGAGCCGGAGCCCAAGGGAGCGGCCAGGAAGAAAGCCAAGGCCAACTCCAAGCCCAACGGCGCCGCGGCCGCAAAGACTAAAAAGGCGAAATAGCCGGATTGGGCACCCGCGGACCTCTGGGACTGGGTTTTTTGGGGGCTCAATGAGTTATTTTAGACTAATGGCAGTTGTGTGTCAGCGCTGCGTGTTAGTGCCGGGAAGGAACGGATGGGGCCGGGAGAGTGGAGCAGCTTCTGGGCACAAACACGCCCAGATTTCAGAATTCCAAAGCGGAACAGCTGCAGAGCAGACTCAGGACAAGTTAGATCTCAGCCTGAGCCCATCCATCCTAAAAGAGGCGGATGCAAACAGAAACTGGGAAGATAGGGGTGGAAGGCGAGCTGGAATTGGGAAGGAGGCTTCAAGAAATGAGGTCAGATTCTGCCTTTAGCGAGAGTTTATTGAGGTTTTTCCTTCTCTTTTTGTGGTCACTCTCCTTATTTAAAGCCCAGTTGTGCTCTCAATTCCAGCAATGTCCTGGCCCGCTTTTAGTGCGTAATCCAAGGAAAGCTGAGCCCAGACTGCAGCTCTCCCAGCCTGAAATTTGCTTAGAAATGCTTAAAAGTAAAAATATCCGTAAGCCTAGAACTGCAGCCTCTTCAGCCCCTGAATTCCAGAGGCATCTTTCCGTGTTGTACACACTCACAGGTCCCAGGATGGGAATGAAACACTCTTATTTTATTCCGTGTTTTCTATAGTTTTTTTGCTTGTCAGAGCCACAGGATGGATTTTGCTTTCAGAATAAAATTTGAACTCAAAAAGACACTGTTTCTCATTTTCCAGAGAAGTGGCCTAAACCGTGTTTTTAAATGAAAATCCCAGCTTTAGAGAGAATTCTGTAACAGCCAACAAACCAAGCTCAGTCTGGAACATGGAGAATTCCGATTTTAACCTCTTTGGATGCTTTGTAGACATCAAAAATCTGTGAGTCTGCTCTTTGTCAATTTGGAAAATAAGAAGCTGGCTTGTTCTGTGAGGAAATTAATTTAATATTTATTACCCATTATTGTTGGTAAAATTGGGATTTTTGTTTCCTTGCTGTGGATTCTCTTAAAAGTTTCAACCCATAGCTGTTTTTTCCCCCAGAAGCTTTTTAATTAAGTATTCCTCTTTTACCTCCAAACATCTTCATAGGAACGGGAATGGTTTTGTGGTGGAGGGATAAAAAATTATTTTAAAACAATAATACCTGGAAATAAGTCTGGGAAATTCACCAATTCTAAAAGCTGCTTTTCCACTACCTCTCCCTCCTACCTGGTGCTTCATGGTATTTCACTCTGTTTTCCCTCCATTTCTCATTCCAGGCAAAGATTCCCACTGCTTCTGGCACTGATATTGTTATTAATGAATTTCAGTTCCACCCTTTATTCCAGGAGCAGGTGCTGTGGGAAGCCGGGGACCCAGCAGAGCCCATCAGGGGGATTTGGGGCTCTCAGGGTCAGCAGCTGTGGGCGGTCTCCCCACGGCAAAACTGGAATAGTTTTCCAAAGGAGCCCTGTCCCAGCTGAACCCAGAGCAGCGGGAGCTCTCGGGCAGCTTTTGGGGGAACCCCGGGTTTATTCAGCACAGAGCAGGCTCCGGAGTGTGCCAGCTGCTGCCCCGAGCTGCGGCCTGGGCCGGGACAGCCGTGTCCCGAGGGCTCCCTGGGAAGGGGGCTGCTCCCTTTCCCGCTGGAGCCTCTCGTGCAGCGCCGCCCGCAGAGTCTTCCGCGGCACTGCTGCGGCATCCTGGGAGCCGTGCCTGGGGCACCAGCGGCTCCAGGACGCGTCCTGCTGGGAATGCTTTGCTGGAATGGCCCGGGCTCCCAGCTGTGTTTCCAGGCTTTTCCTGGCTGTGGGGATCCTGTGGGTGCTGTGGATATCCACGGCTCCGAGGCAGCAGGGAGACCTGTCCGCGTGGGCTCCTCCATCGGGAGTCCAGGAGATTTCATGGAGGCTCTGGCAGGGATGGAGACCTTCGCTATAAATATCCGAGGTGTGCAGATCCTCCTTGGCCTTGTCCTTCACAGCCACCTCCAGGGAGCGCCCTGGATGTGGGAGCAGCTGCCTTTGCTGCTGGAGCCTCCTGTCCAGCAGCGTGCGGAGAGTCTTCCCGGATGGCTCCGCCGCAGGATCCTGGGAGCCATGGACTAAGCACGGGCGGCTCCGGGACACCGCCCCTTCCTTCTGGGCAGGAACGGGCCAGGCTCCAATGGGAGCACAGCACAGGTCACAGAGGGTCTGGGCGGGAACGAAGGAGCCTTTCCGAGGGATGGACATTCTCGGGAGGGTGAAGGGTCTTAACCAGCGTCGGGTTCTGCGGAGGAGCGAGCCTTTTCCAGCGGCAGATGATTTCCGACGGACGAGGGGTCTCGTTGGGCGCCGGTCCCTGGAGGGCGGGGGGCTCCCGGAGGAGCTGGAGGAGGCGCAGCAGGGCAGGCGGCCTCGCTCCAGCAGCTGCTCCAGGTCCTGCCACGACAGCCGCCACATCTCCGAGTCGCGCGGCAGGGACAGCCCGGGCCACAGCGGCGCCAGCAGCTCCCGCAGCTCCCGGGCCGCTGCCGCGCAGGGGGCGCAGGCGGGGCCGCAGCCGCAGGGGATGTACGGGGGGCTCCCGGGGCCCTGGCGAGGCGGCTCCTCGGCCGGGGGGGAGCCGGGAGCCCCTGGGGCTGCTCGGCCGCGCCGGGACCCCCTGGCCCGGCTCCCGGGGCGCTTCCGTGCCCGCCGCACGCGGGCGGCCAGCAGGACGGCCGTGGTGGCCACCAGCAGGACGAGCGCGGGCAGCAGGACGCTCATGGCTTCACCCGCGTCCCGTCGTGGCCGCGCTGGGAGCAGGGGGTGGTGGCGGCGTCCTGTGAGACCCCCGTGCTGATGTCACAGTGCTGCGGGCGGGACACGTGTGTGACATCGCAGCCCCGCCTCACCCCTGCGCTCACGGCCCGAGGGCACCTCAGTGCTGCCAGGGGGGAAAGGAGCTCCGTGTGGGCACTAGTGGAGCAGAGCAGATGGGTAGGTAGGTAGGACACAGTGATGAGGAGGAGGATGATGGTGTCACCTCCGGGCTGACATGGGTTGTCCCATAGGACACTGCAAAGCGCTGGAGGAGGGCAAGCCCTACAGTGCAATCACCAAACCATCTCTGTTATCTACAGCGTTCCCATCCTGGGTCCAAACCCAGGGCTGTGCCAAGCACTGCCAAGAAAATGAACCCCGTGACTCCTACTGAAAGCAAACAACCAAAGCACCGAGGCAGAGCAGCGCAAGTGTTTTCCCTGGAGCGTGTTGGTGATGGAGAACTGCACCAAGGTGGGATTTGGCAGGGGAGAGAGGGGCAGACTGGGAACCCAGGATATTCCACATGGCACAGGGCAGGAATGTCATCTCCAATGGAGCACCTGCCTTCCCACACCTGCAGCGGTGCTGCCACACGGTGCCAGCTTATCTGTGTGGTCACGGAAGGACCTGGAGGGTGGCACTGTCACCATGGGTTGAGGACAGGATGGTCCTGTCTGGCTGGTTCGATGTCCTGGATTAGATCACATGTCCTGGAGGTGATGGAAGGTGGTGGATGCTGGTTTTCGGGGTATTAGGAAGAGTTTGGATCCCATCCCTCCCAGCTCCTTCTGGAGACAGTGTCCATGGAATCATGGAATGGTTTGGGTGGGAAGGGTCCAGCTGGGAGCAAGTCCAGGCTGAAGGGCTGGCTGGACAAGGCCCAGTGGGATTAGGGAATGGGGCTGGCTGGAGAGCAGCTGGGACTCAGCTGGGAGCTGCTGGTGACTCCCAACCAGAGATGGAGTCACAGGATCAGGATTAGAATCGGCTGCAACCCCAGGCCACCACCCACAGATTTCCGGGTGGGCAGAATTGCAACTGGTGGCCCGAGGCTGATGCTAATTGGGCTTGTAATAATCAAACTGAGATAATTGCATGTGATGAATGCCACAACAGCCTGTGTGGGGATCAGAGTGGGTGGAACACAGCACAGGAATGTGGCTGGAGGAACAAGCCCGTGGCTGCTGGGGAAAGGCTTTGCTGATGTCCAGAGGGGGGAATTGACTCTGTGGAGTTTGGCTGGGGCTGTGTTTGTGTGTGGTGGGGGGAAGAGAAGGAGAGGAGCTGAGCTCATGGAATTAAGCAGGAAGGAAGACAGAAGGGATGTGAGCTGTGTTTTCTCCCAGGGACACACACAGGGACATGCTGGAATGGCACTTTATTGCTCCATGGTGGGGTCCAGGGTGTCCTGGTGGCCTCAGTAGGTGCTGAAGATGGCCTGGATGTGCTCCCAGTTTTTCGGCTTGTAGGTGCCGACCCCTGAGGCAGAGGGATGTGTGAGGCTGGGACATGGAGACCCCCAAGCACAGCCCCCTGCGCCCCCCACCCCCGTGTGCCCACCTTCCTGGAGGGGACTCCAGCAGCTGAAGAACTGCCAGTAGGTCCTTTCGGTTGTGTTGGCAGCCAGCCCATGGATGGAGGTCACATAGGGACCCCAGGTTGTCTGCTCCGTCTGGAAGCTGCCGGCAAAGGGAGTGTGCTCAGGGCTGGGTGGGGGGATGCAAACACCTCCCCTTCTCTCCCACCCTCCGGCTCTCACCAAAAGATGTCGGGTTTCTCCTTCCTTGCCTCCTTCATCACCTGGAGCAGCGTGGAGCTGTCTGGGACACACACCGAGGTAGAGTAGTGGAAGTAATTCTTCAGCGTGTTGGTGATGGAGAGCTGCACCGTGATGGGAGCTGCGGGCGGGAGAGGGGCAGGGTGGGCACCTGGGACACCCCACCTGGCACAGGGCAGGGGTGTCACCCTCACGGGGTCAGCTCCAGGTTGGAACCCCCGCTTGTCCCTGGCATTGGAGACAGGGGCAGCCGTGGGCTCGGGGACATGGCGTTGGTGGCAGCACAGCCCAGCCTACCTGCGTTCAGGTACGACTTGCCCACGAGGGGAGGCAGCACCTGGGCCATGGCCATGGGCTGCTGGTAGTCGTGGTTGTAGACCACACTGAAGGCCTGGGCACGGTCCCACTTCCGAGGAGCATAAAACTCACTCGAGGTCTCCAGAGCCTGCGGAGGAGATGGAGGGTGGCACGAGCAGCCTGGGAGCGGAACGGTGTGACCGTGACCCCACAGCCCCTCTCCGTACCTGCAGGGCCAGCCCCATGCTGTAGATATTCCCGATCATGCCATTCCCATTTTTCTGCTCATCCAGGAAATCGTTGGTCACCTCCTTTAGTGCCCTCTGGATCAGATCGGGCTTGTCTGAGTGGTTGTAGGCGCACACCAGCGCCAGCACCGCCATGGCCTGGGTGTCTGTGGGATCCTGGTGTCACTGCCATCGCTCTGGGAGGGGAGGGGACACGGCGGGGCTGGAGGGTTCCCTTACCCACACCGAGGGAGCTCTTGCGGTTCAGCAGCTTCTCAGCCACGGCCACGGCTGCATCTCGGTAGTCGTGTTCCTTCGCCAGGCACAGGGCCAGGATGTCCAGGCTCTGGTTGTACCAGGTGATCACTGCAAGGCAAAGAGGGAGGAGCTGACGGGGTGCAGCGAGGGTGACACCCCCCAGGCGCTCCCTCACATCCCTGTGTACCATTTTTGCTTATCTCCTCCTTCATTTTCTGTTTCAGGATGGGGATCAGGTTGACAGTCTTCCCCATGGCGTGGACACACCGGGGGTCCTGGCAGGAGGAGAGGAGGGCGAGGACGTACAGAGCCACTTCTCCCGAGATCATGTCTGTGGGGACAGGAGGTCAGAATGGTGGGATGGGATGTGGCATCCCCAGAGCTGGCGGTGCCGAGCCTGCAGTGCGGGGTCTGCTGGGATCGGGTGCACCCCCTCCCCTGCCCTGGGTTCTCCTCCTCTCCCTTCCTCACCTTCCTGGGCTCTCTGCACCGCATCCTTCTTTATCTCCTGGAGCAGCCAGCTGTGCACGGGGCCGTGGGTGTCTCCAGCCAGGTTCATGGCCAGCAGGATGCTGGGGTTGGGTGGCCCTTTGAGCTGGGCAGAATCCTCCATGCGCTGCAGCAGCTCCTGGACCAGGTGGTCAGGGGCCACTGCAGCCTGGCACCCCTGTGCCACCGAGGGCAGGGGGTCACCAGGAGCCCTGTGTGCCACCCGCTCGCCCCCCTGCAGTGTCACCGGTCTGTGTGCGGGACCTCTGCAGGAGGAGTGACAGTCAGCGCAGCCCTGCGGGACTGTGGCACATGCCAGGGCCAGCAGGAGCCCGATGCTGTGAGCCATGCCGGGCATCCTCCGGCCTCAGGAGAGCTGATCCGCTCAGGGCAGCAGAGTCCCTCAGGCACTCATCTCTGCTGCTGTGCCCCCTGCTTTTATCTGCTCCTGGTGCCATCCTTTGGTCACCTGCCCGCCCACACCTGCAGCGCTGCTGCCACACGGTGCCAGCTTATCTGTGTGGTCACGGAAGGACCTGGAGGGTGGCACTGTCACCATGGGTTGAGGACAGGATGGTCCTGTCTGGCTGGTTCGATGTCCTGGATTAGATCACATGTCCTGGAGGTGATGGAAGGTGGTGGATGCTGGTTTTCGGGGTGTTAGGAAGAGTTTGGATCCCATCCCTCCCAGCTCCTTCTGGAGACAGTGTCCATGGAATCATGGAATGGTTTGGGTGGGAAGGGTCCAGCTGGGAGCAAGTCCAGGCTGAAGGGCTGGCTGGACAAGGCCCAGTGGGATTAGGGAATGGGGCTGGCTGGAGAGCAGCTGGGACTCAGCTGGGAGCTGCTGGTGACTCCCAACCAGAGATGGAGTCACAGGATCAGGATTAGAATCGGCTGCAACCCCAGGCCACCACCCACAGATTTCCGGGTGGGCAGAATTGCAACTGGTGGCCTGAGGCTGATGCTAATTGGGCTTGTAATAATCAAACTGAGATAATTGCATGTGATGAATGCCACAACAGCCTGTGTGGGGATCAGAGTAGGTGGAACACAGCACAGGAATGTGGCTGGAGGAACAAGCCCGTGGCTGCTGGGGAAAGGCTTTGCTGATGTCCAGAGGGGGGAATTGACTCTGTGGAGTTTGGCTGGGGCTGTGTTTGTGTGTGGTGGGGGGAAGAGAAGGAGAGGAGCTGAGCTCATGGAATTAAGCAGGAAGGAAGACAGAAGGGATGTGAGCTGTGTTTTCTCCCAGGGACACACACAGGGACATGCTGGAATGGCACTTTATTGCTCCATGGTGGGGTCCAGGGTGTCCTGGTGGCCTCAGTAGGTGCTGAAGATGGCCTGGATGTGCTCCCCGGCGTGTGGTTTGTAGGTGCCAACCCCTACAGAGAGCGATGTGTGAGGCTGGGACATGGAGACCCCACCAGAGGCCCCCCCTGTCCCCAGGCCCCCCACCTTCATCAAGGGCGTCCCCAGCGCTGAGGAACTGCCAGAAGGTCCTGTCCTCCATGCTGGCAGCCAGCCCATGGATGGAGGTCACATAGGGACCCCAGGATGTCTGCTCCATCTGGAAGCTGCGGGAGAGGTGAGGAGGCTCAGGCCTGGGTGGGGAGATGCCACATCCCACCCCCAAGGCTGCCCTGGCTCTCACCTAAAGGTCTGGGGGTTCTCCTTTGCTGCCACCTCCAGCACCTGGAGCAGCGTGGAGCCACTTGGGACTGTCACCGTGGTGGAGTAGTGGAAGTGTGTTCCCTGGAGCGTGTTGGTGATGGAGTAATGCACCTGGATGGGGGCTGTGCAGGGAGAGAGGGCCAGGGTGGGCACGTGGCACACCCCATGGGGCACAGGGCGGGAGCATCATCCCTGCAGGGTCTGGGGGACTCCAGGTGGGATCAGGGTACCTCTGGGAGCGCCGTGTGTCCCCAGCGTTGGGGACAGGGGCAGCTGTGGGTTTGGGGACGTACCCTTGGTGGCAGCACAGTCCAGGCCAGCCACATCCAGGTAGGATCTGCCCACCAGGGCCGGCAGCACCTGGGCGATGGCCATGGGCTGCTGGTAGTCGTGGGCGAACACCACGGAGAAGGCCTGGGCACAATCCCACTTCCGAGGGGCGTAAAACTCCCGTGTGGCCTCCAGCGCCTGCGGAGCGGGTGGGAGGTGGAATGACACACCTGGGAATGGGACTGGGTGGCTGTGACACCACGCTCCCCTGGGACCTCTGCTACCTGCAGGGCCAGCCCCATGCTGTAGATATTCCCGATCATGCCATTCCCCTTCTCCTGCTCATCCAGGAAGCTGTTGCTCACTGTCCAAAGTGCCTCCCGGAGTAGATCCCGCACGTCCTGGAGCTCCACGTAGTTGTAGACGCAGGCCAGCGCCAGTGCCACCATGGCACGGGTGTCTGTGGGATCCCAGAGTCACCGCCACGCCCTGGGATAGACCCCAGGAGTGGGAATGCGGGAGCAGAGGGGTCCCTCACCCACGGAGAGGTGGCTCTCAGGGCTCAGCACCCGCTTGGCCAGGACCACTGATGGCCCTTGGGCACCGGCCGCCTCCGCCAGGCACAGGGCCAGGGTGTCCAGGCCCACGCTGTACAGGGAAGTTTTGGGAATCCCGTCGGCCTCTGCAAAGCAAAGAGTGGCAAGATGACAGGGTGTGGGGACAGTGACACCCCCGGGCCCCCAAATCCCAACAAACCCAGTTTGGCCATCTCCTCATCCATTTTCTGCTGCAGGACATGGATCAGGTCGAGGGTCTGCTCCAGGGCATGGACGTGCTGGGGGTCCTGGCAGGAGGAGAGGAGGGCGAGGACGTGCAGAGCCACCTGTCCCGAGGTCATGTCTGTGGGGACAAGAGGGCAGCCAGGGTGTGCCGGCCTGGGCACCCCCAGGACTGGCAGAAACCAGGTTCCCTAAGAGCAAGTGCCTTCCCTCCTTTGCCTCCCTACCTTTCTGAGCTCTCTTCACCGCCTCCTCCTTGATCTCGTGGAGCAGCCACTTGTGGACGGGACCCTCGCTGTCCCCCCCGGCCAGGTTCATGGCCAGCAGGACGCTGGGGTTCGCCGCCTCCTCGAAGTTGACGGATCCCTCCAAGCGCTGCAGCAGCTGGGAGACCAGTCCCTGTGGGCCCACTGGAAGGAGAGGGGAGGTCACCGGGATCCCTTGGCCCATCCGTGGTCTCTCCAGGCTCTCTGTGGGTGGCTGACACTCACCACAGCCCTCGGTGGCCGTGCAGCCCACCAGGGACAGCAGGACCCCGATGCCCAAAGCCACACCAAGCATCCTCCCGGAGCCAGCTGACCCACTCAGCGTGGCAGAATCCTGTGGGGATTGGGCTCTCCGGGTGTCCTCACTGCTTTTAGCTGTTCCCAGTGTCCTTCTCCGGTCACCTGCCCTCCCACAGCCACCCTGGCTCTGCCAAGGACCGCTGGCTTATCTGTGTGTCCAGCGGGGGAGGAGATTTTCCATTTGGGATCACTGGGGACCGCTCGGGCCACTTCATGAGGCTGTGGTGATGTGTGGGATTCATCCCAGATGTCCCAGAAGGAACCACCTCAATCATCTACCCGAGGTCCTGGAAGCCTGAGGAGGTCTGTGCTGGCTGGGCACTTCCTGCTGTATCCTGCTTTACAGGCAGGGCTTGGACTTTTCTAGCCCTGATAATCTGACTTCAGTACCAAGAAAAATGGTGGAGAAGGTCATGCTGGACACTGCTGGGAAGCAATTCAAGGGCAATGCCTGCATGAGGCACAGGCAGCTGGGGATAACAGAGGGAAATTCCCGTCTAACTGGTTTCTTATCCCGCTGCCATAAGGTCACCCGGCTCATAGGTCATGGGAAGGCAGTGCCTGTTGATTTTTGGAATTGTAGTAGGAATTTTGGCCCTGTTCCTCACAGAATCCTCCTGGAGGTGTCCAGCTGTGAGCTGAGCAGGGGCAGGGTGTGCTGGCTGCTGCCCTAGTTTTGGCTGGGATAGGGAACTTTTTCTTTACTGGTTTTGGATTCAGGATGGGAATGCTGCGGATAACACACGGATGGTTCGGTGGTTGCTGAGCGGGGCTTGCCCTCCTCGAGCACTTTGCAGTGTCCCATGGGACAATCCAGGGTGAGGCACCATCCTCAGGGACATTCCCTGTGCCGTGGGGCACCCACCAGCCTGCGGGACAGGAGCTGGGGGGGCTTGGGGGCTGCCCTGCCCTGCCCTCCCTTGGTTTTTCCCCCGTTTTTGGGGGGATGTCCATGTGGGAAAGGCTTTATGGAAATATCGAGCTGCTGGCCAGGCCACTTGGACTCGTTTTGTGCCTTCTTTGGGAGGGGAGGAAAAAGGGGGTGGGGGAATCCAGGGAGTGATGGTGTCACTCGGGACACCCCAATGTGGTGGGGGAGCAGGTGAGCGAGGGATGAGGGGGGCCGACTGAGGTCTCCTCATAAAAAGGGAGGTTATAGCGCCAAAATACCTGCAAATTCACGAGGCCTTTGTGTGTAAAATACTGAAAACTGCAAACATTCCCATTTTTGTATATACCGATAACTATTAATGGATTTAAAAACTGATTCCGAAATAAACCCCTGTATCTGCTGTGTTACAGACAGGATGTAGACTGTACGGAATCCTGATTACGGAGCGATACGGTTTGAAAATACAAACATATTTCTGTATCCGGGGCCACGGCCGGGGCCGCTCCCGGAAGGAAACGCGGCAGCCCCGGGAGCGCAGACGCGGAGCCGGGAGCGGCGATGGCGGAGCGCGGGGAGAGCGCGGGGAGCGGCGGCGCCGGGCCGGGGGCACCGGGAGCGGCCGCTCCGGGCTCGGAGGTGAGCGGGGAACGGGGGCAGCCCCGAGCGGGCGGCGGGGACCGCGGAGGTTGGGTGTCCCGGCTCAGGGATCGCTGTCCCGTCCCGGGGCACGGAGCGGGAAGGCGGCAGCAGCCGGAGCCGCCTCTGCCCTACGGGGCCCGGGGCGTCGCTCTGGGGCGGATTTTGTAGGGACAAAATGAGCATTTTGGGGTAAAATCTGGGTTAATGTGCAGGGGAGAGGAGGAACAGTTCGGGGTAAGAATGAGGTGATCGGTGCTCTCGGGAGGGACCAGCTCGGGCTGGTTCTGTGTTGCTGTGAATAATTTGCTTTATGGAACGAGACACCTGAGCCTGCCGTGGGAATCCTGGGGTGGAGCCGGGAAGGGAACGAGGTCTGACCGTGGGAATGGGAGTGGGGGTCAGGCGGGGCCCCCGTCGGTCACTGGAGCCGTGAAGGCGACGTATAGCGATGTATGGCGATGTATGAGGGACATATTGATTGTAGGATTATCTGTAGGGATATATGAGACATTGGTTATTGGGTTGCCTACAATTACACATAACGGTTCTATAGAACGATGGTATAACGAGATATATGTAAAAAATCCTCCGTCGTCATCCTTCTCCCAGCCCCGCCGTGTTTTCAGGATCCTGGGGGAAGAGTTTGGGTCTGCACAAGGCTCTCGGGCACAGATTCTCGGGGTGTCCCGTGCAGGGCCAGGATCTGGGCTCGATGCTCCCTGTGGGTGCCTTCCAGCTCAGGATTTGCTGCGATCCCGTGCCCCGGGGGTGGAAGGAGGGGGATCCGCGGGGTTCCCGCCCGCGGTGCTCGCGGGGCCGCGGCGGCAGCGCGGGTTAAAGGCGGAGCCGGGACCGGCCCGGGCTGCGCCCCCCGTGCTGCCGCCCCGTGGGGAGCGCCGGTACTGCAGCCCGGGCGGCGCTGGGCCCGGGAGCGGCGTGGGGCGGGGTCCCGGGAATGCTGAGGGGTCCCGGGAATGCTGAGGGGTCCCGGGAATGCTGGGGGGTCCCGGGAATGCTGAGGGGTCCCGGGAATGCTGAGGGGTCTCGGGAATGCTGAGGGGTCCTGGGAGTGCTGAGGAGTCCCCAGGAATGCTGAGGGGTCCCGGGAATGCTGAGGCGTCCCCTGCCCGGGGCACTCGGCAGCACATCCCTGATGTGGTGCAGCAAAAGCAAAGTTCTGGGAAGTGGGAGGAGGTTTCTGGAATGGAATTGGGATAGGTGCAGATCATACCATGGAATCACGGGGTGCTTTGGTTTGGAAGGGACCATAAAGATCATTTACATTCTCCTGTCTGATTCCACAGCAAAGAACACATCCCAAACTGCCTCCTCACCCTCGTGGATACCAGGAATGATTTCCATAGCACTTGTTTGAAAATGGGAATGGCTGTTGGGAGCTCTGGCAGAAGCACCTGGAGACCAAATAGGAACAGAAATGGGATCATTCTGGATGCTAATGGAGGTGATCTTTTCTTTTTAGGATGTTCCTCTGATTGATCCTTTCACAGGAGTTTTCTGGGGCACGTTTGAGGGTAATTACAGGAATTTCAAAACAGTTGAAAAGCAGTGGGGAAAAAAATGTGAATTTGATCCCTTTCAAGTAATTCCAAACTTCTCCCACAACACCATTCTAGAGGTTTAAGGATAAAGGATAAAAGGATAAAGATGCAGAGGAACAAATGTAAACCCCCTCCTGGCTCTCTGACAGAGCAAACCTTACAGTAATCCCAGCAGATCTCTGGGAGAAACTGTGGCATCATAAGGTTTTCCAGGAAAGAAAAACAAGGACAGGGATGAGGGACTGGGCATCCAATTAATAATGATTTGATAGATGTAGGAATGATTCTTGTGTGCTTGATGCTCCCCTTTCAATTCCTGAATAATTTTAAAATTACTCCTTTAATAAATCATCTAAA
>VZTJ01001087.1:0-46496 GCA_013397795.1 Orthonyx spaldingii | reverse complement strand
CGAACTCAAACCACTACAGTTCTCAAAAATATCTTGAGTGTCAGGCTGCACATGTAGACCTGATCAGAATTTCTGTACCAGTGTAGATGTGGTCACTCTTTTTCCTGCACTGGGTGCACTTAAAACTGCTCAGTCTTTTTCCCTTTGCCTTGTCATGGTGTAGTTGTACTCAGACACTGATGCTGCCCTGACAGGACGGCTTCTGGGGCTTGAGTCCTCGTTACCTTGCACCACACAGCCATCCTTTCTCCACAATGCCTGGACCTGCCTAGATCAGAATCATGAGCCATGCTGATATGATTTTAATCTGTGCTCAGTTGGCTTGCCTTAGAAAAAGAAAAAAGTCTGTTTCAAGGTCCAATTTCCTTAGTTGATTTCATGTTAGGAGTCACTGGAATTTTTTGTTTTCATCTTGAATATGTGAAATATTTTGTATAAATTTTGGGAGTGGTCATTAATCATCTCTTACAAAACTTACTGGTTAGCATTGCATTGATGACCTCTCTCTATTCCTCATGCTGAGTGATGTTCACTGTGTTAGCAAACAAAACAGACAAAAGGAAAATGAGATCTAGAAAGATGTGAACAAACATCTGCAGAGTTCTCCTCTCCTGAATAATAAGCATCATGCTACTATATTATTTCCTTAGTATTCTCTGTGTATTTGTCATCTCTTGCTGTGCTCCATCTAATTTACAATCTAATCCCTACCAGAAAAAAAGAACTTGGAGGTTTTATTTGCCTAGTTATTATGCATACACAGTTTAAATGTTAAAATGTTTAAATGATGTGGAAAAAATTCAATGGACAAAGACAGGAGTCTCCCCCTGCAACATATCCTAACCAGCAATTCACCCCTCCTTCTCCATTCTTCCATTAATCACAAATTAATTACATGATGATTCTGAAATGAATGAAGCAAAAACAGAACAAGGAGGCAGCTCGCAAACCCACTGTAATTTGCAACTGAGTTGTGTTACTAAGTGCAACCCTAGTGTATTAATTAATTTGAATTATCACTTAGCCATGTGTTCATATAAAAATTTTGTTTTCCTGTATTTTAATTTTGAATGTTTCCTAATGAAAACAGTCATAGATAATTTTGTTTGGAACATCAGCTCAATGAAGCTGGTGAATAAATGCATCTTGAATTTCTTAAGCAAGCTGAATTCAAAATAGTGGTATTTATTGATGGATTTTTTTAAATCACTGTGTCTTTTATCCTTTGTATTTGTGCTACTGAAAGTGTCAAGTAAGTATAGACTAGGTATGATTAGCTCCGATATTCTTCCAGAGGGTAGGTTCATCAGTCTAGCTTTGAATCTCTAATGCATAGTGGAAGCTCTTGTTTGATTTTTAGAGGTAATGTTGCCAATACAACAAATTAGGCAACATCCCTCATAGTTTAGATGAGTGAAGTAAAATATAAATTAGAAACCATACCTTGGTTGATCATTGCCTCTTAGCTGATATGGGTTCTTTTCTCCCATGATCTAACTCTAAGCAATTTTTGAAATGTCATAGTGCCTCTGTGACTCCTTAACATTACAGCTTTGTGTTAGAAATTCAATTAATTCTGAAAATCAAATTCCTGTTCATTTTGTCAACGTTCAGCTATTGTAAAAACCTTATTCTCTTATTGTAAAAACCTTATTCTCTTTTTCTAGACCCTTTATACTCATCACAGTTTCTAGCATAGTTTGGGACTATAAAATGCTCTTCTTAGTTCAAAGTTATACACAAAAGACTTAGATTTCAAGTGTTTCTAACCCTGGTATTTGTGGTGCTAACCATGAAAATATTAACCAAATTTCGAGCCTCATAGCATTATTTACCTGCATGTGCAGACAGCCTGAAACAACATCTCTAGTTAGTCTGATTGAGAAAAAAAAAGGCAATTCAGAGCTCCTTAGATCCTACTCACTTTCCAAGATTTATGTTAGGGATTTTCCCAGGGTTCTGCATATTTGCCACAAAATTTGTGTTTTCTCCCACTTTTTAAATGTTGTTTTCTGGTTTCATGTCCTACTAGAAAATATTGCAGTAGTTTCATTCTCTCTGAGTTTGCTTTGCTGAAGAAATATTGAGGTTACATTACATTTCTGAAGAGAGATCTTACTGCCTGAGACATAAAAATGTATTTAGGGTTTGCAAAGAACTTCATCTGTATCATGTAGCAGCTGAAGAGATGAGAGAGAATGAAGTGGAATTACTTATTAGTTCTCTCAGCCTCCTTTAATTTTGAGAAACTGCAAAAGAAGTTTGTTGTAGACAAAAAAATGTATAGGGTCAGGACATTTAATATGTAGATTTTGACCTACAAGCATCTATGGCTACTTCAGCCAGTCACAACATGATTAAAAATCCAAAAGGACTCTCTTTCTGATCATACAGATATTATTGAAGGGTGCACAGTAGGTATGATAGAAGTACTGCAACATTTTAATCAGATTATCTGTGACAGAGAGGCTCAGAAAATAAAGAAATATATATCCTTTATTTGAAGGATTGTGACATTTTGACACTTTAAAAAATTGCTGTATTAATATTGCTTTACTGAAGGAATATTTGCTTTATCTTCCATCAAAGAAATAATGGAATATATCCCTGTTTCTTTAATTTCACTGCTGTGTTCAAGTAGTTCATAAGTAATTGGAATGTGGAAATGCAAGGGTGAATTGCCAGAGTTCTCTCTAAACCTATGGCAGTTGTACAGTGGAGTGAGCCTGTCTTTCCAGGCATTCCAGAAACAGGCGTTTGATTTCATTGACCTCACCCACATTGAATACTTGCTGCCAACTGAAATCATTTCAGCAAGATGCCGCACATAAAGTGGTTTTAACAATTTTACTTTTCACTGGAAGAGTAATTGCATTTCTTGTCGGGGTGGCTCAGCCCACCCCCGAACGTTGGTGGGATAACTCCGCTGTATGAGACCACCCCTTGGAAAGCGAAGTGGTTTCTCCCTGAGTTACCTTACCTGGATATGTTAATCGTAACCTGTCCCCTGATCCTATCCCTTGCTCTCTCTGTATTCCCCCTCCTCCCTCTCCTCCCCTGTGCCCCTTGCCCCCCAAGCCAGACCCTATAACAAGGGTCTCCGAAGGCCATTCGGCCTCTTTTGCCGCTGGACCCCTGCAGGAATAAAATGCTTCTGGAACTCCATGCGACTGAGCCGTCTGATTCACCCTGGTAACGCTTGAGCCATCTAGCTGGGGGGAGGTGAATAACTGCCAGAACACCGGCTGGGGTAGAGGACAGAATTATCTGCTTCAGTACCCGGCAGTACTGGCCAGAAGGGTCTTTTGGAGCCTCCACGATCCTCCTGGTGAAAGCAGAAATTCCACCCGCCCCACACCTCCCCCCGAGACAGCGTTAATTTCTGATTACTTCAACACTGCAAAACTCAGCAGAAATTTCAAAGCTTATCAATTAAAGTGCTTTCCAATCAGGCACATTGTTGAGTATGTCCCTTCTCCTCCTTATGCAGTAAAATTCAGACTGCCTGTATTACCTCTGTGCTCTCATTAATTTTAATTTCATCTTTAAAAGGAGAATACTATTTCAAGTAGAGAAGAAAACACTGCAACCATACTTAGTAGGATTCTTTGATAACTACAGAGAAAAGTATTTAAAAAATTAAAATCTATCAGTGTTTGGCTGAGCTAGGGACATAACATCAGCAGCTTGTGCTGCCTGTATAGTTCTTTTTTTCTCTCCATTTAGCCCGAGATGTTTTTAAGGAACATCAAATTCCCAGCTGTTTTCATTCATCATCACCTTCCATCCAAGCCTACTCAGGAGTTAGCATAAAAACTTTATTCTGCAGTGTAGAAAATACACCCTTAGGAATCGCTCCTTCCTCACCTCTGCAGGTAGCCTGTGCTGGGTTTGGATGTCACAGTGGTCTTGATCATCCATTTTACAAGTTTCCCTGAAAGAAGAGGGCAAGACAGCCTGAGCAGGCAGACAAGGAGATCCACTGGGAGCAGGAGCAAGGATCCAGGACTCCAGGCTACCATGCAGAGTGTGCCTGCTCTGCTGCTTGGGCAGAGCTCCCTTGGCCTGGGCCTTGGTCTTCAGGAAAATATTTGCTCTGTTGAACTGGCACATTTGCTGCATTGCAGTGATGACAGAGGATTACTTAATTGGCAGGAATTATTTGAGATTCTAGATTGTCAGTTTGTTTAGCAAATATCAGAGCTGAAACTTGAGAGAAAGCTACTGCCACACAGGCTAAATCAGAAACTGAGCAATTCTCCATTATGGATTTTATATATACTGCCAACAAAAGTTTGACTGTAGCATTTCAGGGTGTATCCAGGCTGGCTCTGCTCTGGGCACTTCACAGGAGTGGGAATGATGGGCTACACTGACGGAGGGGTTGGGCTTTGCAGTTTCTAGTGCTTGAATAAAGTAGACAGAAATATACACACATTTTCTTTAGCAGTGTCATTATTCTCACCTCGTATTATTGGGTTTTTTTCTGCCTTAGTTTTCCCCAGAAAATAAGAAACAGGCTACAGTGTCTGTACTATGTGAAGAACTCCGAGGTCTTGCTGTTTCTTCTAAACAAGTAATATGCTAGTGTGATAAGTCCATTTTATTTTCTTCAAAGCTTCTTGTAATGGTTTCTCTAATATCAGTAATTCTGCTCTTCTGTGCAACAGAACAATTTTTCAAGTAATTAACATTAGACTGAAAAGTGGGTTGAAAAATACTCTTAGACTAGAACAAAAAATGTATTCCAGCCTGCTTTTATGAGTCTCCTTCCGTTGCTCAGAATGTGTGATGGGTTTTATTGCCATTTTTCAACTTCCTTATATTCTTAATTTTGTTGCAGTGTTTCAACAAAAGGCCACTCGAGTGACCAGTGACAACAGCAGGACATACTGCGAGCCCAGAAATCCCAGTACAGAATTTAATTTAGCTCTTTAACTGCCTTGATATTTTCCAGTAGAACTAGTAGAGTTTTGCTGTGACTTGATTTTAGGTGATTTATTATCTGTTTTGCCACCTACAATTTATATCCTTAATGGTATTGCAGCATTAAGAGATCAGATTAAAGAAAGAAGACTAAAAGTTATCGTCCTGTAGGAAAGATTTGTAGAGTCAGAGTTACTTTACATTTTTCTGTTTCCTTTCATCACTGTGATTAAATCCAAGCAAAAGAAGGACAGGAGGGTTCAGCTGTGCACTAATTCCGGCCAAGGAAAGACAGCAGTGGGAGGAACACTTTCCTGGGTGCCCCAAGATCCATGTAAAATTAATTACTTGTGGCAGTCCAGTTGTTTTTTGAATTGCAGCACATTACAGTGTTGCTACTATAAATTCCATTAATGGTACTTTAAAATAATTAACAATGTTACGTACAAAATGTATGAACACTAAGTGAAGATACTTCCTCCTGCTTCAGTTATCAAGTAGCAGGTCAGGATTAAGGCATATAGAGCAGCATGTAATCACTGATTAATTTCAGCACTGGGGAACTGTAGTCTCCAGTGCTACTGACATTACTTTACATGAATGCTGAACTACTTAGGAAAAGAATACAGGACCTTCTAGATCTTGTTGTGGTGGAATATTGGTAGCATAGCTCTACAACCAACCTAGTGGCCTATGATGGAGGGACTACATGGTTTTATGGGTCTGAGGAAATACACTCACACCCCTTTTGCTGATATGAACGATGCAGTTTTACCTAACCTGGTCTGATCTTCAAATAATCGTATCAGATGAAAGGTTCCATCAAAATAAAACAAATTAGCTGTGATGCAAAAGAGTAGAGATTCATGCTCACTGTGTGCTGGTATGAACAAAAAGAGGTACTGGGAGAAGACACAGTAGCTGTTTATTCCCTTCCTTAGTATATTTCCCTTTGAACAGTCCTTCCTTGCTTGAAATCAAGAGAGTGGTGCACGATGTAACAGAAAAACTGACCCACATCATATTGATGGTTTAAACTTTTATCCTGGCCACACACCCCATGTAGTGACACAGGTGCAACAGCCCCATAGAGGGCTCAGAGACCCCTGTTTCATGGCTGTTCATGTGTTCTGGATCAGCCATTCCAGTATCTAGCCTGGAGAGAAGCAGTGCTACACCTCCCTGGACCAAGCTGTGAATCTGATAACACACATCTTCCTTCAGTTGTGCACCTGTATCATAATCTCCAGGAACACTGGGCTGCAGTGTTTTCTTGTTGCTGCAATGTATTTAATAATTTGGAGGAAGGAAATCTTGTGAAATTTCAAAATGCTTCCTGACAAAATTTCATCCACAACTTTTGAGGTATGTAATGTATGACACTGAAGAAGAAAGGGATAAAAAGGCACTGTGGATGTTTTATATAGCAACTATTTCCTTTAAAATGTCAGTATTGTAACTGTAGTGCTAGAAGGAAATTCTTTTGTGAACCAGGACTAATGGAGAATCCATGGACCAGGCCAATAGTAATGAACGAAATGTTTGGGATGCTGCTCTACTGCCACAGAGTAATGGTAGAATCGTCATTGATTTGTTGCATTTCTTGCTTTGTACATTTTGTTGTAGCAGCACACAGAGGTCACACTGACACAGTAACTTACAGCACTGTGGTACATAACATCCCTCCTGAACAGGAAGAACTCATCCATATGCAGGAACAGGTGAAAAAGGGGGCAATTTCTGTGGATGAAGCCCTTGACAGATTTAAACAGTGGCAGAACAAAAAGCAGAGACCACCATCCACTCAACAAGTATGTGTTTGAAATTCGTTCCTTGATAGGAATCTTGATCAAAAGTTCTAAAAACAAGATCTTGTGTTTTGGCTCCTGCATATGAGGTCAAAAGTAATAATCATTATTTATATGCAAATCAGCTGCTAAGGAGCTCACTGCTTGTGGTTCTGAATTTTCTACATACCCATTTTCACTGTTTGATTACTTGAGAGGTTTACTGAATTTGGTTAAAATCCAGAGTTAAATATTTTGGTCTCCTAAGATTTGTGCTTTAAACTGTTGGTGATGTGGATCTTTCATGAAACCACAAATTTTATGTGGCCAAACAAACCAAATATGCTATTAAGCATTGTCAGCTAACAGAAACATGACTATACCAAACACACATTTATTGTAGTCATTTAATATATATTAACTTACATCAGGCTTTATGCCTATCTGAAAGTGTTGAATTTACTTAGTGAAATCCACAACTGTTGGCAATGCCCTTCAACTCCTTTGTACTCAATGTATGAAGTAAATTGAGGTGTACAAAAACAGGATTTACAAAAGCCCACACACTGAATCACTGAAAGAACTGCATCAAAGCTGCAAGCCATGGAGAGGAGGTTTGTTAATCACTTCTAAAAAGACACATGGAGGAAGAGGTTATGCCTTCATTTTATATGAGGTCATGCATTAACAAAAATAATTTCTTGTTGTCCTTTAGGTCATTTAGTAGAAAGACAAAAAGCAAAGCTAATTTACTGCTTGACAGGGTGGGAGAGCTATCAGATGCTGCCAGCAAGCAGAATGGTCTTTGTGTTTGCTTCTACTTAAAAGTCTGAGCTTTGTCATCACAGTGCAACACTTAACAGGACAAGTGCAAGGGCCTGGAACAGTTTGGGAGCCCATTTCAGGAACTGGGCACCAGCAGCACAGCACTAGGAATGTGGTGGATACCCCCTTCCAAATCCATCTGCAGTCATGCATGCAGATGTGTTGCTGGTATTGCTCTCTCAGTCAGGGGCATTTCTTGTGGGAAGATTGTATCTAATCTGTGGCATGATAGCAGCACCAAGTTATAAGTCTTTTTTTTTTTCTTGGTGAACTAGAAGATGCCTGTATTTCAAGGAAGATTTTACTTGGCCTGTTTCCACTGCTTCAGGGGAAAAGCTACTTTGTAATGGTAGTTTATACCCTGCATTGAATCTGTGACTTTTCTTTGGTTTTGTTCCATAGAAAAGTCTTTTCTTGCTACTCCTCTATAAACATGATGAACTTACTTTATGCTGTCACTGCAGTAGTTTGTCCTTCACTTGGATTTTTTGAGGAAAAATCGCTTGTCAAAAAAAAACCCAACCAACCCAACCCCAAAACAAAAAACCCCAAACAAACAAAAAAGAACACCCAGGACTCTGCCATCTAATGCCAGAATCATTGTAACTTACTGCTGGCAGAGATAACTCCACAGACTCTTAGGTAAAAATGCTAAAATTAACATTATAAACATTTTTCAGTCTTTTAAAATATTTTCCAGGAGATGTTTGGTTTTCAGAATGCTAAAGAATTCAGCTTTTTTTAGTGACCTATTATTTTTACATATATTGATTTCTGATTTCTGCTGCTGGTTTTAAGCTTGTCTTTTTACTTAAAGGAAAAAGTGCATCACCTTAGAGACACCACTATCAGAAACAGACAAGAAAATGAAAACATGAATGGTAAGTTGCACTTTTTCTGCCTCTTAGGACTCTGAAGCCTTGAACTATAAGTATAGTGCAGAGATCTGATCCAAACCTTTTTGGATCGGGCATTGAATTTGTAATGAACATTTTCCGTATCTGACCACATTTATTTTAGCATAATCGTGCCTTCAGCACTGTCAAGATTTCACTCCAAAGATGAACTCACTGTGAGTTAATGAGGCAGAAAATTTACCAAATCTCTGTGGCTCAGCTTTCCTGCAGCCCATTTCCTACTGCATCATCAGAATTTGGGTGGATGGCTTCTTTAGAATAATTTGCTTGATGACTTCAATATTTTATTTGTAAATCAGCTATCAATTTGCAAATTCTTGATGAACATTTTATTGCTACAGCAGTTTTCGTGAGTATTGTGGTCATTATTTAAAACTGTGTCATTGGTGATTCAGGATGCCTTTTTCCCTTTTGGGGGAAAAATGGGATTTTTGGGTTTGTCTTGTGCAGGGCCAGGAGCTGGAGTCAATGATCCTTGTAGGTGCCTTCCAGCTCAGAAGATTCTGATTCTTTGTGATTGAATGTCATTTACAACAATATAAAACTTCTACTTTTCCTGCAAATTATTTTCTCGTTATGAAAAGAATCTATTAGATGGTATTGGTTTTAGGCCCATGATTTCTGTAAACTTCAGTACATATGCTAAAAGGAAAATTAGTGGGGTTTTTTTCACATTGAACTTAGTACCATTTGTATATCTCTATTTAAAATTATCACCTAAATGTGTTACTTCCTTACTGCAAGGGAGAAAAGTAATACACAGTACTGCTTTCCTTATTCTCTTAGACAGTGTTGTATTTATGTGAGCTTGTGAAATACTGTAATTAAGGGAAATTCTTGCTGGCCCAGTGGCAACTTTGCAGTCCAGATATTTCAGCTTTAATATCCTCTGTGGCTGGTAAGGGTGCAGTGTCCTGAGCAAAAGTCTTCACAAAGTGCTCAGAGCCTGAGGGCTTGGGATCACTGCAGTTCATAACATGAGAGTGATTCTTGAAATATATTTGTCTGTAGGGTTTAATTTTAAGGCCACAGCAGCAGTCCTGCCTCTCTAGCTGTCCTCCCTCTCCAGGGTTCATTTATTGAATCATACTAGCAGAAATGTAGTATCAACACTAGAATTGTTAATTTTGTGAAATCATCCAGTAACTCAGATAATGATCATTATATTCCCTTCTGATCCTAACCTCTCTGCCCTCTGTTACACTATCATATATCCTGTGATGTATATAAATCGGCAGATTAGCACTGCAGAAATACAAGGGGAAGAATCATTATGGAGGCCCCTGTCTGTGTCCAACAACAGAAATCAAATATTTCCATGATTGAAAAAAAGGACTTCCTCTAGAACTGGAGGCATATCGATGGCAAGAGTAAACAAGGATCTCAGAAGGCCAATACCTATTTCCAGACATAAACTAATTGCCTGCAGCAAAAATGACAATCACTTTCTTCTCTTCTTCAAAGTTCCTAAGAAAGGCAGACCAGACAGCATTAATTTGAGAGTTTGTTTCACATGCCATTTAGTAAAGTGGTGTATGTGAATGTCAGCAGTCGTCAGATTTGTTCAAAGAATTCTAGTTTTTACATGTATATACAGACTCTTCATTCTGTACCTTTAAAAACATGGGCCTCCCTCTCTAGATTCCATGTTTGAAATCAGGATTTGGATAGTCTTTTTCATAGACAGTTTTTGAAGTCTTGATTGAGGATTTAAAGAGATCACATCTGAAGTCTGTTAGAAAAGGAATTTCATTTTATTTTAATGAGAAAGGAAAATATCTCCTAGAAATTAGTATGGAACATAATTTTTAGTTTCTTGATAAGTTTGATCTTGCTTCCACTGTAAAAAAGTTATTAATGAGAGTGGCACTCATTTCAATCTTCCATTATAACATGTGATGCTATCTCAAAGTTCACGTCTCATTTTGTAACAGTTTAGTATAGGACTGAATAATACCTTAAAAAAATCAACTGCAAAGCAAAAGGTTCTGGCACTCTTGGAGTGAAATATCTACAAAACCCTATTTTACTAAATAAGGCCTAGGCATGTAGAATGTTCATTTGTAGAAAGTACAGGCACAAACAGTGGTTTAGCTCAATATTGTATAATACACATATGGTCTGACCTGTAGACATTGGTAGTATCTTTTTTTTTTCCAAGATGTTAGCTAACAGACCAAAACCAACAGAAACAAATACCTTAAATAAAATTTCAGGCAAATATATAAAAGATTTGTGGACAAAAGCTCCACTTTTAAATCTGAGTAGCCCAGATTTTTCAGGGTACACCATGAAAGTACTGAACTAGAAGTAGCCTATTGCCCATGGGAAACTTTATCTATGAGCAAGGCTCCTTAAGCATAAGGTAAGGCTTGAGAGTCTTGGGTTTGTGCATGTCCACTAATAGAACAAATGGCAGCAGTTGAGACAATATTTAGGCAAGGATTACTAGACAAGTTTCCTTTGAAGTCTTAAAGAACAACACAGCTTTCATATGCATTCCATGTCCTTACTTCCTAGCACATAGGAATATTTAAAAACCTGTATGATGCCTATCTGCATCACTGGGCATTTGAATTACCTATGTGAATCTCATTTAGCCATTTCTGAACACAGAATTTCAAAATCTGCCTACTATTGCAGTTACATTATGGAGCCTTGTGTGTCACATCCCACAGATTTAGTCATCCAGAACCTAAAAATATGCAAAAGATTGCAGAAACTACATAAGACGGTTTGACTTGTATTTAGCTATCCCCTAACAGCTAATCTCTGTAGAACCTTGAACTTGTTCATTAGGGATGCACAGGAAAGTGCCAGGTTCCTCATCAAAACTGGGAACGACTGATGCTCTTTCTCCAGGCTTGGCATAGCAGCAAGAACTGAGTAGTAGGTGTCCCTGCTTCATTGCTAGGTAATGAGCAAGACAGAGGCCACAGAGGCCAAACTATAACTCAGCTGGACTTCAGGAGACAAACACTGCATTAAGCAAATGTTAAGTTTGATTTATTATTATTGGTGGTGGTGTTACTACAACAGTTGTTATTTCAATGCCAGCAACTTTTATAATGGTTGAAGGTAGGTCTTGGAAAAACTGTTAAATGTTTACTAGTCCTTCAATGACAAATACACCCATGGGACAAATGAGCAATTCAGTCTTTGCATCTGTTTACTCTTGGCCTCCCTGGAAAGACTGGCAAGGTAAGTGACCTGCTGTGGAAATGTCAAAGTTTTTTCCACAGGCTACTCAACTGCAAGCATTTCTTTCTTAACTGTTAAAATCAGTAGGTACTGACACTGAAAGTGGCCTTCCTATCCAAGAAGTGCAACTTTACTATCTGTTGCTGTAGACTGTTTAATACTGACCTGTTCCTGTAAAGTCCTCTGAGTAACCAGGTCATCCACTGCAGTAAAGGCATCCTCCACAGAACTTCTTCTTCCAGATTTTGATTTCCAGATCTGTAGATGCCCAACCTGCTGCCAAAGACCAAATCTCTTTCCCATTTTGATCCAAAAAACACCCAGAAGAGCACTATGCACATTCTACACACTGGCAGGTTATTGATTACATTTGCTATCCAAAATGTCTGGCTTCATTCCCCAGCCCTCATCTGTGCCTTGTTTTTAGTCTAAGTTGCTAACGGATTGCTTATTCATCAGTTGATGCCTCTCCAGCTTGCAGTTTGTGTCTAAGTGGAGTTCCCTGAAAACTAAAAAAACACCTCTTATTTTTGAGCACAACCACCAATTTCTGTTGTCTCTGCTAGGTCAATAAGAAGTTGAACAAAGACCCTAAATTTGACATTTGAATCCATAGGCACTAAAACTTCTTTAGCCAACAGAGTTAGCAAAGTTGAAATAACATGGGATCCTGAAGCACATACAAGCTATTGTATGTTTGGAGAATGAGGAAGTCATAGAAAAGCGACTTTTTTCTTCATTACTTCAACAGCATTTCTGTCAGGATTTCTAATCTTGAAAATACTTGTTGGAGTTCACAATAGTGTCCATTGGACTTGTGAAGGAACATCTTTAGCCTGTCTTATTCCCAATTTCTTAGCTTCACATGATGTTCAAAGTTTAAATCTAGAAAATAATAAAAATTAATTTCCTATTAATTGCCTATTTGTCACCAAGTCAAGTCTTCATGATGTAAGCTGACAGTCCCGCTGCTGACAGGAGTTCACCAAGACAATGAATCTCCACGTACCTCTCACTTCTCCTAATTGCCACCAAGAGAGACCAGCCTTGCTGTTGGGAGTAAGATTTGTATAAAATGCACCTCATGTCATTCTCCCACACAACTGCTTATTTCTGTGAATGTCTCTTTCTCCCCTGCTCCCAGGGACATGAGTTGTCATCATATTTGAAGTAAAGCACATAAAAAGTGACTCATCATAGGAATGTGTTTTCTGAATTGCTCAACTTTCAAGGATATGTTGCACAAGCCTAACTTACTGATTTAAATGATTATTGATTGCATCTTTTTCTTTTTAGTGTACGACTAGGAGTCCAACAGACAAGGAACAGATGCCTAATAATCCAAGGTAAGAGCAGGTGTATGAATGCACACAGACACACTCACGCACAGAAATGTTGTCATGGAAATAAACACTTGTGGAGGTACTTTCCACCAGAGTGCGTTTGTGTAACAGGAGGATGGATGTGCATCTCAGACAGAGGCTCTGATTTCACAAGATAAACTGTTATCCTCACACAGTCTGGTTTGTAATAGAGCTTCTTTTTTGTCAGCTATCAACCTACTCTTGTTTAGTGCAGGGCAGATTAGCAAGCAGTGAGGCACTGAGCTCACTTATGGGTGCAGCTGAAGAGAGTTACTACCAATTATTGCCACTAAGGCACTGTATGTACCTAAAAGGTGTCTTAGAGTCCAGTCCTACCTCCTGATTTCACAAGCAGTATCAAATATATTGAATACAGTTGAAAGCCATAGATACAAGGATGTGTCCAGATTAAACATGAGACCAGTGGTCATTTCAGTGCTGGGAAGCTTAGAGGTGAGGATACTGTCTCCGCAAACAGCAGAATTTTCTGATGAATGTGCTACTGATTGTGACTTTCTTGGGTTTGGGGCATTGAATGAGATCTTTAATAGTTGAGAGTGTTCACTATTACTATCTGCTACCTCATTATATTACTATTATATTAATATATTTTTATTGTATTAATATTTTTGCTATTATTATGCAATATTATTAATATTATTAAGTAATATTTGTTGACAGTAGAAAACAGATGCAATTTATTCCTGAAGACAACTGTAATTTTAAAGGCTTTATTAGCTAAGTTACTTTGATTCAATTTGCCTCTCCAACCTTTCTAAGTCAGGGGAATGCAGTGTGCTACTGTTGTTATTTTTTTGGACTGGAAAATGGATTATCTTCATTGGGGTTTCTTCTGCCACCCTACCCTCATGTAAAGGAGAGGGAAGTTGAGTCTTGCAAAAATTGTGTGTCCATGTCTCATTTCTGGAGCCAAGTGCTCACCTGCTCACTGACGTGCAGTGTCCACACCATGAAACAATAGTTACTTCCTCTGCTGCTGCTGCTGATCCTCTGAATCACTTGTTCAAGTCCCCCCTCTTCAGAAGTTCTCATAATAAAAAAAAAGTCTTATGAGCTGAAAATTAAGAACTACGGCTCCTTCTTCAAGAGGCAGCTTAACTCCTACATGGGCATTCCTAATGGAGCTGTATCCTTGAGTGGAGATGAAGTCACCTCAACTTAATAAGTAAAAAAGCTTTGAATTTTAAAATCTTTGAGGCTGGAGAAAATTATTGCAAAAAACTGGGTAATATCAGAGATGCTTATAAATTCCAGATTGCTAAAATGAGATTAATCATGCAAGGGGAGAGGGGGAATTACCCCTGGGATCAGAATAGGTGACATCTATCACTTTTAGAAAATCATATGTGGGAGAAGAGGTGAATTAGATGTGGGAGAACTTGCAAGTGCAATTTATCCAGAACATTCAATAAATTCTGTTTGTGAATTATCCACAAGAACCTCCAAGGGTCTCCTCTTCTGCAAAGTATGGCCTCCCCATAGTTTTCTTGCTCTTTTCTGTCTTCAGATTGGTTCAAAGAAACCACTTTTTTTAAAAAGACTAATTTCAGGGAGATTTTTTGAGTGTTTGACTGTTACAAAAAATTGCAGATAAACATTCAAGACCTACCTTTCTATTGCTCATGTTTTGACTCCCCAGACAGTCGAGTCTTCAACTTCAGTGCAAAGTTCTTAGCTAACTTAGCTAAGAATCACATTTTCCTTACACAAGGTGGGAGGAGGAGAAGGGAATTGATACCCAGCTGGTGGATCTGAAGGAATAGAATGGTTTTGATTCTCTAATACTCATTTCAACAAATACAGTTTGATCTTATGCTAAACAAACCTGGCCCAGTCTATTGAATAACAGGCATTTTTTATCATTTCCTACAGTGTGACTCTTCAGCCAGCTGCACATCAGTTTCCTCTGCTTGGCATCCCACAAGTGTTCCAGCTGTGTCCTGACAGCCTCAGGCTCCAGCCCATCCTGCTGCGACACTGCTGTGGGATCATTGCTGCACTTCCAGTGCCTTGGAATCTCTTGCCTGGGCCAACTCTGGAAGAAGACCAATATCACTAAAGCAAATTAATAAGATTTCTTGTAAAGTCAGCACTGACTTTTACACCTTTTCTTTGCTTTTTCTTTTTCCAAGATGACAGCTGACAATTTATTGCAATGTATTGCATGCTTTGGTTAATAATTTTTAAGCAATTTCAATTTTTTCTTTGTGCTTGATAAGTTGTTTAAAAGTAGGTTTTATGCACAAAAGAGGAAGATTGTAAAAGATTATGAAGTGAAAGGGAATAAAATTTAGCTTTTACTCTTTGTTAAAACATTTTTACATTAACTTTGTATAAAAATTTGTCTTTCCTATGATTTGTTGTATTTCATCACCAGTTTAAATAATTGTACTTATATTAAAGCTAATTTCTTAAGCCAAACTATGTAAATCAATACTAATTATCTACTAATGCATTAAAGTGTTTACAAGAATTTGGTTTACAAGGAAATTGTGTTTTGTTTAGTAAGTTGACTAAGATAAATTATATCCAGAATGAAACCAAATTACTTTCTACTGCATTAACACAGCAACAGTAAAGGAATAAATATGGTTAATGGGTATAATGGTGTGCATTCCCAGAGTGTTATTCTACAAAATTTACGTGAGCATGTGATGATACAAGAGTATGCAAGATGACTTGCCCTATTTCATGCACAAAAACAAAACAAAAAAATCCTTAACATAAATACATTTTGCTCCTTAACTACATACTAATGTGCCACCCAAATTCAGAAGAGGGGGGTGGATTTGAAGTTCAAGCCATCAAGGCTCATATTATTTTCCCAGTCCCAATAAATTATTGTGCCAAGTGAACTGTTAGGAATAAAAATAAGCCAAAAAGCCAATGTTGGGATTTTTAAATAATGACAGAATCTTGAAAGCATATAGATTTAGACTAATTAAAATTATATTTTCTATTTTAAATGGATTGATTAAATATTTTCAGGAAATTATTTGTTCTCTGGGGAAAACCTGCATTTCTGTTAGAAACACTTCCAATAAATACTGCAGATGTATTGCTATGAAATCATAAATATTCAGTGACTGCTATATTAGTGTGGCAACATAGCTTTGTGTACCATATAAAGCTATTTGAACCACAGCAAAAGCCTTGAAATGTGTAATGTATTCCAGAGCTGGAAATACAGTCAGTGGCTGTGAACTGAGGGGTATGATACTGTCAAGCTTTATAAGAGAGAAGCTGGGATGTTTTAAGACTTACCTGGCTACATGGAAATGGCAGTGGTGAGAATTATTTGGAAATCTAAATGAGTACAAGCTGTTATTTTCACTTAAGCAGTCCTTCTTTCTCCCCTCAAAAATATTTATATTCTTACAAACCTAGTTAGTCAGTGTATCCCCTGGCAAGCATTCCTGAGGAGCTGACATACAGATGGAAAAGAGTATGCAAAAAAATGCATGTTGGTACCTGCTGTCTTTTCTGACATTTGTTGCTTGTTTCTGTAGCAGAAGAGATGAAGGGACCTTTGCTGGGAGGGAGTCAGTCCTCCCAGACCTCCGGGTGGGATGCGGATGCTCTCTGTGCTGCCAAGGGAGAGGCTGTGGTGCAGTGGCTCCTGTGCTCCAGTGAGAGGGCACCTGGGCAATGCAGAGAGTTGTGGTCAATGGTAAGAAACTACAAAACTGCAAATTTGCAAAAATAAAGCACAGACAGTTACATCAAGGAAACAGTATGGTTTTTCCTAAGGAAAAATAGAGTGTAACAATATAGAAACACTGCCAAACACACAAGTAGAAGCCTGAGGGTAGCTCTCCTCAGGGAATAAAAGTGCACTCTATGTGCCTGCATGTATTTGCATCTCTAATGTGATACTCCACAGTTTCCAGCCCAGGACAGTTTAGGACTACCCATAATAAAGCAACTCCTGTTCTCTGCTTTGCTGCTTCATCCAAGCCCTGCTCTAGGCGTCCCAAGTACAGCAGCAGCGTTACAAGTTTGAGCAGCCCTGTTTTACAAAAAGCAAAGAATATTTTCAGTTCCTGCAGCTGGGGCCGCTACTTTTGCCCCGTCACAGAAGTACAGCTCTTCTACAGAGTGCAGAGCAGTTTCAGAAGGATGCAAGATAGCAATAGGGAAGACATGCAGTGTCACTTTAAAAAAGAAGTACTTCTATTACACCACAGATTTGCTTGGTTTATCACTCTAGTCTCCTCTGACTCTTGATATTATAATGTAGAACAATAAAAACCAAAACCAAACCAAATACACCCCACCAAAACCCAGATCAACTGTTGCCAGTCTACAAAATCTTCCTGAAAAATTGTGCATACTCCATAACAATGTCATTTCTACAGTATTAAAATCCACAAGGGCTAAGCAACAAGTTGAAAAAACGGCTTTTGTTCATTTGGGTTTTGTTTATACACACAAAATTCCCACCCACCCATACTTTGAGGCAGCCAGCCAAGGCCCCAGAGGAGAAATGAAGAGATAGATGCTTTTTTTTTCCTTCTCCAAAGGGAATTTCTTCATCTCAGTGTAGTTAATTATGTTCAAGCTACAAGTAAAATCATTATACTTCTACAAAAATGAAAGTGTCTGTTCCCCACCCCTCTCATATTCAGCATTCGTGGCCTGTTTTCTGCTGCAGGATTTACATACATTTCCTTAAGGTGTGTCATTGAACTTCAGATACATTTCTAAACAGATGTTCTGAAACAAAGGAGGTCCTGAAGTTTTGCTAACCAAATGGGCTTCACGAGCAGGGAACATTGGTAAGTGCCTGTTTAGTAGGGCATGAATGATTAAGTAAAATCACAAGAGCCTGAGAGCCTAACTGAGGCAAGATCCCTGTTGCAGGTGCTCTAAAATAGCTAAAATAATAGTTCCATTGTAAGTCAGGGGATTCAGTAGTCAACCCATCAGCAATACCACCACTCCACACTTCCAGCTGGCAATATGTATTCTATTAAACTTGAACCAACAACTCATTGAAAAAAATAAATACTTTTAACACAGTGACATCCAAGAGAAAGAAAACAATGCAGAGAGAGATCCACAGTATCAGCAAGTTTGATCTGCCAAGAGCCTCATTACAGGAGAGGTTTCAGTGAGTCAGCAGTGCTCAAAGACTGTCCACTTTTTGCTGAGGTAACTCACCATTTGGATGTAGCCTGTCATCCCTAAGGGGGGGGGGGCATGGCCTTGCTGGATGTTCACCCTATGAAAAAATACTTGTAGCATTTCAACACCAATGTAACAAGCAGCAGACTGAGAACAAATATCAAGTCCTATCTGCATTTTATTAAAGAAGCTCTAATCCATGCAGGAATGTAAATGGTGCTGAAGATACATTTCAGTTTTGGTAGAAATCTACTGGGATAAGAGCAGGAGCAAAATGACAAGAGTTGTCCTGACAGTGCTTGAGAGATGTGAATAATAAAGAGGAGGCAGAACCATGTAGATTGACTGCTCATCCCCTTCATTTACTGTAACCAACTTTCTTCCCGACAAACTTCAGAGTCATAATTCAGTAATGCTGAAGTGAGTCATTCCAGAAATAGGCCCCAAGACAAGCCATCAACAAGCAAGGTGGAGGGACATACTCAGCCACTCTAGACACACTGGGGTGCAGT
The DNA here is from genome assembly GCA_013397795.1 of Orthonyx spaldingii. Taxonomy (NCBI): domain Eukaryota; kingdom Metazoa; phylum Chordata; class Aves; order Passeriformes; family Orthonychidae; genus Orthonyx; species Orthonyx spaldingii. The sequence goes on along the minus strand of VZTJ01001087.1, from coordinate 27,816 downwards.
AGCTGAAATCAAGAACTGCATCAAGAGAGCAGGGAAAAGTTTAATGGAGGCAGAAAATGTTCCCAGGGAAGCAGCCGTCAGTTTATGCCAGACTCCTACTACAAGAAATCAGAAGAGCTATACCAACAACACTGTCAACTCTCAACAGTAATTTCAAAGGCTTGGATCAGCCTCTTCTTACATAAAAAAAAAAGCAGGAATAAAGCACCTGGGTCTCAGCTCATTTCTGCAAGGACCCTCCATACACACAGACAGTAGGGGTCCAACAAAAGTGAAGAATCCATTGAGGCTGCCCAACACTGTTAAAAAGCTGCAATTGTTTGCAGATGCAAGTGACATACAATACTAAAATGTTCACCAGAAAAAGCTCACTGTTACCATCTACACAGAGAATGCACCTAATCTGGTAAAAGAAAAAAAAAGGGGGGGGGAAGCAGCTTTTTTAATCAGCCAGAATTATAGTTCATCAATTGTAATGCTAAAATCCCTCATTATGAACCTGTGGTTTCAGTTCTAGCAGAAGACAGGCCAAAATATTTCACCCCAGAGCACTAACCTATGAAGTTTGGTTGGGTTACAGCAACTCATCAGAAAGTAACCCTGGATCCAGTGCATTTCAAGGGAAGACACACAGGTCTAATAATTGTCTGAAGGACTTTTTCCTAGCATGGATTTATGTAATTCAGCCACCTTCTCTGGTGCTTGCAATACCTTCCTCTGATAGACTAAGTGCTGTTATCAGAAGTCTTTTCATACAAAGATATTTATAGATAAAGGAAAAAACCCAAAACTTAAACAGAGATCACAAAGCGAACTTGTTAAACTTTGTTGCAGTTTTTGAGGTTACCATAAGCAGTTCTACCTGCAAGGCATGGGCTGGCACAAGCCATTGCTGTTTATTACACTACAGGAACACCCACATGGCCTCAGTCTGGAGATGAGGATCCCACACACATAATATACAGGGCCCTACAGCTTAGATTTCAGTCACACTTAGAAGACAAGAGTGAGGGACCACAAGGTAACAGTAACTGAACATACAGATTATGGCAGGTAACCTCATCCCTCTCAATTTACCATGTCAGTAGGTATATATGCCCTTTTCCACCCAAATCTGATATCTGACTAGACAAAATATCAAAATGTGGACAAAAACCTAGATATCAAATCCTAGATAAGCAAATGCCAGCAGCTGCCAGCCACCAAACAGAGCCCACACCAGCTGCCATTCTCCCAAGGCATAGTTCCGGCTCACAGCACACAAGGAAGTATGGAGAGACACAAAGGAGATGGAGAGTGGGAAAGGATTAAGCAAGGGGTAAATTGCACCATTATTGCAAGAGGGAAGCCTTCATTTTAGTTAAAAACTCCATCACAGACAATACAGTCAAGAACTTACATTAGTCTTCTGTTTTAGAGTGAATTCAGTGAATCTATAACCACAGGAAGCAACAAATGAAGTTCCTGATGCTGATCAATTACCTTTGGAGCCAAATAAGCTTCCTCACTAAAAAGAAAAATAAAAAATAACTTTAAAAACAAAAAAACCCAACCCTTTTTCCAGCCCTAACACACAAAAAACTTTGGGATTGATATTAATACACAAATGGCATATCGGTGCTACAGGGCAACCCACTACCTGCAGTGCATATTTTATCTTGCACAATTTCCACTGCCTTCCTTTTCAAGAGTTTCAATCTCACTTAATGGATCAGGCACAACAGTGACACAAGTGCTCTGGTAAGCAATAGTGACCAAAAAGTGATGAGACCAAAACAGGTGAGAAAATTCTGCTCAGTTCTACAGAAGATCCTTCTCTCCTTAATCCATTGAATGAGTTCTAAGTTGCCTTAATACCATACCTGACTCAGTTTATTAAGAGGAGGCTAAAATCACACTAACTCCTGTGGGAAAAGTGCCTGAAGTACTTTTATTTCTCAGTATCAGACACCTGTAGTAATTTCAGAAACAAGAGAAAGAAATTGCAGCATTCCTCTGATAATTTTATTGCCATTTGAGCAGTCACATCACTTCTTACTTTCTCCTGCCCACCTAAAATAGAACTTTACAAGATGTGAGCACACCATAAAAGGAGTCTCAGGAAAAGATACATTGTAACACTTCTCAGGCCGCATTATTTATTTTCTGGATACATTTTGTTAATATTTCCTTCTACCTGAGCTTGAACACTGCACTCAATTGCCATCTCAGGGTATGTGTTTCCTCAATTTTTATGGGTTTGTTTGTTTGTTTTGCTTAAGTGTCATTAACCAGATCTTGCATTCTATTTCTGACTGGTGATCTGAACACAGTTCTTATTTCTTTACCAGTTTTACATATTAGTTGTCAGATTTGTACCTAATTGTATGCCTTACAAGATAAACAAAACTGCACACTGGAGGCATGTCAGAGTGAAAATACAAACTGCTTGCAAAATTAAGCTGAGATCAGGATACTAACAAAATCAGTTCTCCAGAGCATGGGTCAGCTTCCCTAAAGAGTCTTTGAGAAAGCTACACTTCTGCTGGTGCTTGAAACAGAATTACTTCCTACAGTCCAATCCTGTAAAACACAATTTTGCCTTGTTAGGAAAGGTAAGGTATGGTACTATTTCACAAAACAAGGTAGGCAAATAATTCTGTGGATCCAAAGCAAGCTCCCTTCCTTCTCCCAAGTGGGACAAGTAGCTTAACCCCAGCATGAAAAGTGGTGTTTAACCTTCACTTGTGCAGGGGTATTCCCTCTAGGTCTACCTGTCCCAGTTCATCCAGAGCAGTGACTGAGCTGTCATTAGTCCCCACTTAGGATGAGAATGAACCAGATAAAGGCTGAAATACAGTGACAAATTTCTGATGTTTAAATGTCAGGCAAAACAGCTTCCCATTTGCAGCACAGAGCAGATAATAATTCAGAGGAGAGATTTGACTGTTCCAAATGTCATGTCCACAACTGCGATCCTGTCAGTCAGTTTTCCAGGCCTAATGGTCATTATCACCCTGAGATTCTTAATTTCTTGAGGTGACTACTCTCTAATTCACCTTTGAATGCAAGACGTCTGGCTTGCACCAAATAACCCAGATTATGAATTAATATTGTAAAAGCTCATGATTTAGAGTGTTTATGATACTGTTGAAGAAAAAGCAGAAATTTAACCTGCACAGCCTCTTCTGATCACTGTCCAACTGAAGTCAAAGCAAAGTTCTAACAAATTCCATATTATTATAGCAAGCTCCACTTCTCCAAGCTAATTTAAACAGCTCCTTTATGTTTCAACAAAATATTGGAAAAAATTGTAATTGTGTTCCTGAGGAAGCACATGAATTGCATGTGTAAGAATGTGTGCATATTCTGTGACACCAACAACAGGGTGAAAAGAAACTGTTTTACCTTGGGGAGGAGACTGGTTTAGTTCACTTACACGGTTATTAACGCTAAGGTTACAGAGTAACTCCCAAAGAAGAGCACAAGATAGCTGTTTTAACAGGCAGCTGACAAGAAGGCATTAGAGATATTGCACCATTTTCCACAGAATACCAAATTAACATAAACCAAAATCAAAGCAAATGAGATTAGATAGGGCTAGAACAAGTTATGCACTACAGGAAAGCACGTAAGTCCCCAAAGGAAGTCAAATAATAATAATGTTTGTTTCTCTCCTGGTCAACCTTGCTCGAGTACTTTCTGCATCTGTAGAAACAGCTGAGCCTAGCACCCCCTCCTCCCTCGACTTCCTCCCATCTTAGCTTGCTATGTGCCTCGAGGAAGAAAAGCTGATATCCACCCACAGACTTCTTACATCTCCCTTCTGCTTGGTTTCCTTCCCATAAGGCCAAAAAGCACATGCTTTTTCCCTGTGGCACACCAGCCAACCCTTCTGCAGCCACACAGAAATTTCCTTTTTTATTCTTCCTTAAAATTCTGTAAGCCAGCTGCAGCCAAACCACAGCATAGCCCAGAAAGAAACCAGCTCAATGGTGGGAAAAAATAATTCTCTTTCCTCCTCATGAATAAGTCACAGATAGCATCAAACTGAACAGACTAATGAAACATCCGCATGTCTGTTTTGCTTCACTGACCTAATCTATTTGCTAAACACTTTGGGTTTTAGGATATCAGAAAATCCCATAGTCAGTTTCTTGCTCAGTCTCACACAGCCAAACTTTCCTTATCTAGCAGCTTTCCATGAAGCATTAAGTTAAAGAAGATTCCCTGCACTCACCATGGAAGCTGCAGTTGATTTATTTAGGAAATTTAAGTACACTTTTAAGAACACAGGCAACCAGGGCATTTTTCCCATTTCTAAAGGGAGCATAAGAAGCAAAAATACATCCAAGACAAAACCACATTGGATTCCAACAGCTGGGGCAGTAAAGACCCTTCCATCCTCTTCTTGCTTGTACACCTCATTGTAAAGAACATATTAAAGTGGTGGGTGAGTTGACTTCAAACCTTCTCTTTTCACCCACAGCTTTTGTTGCATTTGCCTCTGTTCAATCATTCATTCATGCTCCCTCAGCCACTCACCTACATCTATTCCATGCTGACAGCCCAACTGCACGCACACATTCCCAATTACATTAACAACTTCTGTGTTCCAGTGCTGACAGAACAAGAGAAACAGTGGGGAGAGAAGGCTCTGAAAGGTCTCAGGACAGACCGTGCCAGGTTTACAGCACACACACCAGTAATGGTGCCAGTGTTCAAGCTCACTCTTGCAAAGTCACTGGAGCAGCCCCCAGGGGACTATTTGCAAGATCAAGTTGTTGCTGATTTTAGATCCAGAGGCTGCACCGGTAACCATCAAACATGGAAACTGGTGTTTTCAAAAGAACTGAAGGCAGTTGAAATTGAAGAGCTTGAACTTGAAGAGCTCAGCCTTAATAGCCATGGAATAGGCAGCTCCCTGTTACTGTCCCTGGGTTGGAGGTAACCTTGCTCATCCAGCAGATCCATTGTACAGAAATATTGTGAAAATCCACACCATCCTTTCCAGAGACAAAGGCAGCTGTCAGGATCTGTGTGCTCAGCTGCAGCAAACACTGCCCGTGGCCTCATCAGCATGACACAGAGCACAAACCTTCCACTGCTGAGCCCAGAGGGACACACTGAACAGCTTCTCCTAGGGCAGACTCATGCTGACAGTGCCTCCACTGCAGTTCCGTGGATTTTATTCAACAGCCCAAATTCATGAGCAAATACAGGCAAAGGGAGAATCACAGAATAGTTGGGGTTGGAAGGGATCTCTGGAGATCATGTAGTTTAAACCCACTGCTACACACTTACAGCAGGTTGCACAGGATCCCTTCGAGATAGGTTTTGAGTATCTCCAGAGAAGATCCCACAAGCTCTTTGGGCAGCCTGTTCCAGTGCTCTGTCACCCTCAAAGTTTTTCCTCATGTTCAAATGGAGTTTCCAGTAGCGTCACTGGACACTACTGAAAACATTCTTGCCCCATCCTCTTGACACCCACCCTTGAAATATTTGTATGCATTGATAAGATCCCCTCTGTCTTCTCCAAGCTGAACAAGCCCAGCTCCCTCAGCCTTTCCTCATAAGAGTGATGTCATGTGATGCTTCAAATTCCAATATGAGCCATGTAATGTCTCACATCCTAATAGAGAGTCATTACTGAAGAAATTCAATATAACAAAAATTTAGGAGAGAAAGCATTCATCCTCTACAGACACCATTGGAACTGTGACACCCAGGCACATCTGGGCCCACTCTTTTCTGCCTCATGTTTTTCTAGCAGCATTTTTCCCTTTTTCCCTCAGGGTTCAAAGCAAGCTTCAAGACAGTATAGTTGTGCCTCACACAGCAAAGGATCCAGCCCACCCAGCACTGAGCTATAAGAACAGTCCTGCAAGTATTTCAAGTTCTCAGAGACCCTCTTGATGAACCTGAGCATTACCAGCCCAACATTATGTATGCAATAGCAAAGGAAAGACATGATGGGGCACAGACAAGGAGCAAAATAGCAGGAATGGCATAATTCCCATACTTTATCTTCATTATTTGACAGTTTCCCTTTTCTTCAGGATGAAACCCACAATCTTATCAGCTGACGTGCTCAGCTGATTACAGTGACACACACTACATTAAATTCTCCAGCAGCCGGAGTGCAACAGACCCCATTGCTGCAACAGATTGAAACTGCCATTTTAAATCTCTTTGATTTTCTCAGTAGATATGGGTTTCTGATGAATCATTATGTCTCAGTGTAGCAGAGGGGATGGGTTACAACCCAGCTAGATAACCGGCAGTGAACACAAAAGATTGTATAGCAACATGATGTGCAAAGCATGGAAGAATAATGATCAAATGAAGGCTTTCAACCCTGAATGAATGAAACCAAGTTTCTAAATTACACAGAGCATTAAATATGTATGCCAATTTCAAATGTGACGACTAACTGCTAGGGCTATATTGAAACATTTACTCTCACTTTTAAAGAAATTAGGAGGGAAGAGAAAGACGATGCTGTTGCTGTTCAAGCCCCAGCTGAGATTTGGGCAGCAGGCTGCGTTATCTGAGCACAGCAGCTACTGTATGTACCTTAAGTCTATACTGGGGTTGCAAGATGCCACCTAGACATTTTTGCAAGGGGGCCACAGCCAGTGTGGCTGCCACCACTCTGCCACAGCTGCATGCATAGAACACCTTGGAAGATTTTGTCCTTGGGAGTAGTGCTCTCACAAGGACCAAGAATGATAAGCTCAGAGACTCATCCCAAATCCAAGCACTGTATTGAAGCCCAGTGGACGTGTCTGCCCTCTAACTTGAGTGCTTTGGCATCACAGCAGCAATTCCAGCCCTCTAAGGCATTGAACTCTGGTTGTCCTCCAGGAAGGACTAAACATCCACTTGTAAGGAATTAGGGATGCAACACCTACAAGCTCAATTCTGAGAAGCTGACCATCATCGGGCCTACAGTCATTTGGAAATCCAGCCCTCTCAGGTCTCTTCAGTAATCAGCTATTTTAAATGTCTGAAAAGCTTAAAGCTGTTCAAGTAGAAAGCCTATATCTGCAAGGCTAAGATTTAAGAGCATTACAGCATATGCCAGATGTCTTGCCAAGGACAGAGAATACCAGGAAGCTTGAGCCAAAAGTTAAAAGCTTCATTTTATGATTATTCTACCTTAAATTGTTTACTTGTTGCTGAAATATGTGGCACTTTTTCAGCTCAACAGCTGGCTGTGTTGCAAGGATCACAGAATATGCTGAGTTGGAAGGGACCCACAAGGATCATCAAGCCCAGCTCTTGACACTGCACAGCACCATCCCCAAGAGTCATACCCTGTGCCTGAGAGCATTGTCCAAGCACTTCTTGAGCTCTGTCAGGCTGTGTTGTGACCACTTTCCTGGGGAGCCTGTTCCAGTGCCCAACCACCCTCTGAGTGAAGAACCTTTTTCTAATATCCAACCTCAACCTCCCCTGACACAACTTCAGGCCTCTCTCTTGGGTCCCGTCACTGGTCACCACAGAGAACAGATCAGTGTCTGCCTATCCATTTCCCCTCATGAGGATGTTGAAGACCACATGGAGGTCTCCCCACAGTCTCCTCCAGGCTGAAAAGACCAAGTGACCTCAGCCACTCTTCATAAGGTTTGTCCTCCAGACCCTTCACCATGCTCATGACCCTTCTTTGGATGCTCTCTGACAGTTTAATGCCTTTTTTATATTGTGGACCTCAAAACTGCACATAATATTTGAACTGAGGCTGCCCCAGTGCAGAGCGGGACAATCCCCTCTCTTGCCCGGCTGGTGATGCTGTGCCTGAGGCACCCCAGGATATGAGTGGTCCTCCTGGCTGGATGGGTGAATTTATATCAACTACATCCACTGCAAGCCTCCTGGAGTTTCATTTTTCACTGTGAAAGGCAGCTAGCAAATATAAGGTATTTCGGAGCCACAGCAGGGGAAGTTAGTAATGGAGAGAGCACTCTTCAGATGGTTTAAGATATTTAAATAAATGAGGCTTAAAAACCATTCATTTTGAAATTACCCTTGCCAGTGATTAAGATGTAACAACTCAGCCTGGTGTTAATCTCTATGGGCAGACAAAGAAACATTAACCCAGACTGTTTGTTCATAATTTTTAAACTGAAATTTTGTAAGATACTTTGGGATGCAGTAACCTCTAGAGGACCCCATAATTTTTATTTTTTTTTCAAATATCCACAACCTATGGAGAGAGGACTTTAAATTAGTACTTTGCATTAGATGAAACAGCTTCTCATTGTGTTCACTGCAAAATGTGAATTAACAAACATCAGCAACTGTGCTAGCAAATTATTTTATAATAAATCATATTGTCAGAGACAGCCTTTGCTTTCTCTCTCCTACATTCACACAACTGAATTGTAGTAAAACCAGGAGAGCGTTTCCTCATCAGAGGAGCCTGTGCCTTTGAAGGCCATGGTAATGAATGTATCAGGATAATTCAAACATATGCAGGGTTCAGGCAGGAGTTTGGGACGAGAGGAGGGAGGAGGGAGTATGAAAGTTTGGGGATTTTAAAGCACTAATATATGAGGAAGTGGAGTGCTTCAGCAGTGGGAGAAAACAATGGATGACACAAGAAATTCTCCCAGACTTAAGGGCAGTAAACTAAAAGCCCCAAAATACTTAAATTATAAAGAAATGGAGAAGGCTTAACTCAGCAGATATAACTGCACTCGTCAGTCCCAACACTAGATGTGAAAGCATATTTTATGATTAACAGTTCAGCTGATACACTCTTTGTTAGTCTCAGTATTCACACAGATAATATATCTGCTCAACATTCTTTTTTAATTTTGGCAAATTGGTTTTGATCAATAGCATTCTTGCTAATAGCCAACTTCTTAATTGGCATCACAGCAAAGCTTCAGCTTCTTGTCAGGCTTGGGATGGAGAGCCCCTTCAGTTACAGCTCTTGTACAAATTGCTTGCAATGCCTGCCTCAAATGCAAAATGAAGAGTCAGCTGCTTGTCCAGGTCCCATCTGCAGAGTGTGGCTAACACATATTTAATTCATCATCCCATAAACATGGGCAGACCTAACAAGGCTGTGTGGGGCAGCCTAGGAGTGCTGATTCCAGAGACGCAATGAACCCAGCTGACTTTTGACCAGCACTGAGCTGTGATGTGTTGATAAACTAAGTCACACAGAAGAAAGATCCTGACAAGCTCCAGGCTGAAGTGACAAGGAAACAAAATGCCAGGTTGAGTTCCTGTTCTGAAATCAGGGCATTTTTGTTTCCAGTTTGAGTAAGCCATACATTCTCCAGGAGCTTGGATGAGTAACTTGGAAGAAATACTTGGCAATTACTTTAAGCAGATCAACGAGAGGGTCTGCTGAATCTGCAAATCTTGCTAAAGCATCAACAAAAATCTTACACTGAAGTAAGAAAATGATGGAGGATAAAGCAGAAAATGCATTGTTATTTATAGAAAGAAAAAAAAATTGTTTCCTCTTTGGACAACATGGCTGAAACCATCTCCACATACAGAGTCTTCAAAATCTGTTGTTCTTTTCCATATCTTTCATGTGCATGATGGGCAGTTGTGAAAGACTGGGAAGGGTTTGCTATTCCTAAAATTAGAAAGTCAAGTAAGAAAGAATAACACCAGAATATATCTAAAGATACAGAAAGTATTAACTTGGCATGCCTATCACCTATAACTTCAAAACACAAAAGAATGAACCCAAAAGGCAAGCTTGACGGAAAGCAAATACATATAAATTAGTCACTGCAAGGGTTGCTAAAAATATAGTTGATGCCAGGAATTCATAAATTTGAAAGCATATTTGACATGCATACATAGTAGGAATTACACATTCATAAACTTACCTCAACACATGCCTCAGTCACTGAACTTGGGGGGAAAAAAACCATTTCTAATGAATGTTTATACCTATTTGCATCAGTTCCTATGTTCCTGTCTATTCTTTAGAGCAACCATGGGATCAGCCTATGGTTATCACCCCACTTCACAGAATGCTAATCCCCAGCTATCAGTAGGAAAAAGCCACTTATCTCAGTAACATGGGCTGCTGTACTCTGCTCTCATTTTAGTCAGGAACCAGATGTATACAAGGAAACATCTATAAGGAAGGAATTCCAAATATTGCTTAAATTCAGCCACTGGATTATTTATGATGTACATCATGTTTCAGCCAGATTTCTTAAAGATAGGGGAAAGAGCATTTGTAGATTAAAGTAAAATTAGAAAGAAAGGAAGAAATAAGGAAAGAAGAATGTAACAAATGAACACTGCAAGCCCTGGTACCAAATGCAAGCATTCAGATACTCTTTTGAAATCCATTAGAAGGTCAGAGGTAACAGGTGGCTTTGTTACCAGGTATCAGTGCTGGGAGAGGCATCTTGAAAAGAGCAGGATCTTAAGCTCTCCTCCTACCCTGCTGAATTAGCAAAAGGAAACCAGCACTGCTGTGGCAGTGCATCACAGAAAGCTTCAGGATGCTCAGCTCCACCCTTTGGAAAGAATGGATCAGTTACTCATCTCTCAACAATAATCAAAGCAACTTTGAGGAAGCCAAAGAAAAGGCTTAGCAGAACAGCACAAGCAGATCCCATTCAAAATAAGTGCAGATTTGCAAGGCTACCTGCCCATTACACTGGATGTTTTATTGGTCAGAAAATGCCTACGTTGAAATTTCTTTGCCATTTAGTTTCATGGGTCATGCCTCAGAAGAAAACAGAATCATAAAATTATTGCAGTGAAGTAAATTAATTACAAGGTACATGAAGCACCTGTTAAGCATTAAGACTTTTGTTTCTTCTGACTTTAGATTATGCATGTGTTGAGCAATGCACTCACACTTATCCCTCCCTACCCGTTCTCCAGCATTATATGACTTCAGGAAGTTGTACTCATGCCACATCTCCCTTAGAGCTAAACAAGTTTGGAAAGGGAATATTTATTTTCTGTAGGTTAAAAAAACCCACATAGTTGTGGTTGACAGATATTCTTTTTGTTTTGACACGCTTCATCTAGATCCCTCTTCCTCCACTAAAACAAAAGGAAACATTGCATTGCTTCCACCTCAAGAATGAAAGACAACTCCAAATATCTGTTCTTTATGAAACAACTGTAATTTTCCTCCCTTTCAACTGCTATTAGAGCTTTACTAAGATTTGAAGTATTTAATGATCACACTTACAGATACATACACAAGAAGTTGACTGATCTTCTAAATAATCCATTACACATAGGATAGTACCAGGATTGTGTAATTTATTGCAATAGGGAGACATTGTTTTACTCTACATCTCCAAATCATGCCTGCTCTGCCAAGAGGCCCACAAAATCCTCAGTAGGAATTTGCGACAGATTAGTAAATCTTACCTTCTTTATAACAGAGAATCTGGCTGCTTGTGTACAAAAAATGCTCCACTGTTGTATAAAAGTGCTTTCAGTAAGAGTTGATGTGATTCATATCCATTTTAGCATCCGTTGACAAGAGGGTTTCTTTAAATTATGCAATATATATACAAAAGTGCAGCTCTGCTCGTATCATGTTTTTCATGCAAAAATATTTAACTATTCCATCCCCAAATTCTTCATTTTTTTTCTTTCCTTGAGCTTTTCTAACTAGATTAGTCCTGGCATACCTGCAAGCTCTGCTTTTTCATTTACCCTGATTTTACATTTATTTTTCGTAAGTTACAGCAACACAATATTGCAAGCATGCCTTCCTTTTAAAAAGGTCTGTCAAGTACCAACCAGTGCACACATGGAAGTGTCTAACTGGAGCCTTAATACCAATTGTCCTCATCTTACACTTTGAATATTCATCTGTAGTTGTGCAGACTGGCATAAAAATGTGGCTGCTTTTCTTTAATTTTACTGTTGTATATGAACAGTAAGGTATTGCTCTCTTTTCTTTTTTTTTTAAATGAAGATGACAAGTTGGAGACATCTGCCTAATTACAAAGGTAATTATATATTTCAGCATAGGGACAAGATCATAAGGACATGGTCCTACCTAATTTTATCCATTTTAGAGGTTGCTTTTTTACCTAAACAAGTGACTAAAGCCTCAGCATCATCCTGCAAGTGATGTTAGTACTTGATACAAAACCAGTCATTTATACCATGGAAGCGTTACTACTGCGATCAGACTCCACTAAACAGAGCTGCACTTCCAGATCGCGACTGACAGTGCCTAAAGCAGTTTACAAGGGAGAAGGGAAGTGTTATCTCTGTATTCACACAACTGCCTTCAGGAAAATGTAACATGAGAACACTGCATTTATTTACATTAACCAGAATACAGACTATGTCTGCAAATGTAGATGCAGACTCTCACAATACATTGCAAATTTCATTGGTTAGGGGCTGAAGTCCATTTTCAATATGTATATAATTTTGCTACTAGTTGCTTTATTTTCTTTCACCTCACAGTAAGAAATAAGATCACAGCAGGTTTAAAATCAAGCACACCTAATGTCCCACTAGGAGAAATGTCAAACCCTCCATGTTGGAAGAATAACTGATAGCAAATTTTATTCAATATAAAAATCCCTGTCTGGAAAACAGAAAAATGCCTGTACTGTATGAATATGCCTCACTTATTCGAGATTACAGCCTGCAGACCAGAGTGCAAGCTATCTCTCTTTTAGATTCACATCCCCTCAGCGAAAGTCATGGCACTTACTGTGTACCAGCTCTTACCCAGCAGTAGCTGAGGAACAAGTGATCTTTCATTTGCCGAATAGTAAAACCCACACAGAATAATTACTGAGCAACATCTAATGTGCTGTAAATCAAAAGTTGTTGCAGAGCCACACTCTCAGAGGCAGCAAATTTTCTGGTTGTCTTTCAGAGATCTGGACTAGTCTGAATTTGGAGGAGACCACATGATGGTACAAGCACAGGTCTCAAAGAATGTGCCTTCTCCCTGCTTGCTAGGCACACCAGGTGAATAAGAAGTTGGAATGAATGGTCTTAAATCATATTAAATCCCACTGCTCTTAGTAGCTCCCAGGCATTTAAGAACAACGTTGAGTTCTCAAGCAAATAAATTTTCTCCCCCTAGGGGTTTCCAAGTGTCTGCACTAGTGATAACAGAAGCTGGAAAAGGGTAGGAAATGGCTGGGAGAAATAACAGTAGACACAATGGGAACGGGATGCCACGGGACAAGGCATTTTCCAGACAAGTCCTCTTTGCCAGAATCTTCACTTTCATGTGATCTTATTGCACTAATGCCACTGAAAACAGAACTATCCCACTTGACTGCAGACTAAGACTCTGTTATCCACACAGCTCTGCTGTAAGATTGTCAAGGAATAAGCCTTATTCCACAATCTACTCTAAGCAACATGAGCCACAGCATTCAGAATCCTTTCAAAAAGTAAGTTTGGCCATCCAGTAGAAGACAGTGCTTTGAAAAAGTAAGTAAACTCACATGTATGGCCCCAATACTGTGAGAAAAAAGCCAATTCCCCAGTGGCATGTCACTTGGGATAGGTTCAGCAGGTTTGCTCATTGCTCATACATCCATCCTAGGGAAGACTGTGGGCCTGTCTGGGGTGACACTGCCCCCCAGCCCTTCCCACACAGCCAAGTACAAGTTATGGGATGCAGCAAGTTACAACTGGCTTTTAACAAGAACTTGTTAAGACAGAGTCCCCATGCCAAAATTTCTTATTAAGAAAGATGCTCTACTTGATAAATTATTGTGTTCAGACCACTTAGAAATTGGAGGTGGATTGAGAGGTACTTCTTAGTTACAATTTAAGGAGATCTCATCATCGCAGGGTTTGAGTCATGCCAGGCAGACACAGCAAGGTGGCTAACAGAATCCATTCCTGTGGTGGTCAAAATGTCTAAATGATATGAACCACACAGAGGCCACTGCTGCCACAAAAAGCCATATTAGTTTGTTCAACAACCTTTACATAAAGCAATAAATGACGGAAGACTACTACCAGAAGTTGTCCATCACCTCTTCCACAACCTATGTACTCTGATCCATACAACAGAACTTCTCCATTTTAATAGTTGTAAAGGAAGTAAACCCAAAACTGATATTAAATTAGTCTTCAACAACATTATATTTTTACAGGGAATGGCTTCACTTTGGTGTTTAAAAACTACCAGTGACTGAAAATGCCACTGTTTCCAGATAAACCAATATTGTTTTTCAGAGACAAATTAATCTTCAGTCTAATGAAACTGAGTGCACTGACACTGCTCTTCAGTGAGCCAAATTGTTCCAAAAATTCATCTGTCTGTAACAAGCACTGACTAACGCCCTCTTATTACAAAACACAAGCTAACTTGCACCAGATGTTACTTTAAAATCTCTTCTAATTGTGGCCAACTCCAGAATATTCAGATCAATGCACAGCATGTGCAGATCCCAAGTGCTGATATGCTCAGCCCTTTCTACAGTTTCAGCTTGGTATTGCACACATGCACGTGGCACACATTCACTCCGGAGTTTTTATCCATTAAAACCATAAACAGCATTTCTCCTCACACTTACTATTTAATTGGCCAAATTTCTACAAGCATATGAAAAAAAGTTGATAGAACACTCCAGATTTAAATAAAATTAATTAAAATGGTTTTGGGTCACTTAATCAGGATACACGACTATTTGCACAGTTAGTATTGCTCTTAAGAGTAATTGTTCCATATTTCTCTAGAGTAATAAATTACAAGGTTCTTTCCTTGCCTTTGCAATTCAATTTCTTATTTTATCTCTTGACTTCTATTCTCTCTCCCACATGTTCCTCCCTTAATTACAACTTCAAACATTAGAGGAAAAAAACTGTCACAATGAATCAGATGGTTAGTTCATGAGGTGTGATATTCTATTTAATACTGATGTCAGACTGGCAGATCACTTGGAAACAACACTGCACTGCAAGTCAGCTGAAGAGAAATTAGTGTAAGCTTTTTCAATAGTTTTTCATTGCTTTAGATGATTCCATAGGGGATTTAACCAATGCAAACCAAAGGAAAGCCAAAGAGACTGCCTGCAAGCAGTTGCAACATTTAGGTTTCAAATAGGTGTCATTTCCTATAGAAAAAGCACAGCAATTGGGTCTGCAGAGCATGTTTACACATAAAATTCAGCTTTCCACCAAGGCAAGGTACTTCCCCTATAGCATACTATTCTGTATGCTAAGGAAGAAACTAGAAAAATAATTAAATTTATGCATTTGTCCTTGTCCTAGGTTGCAATATAGATGTATTCTATTATCACCTTCCCAAGCTGGTAAAACAGGTGGGGCACTCTCCGTTATCTCCTGCCATGACTCACCCCTGATAACTCCCTCTGGGGGCTATCTGTGCTAATGGGCTATCATGGCCCCACCACATGACTCACGGAATTACTTCATCCCATTGGAATTACCTCATTCCATTGCGAGATGCTCCACCCAGGGGGGAGGAGCCAAGCATTCCCACCTGGATACAACCTGGGCTTTGGAACTGCACAAGCAGCCCCTGACTAATGGATTCCCAGAGGACAAGAGCTACCACTGGACCCTTAAGTGGAGACCAGACTTTCTACAGGATCACTGCTTCAGCAGAACCACTTCACTTGGACTGCTACCACCACCCCGACTCACAGGGTGTCAGGTTGTATCCGACTCTGACAGTGTTTTTCTTGTATTATTGCATTTATTTTAATTTTCCTATTAAATTATAATTCTGACTTGCAATCTCCCACTGGTTTGTTTTCAAACTAGTACAGTCCTAGCAGAGAGGGTTAATCCCTTGAGAACCACATTTACACTGTCTTTTCCACTATCAGCTTTTCAAGCAACAATTTCTCCTAACATTTCAGAGGTGTGAGAAGTTAAGCAACAGAGTTAAGGTAACCTAAAGGTCAGCAAGTTCTGCCTGAAGTCACAAGTAGTGCCAGGTTTGATTTAATCCTAGGCTGAAAAAGCTTCCCAATTCCAAGTTTGCAAGCTTAGAGTAACACTGGCCAGAAACTTCAGTTTAAATCTGCTTCGGTGTTATCCAGTGCCAATAGCGTCCCCAAAAGATTCACAGAGCTAGAGTTTTAATTTCAGATTGGTCCCTGGTGTGTTTCATGAAGGAGTAAGAGTAAGGGCAATGTAGAACTACAGCCTGTATACTTGGCTCTACAGTAACTCTCCCTATAGTTTCTGACTTCAGGCAAACTGCTCATTCCATATGTTTTTTGAATGGTAAATGCACATGTGGAAACCTGAGGTGAATACAACATAGAAGAACAAAGACACAGATAAGAATTCCCACAGAGATGCAGTTCAGACAAATATTGAGTCTCACACATCGTAATTCAACAACCTCTTCTAAATATCCTGTTGGATCTTCAGTGTTATCTCTCAAAAATATTTTAGATAAATTAGGCCTTAGTGCAGCATCAGGAAAAGCACCTGCAATCAGCAAGATGCTTCCACTCACCTCTTTGAGAGCAAAATGAATTTTGAATAAGCCTTCTTGTTTATCATACAGATACACACTGTTCACTTATTTAGAAGACTGTTCTCTCCTTCCTGCCTCAGTAGGTACTCAGCAATTGCTCTGCTCCTTTAATACAGTTGGAATATTTGAAGCATGAATCAGAAGGTAATACTGCACATAGTGTTTTGTTAGGTATTTTATGATAGATTACACTCATTAAACCTGTGATTATTGTTTGTATTTATTATGTTCCAAGGAAGGATTACAAAACTAGTCTTACAGACCTGCTAGAAGGCTTAATTGCACATTTGCTGCATTTGCACCAGAAATTAAAAAGTAGAAAGTTACATCCTTTAGGCAAAATAAAAGTTTGCCACACACACATAATTTTTCTTTCTAATTGCTGGATTTCCCCATACTTTATTATAGAGTTCTGACATATAAAAGGCTCTATTTCTATACTCTACATGATGCTTAAGGGATTAGAAGAGGAGAAATAAATGCAGTTGCACAAAACCTTAAAACTGTTCACAGCAGTAATAGTCACTGGGAGTGGTACCTTTACTTATTTGAGCTGGTTTTTTTCATTTATTGACAGACATGAGATCAAAGTCCAACTGGGTATTTCTGCTAAGTTTTCAAGGTGTTGTATGGAATTATTTATCTCCAATTAAACAAAAAAGTAACACCACTTGTTATTATATGAAAAACTTACGGGTCATAGCAGGATGGGGGTTGGAGAAAAAGATGAGAGCAGAAATGCATTATAAAAAACCCCCACCAAACCCAACCTTTTCTCCAATAGCTAACAATGTGTCTTTTACATGCCAGTAAGTCAGGCATTGTCAGATTTCATCCTTTTGAAGGTTGGTGCTATTTACTCAGCACTTCAAAGGGATATGACTTCATTTCATACTCCAGCTGTGATCTCTCTCATAACTAGAAGAAAACCACTTCAGATTTGCAATAGATTTTAAGCTTTTCTACCTAGCATAGAGATCTTTCCATGTCACATGACAAGCATGGAAATGACCATGCTAGACAGACAGGGACCTATAAGACTCCACTGAAGGGAGCTCTTTAGCAAAAGCACTTGTAACACCATTGTTTTTCCTGTATCAACTAACACAGCCCTAAAGCCATGCTCAAAGGAAACAACGCAGAGATGTTTCTAGGGAATGTACATGAGCAACACCAAACCCAAGTCTTCATAAACTGTGCATGTGCCAGAAGGGAATTCTGATGTCCAGTATGCTGTGACTGCAAGAGGCAAATGCAGCTGTGGGGAATCAGGCTGGAGAGGTGTACTGAGCAGAGGCCATCCTGAAAAACAGATGTAACTGATGGTGTCAGTGGGGCCCAGCCCACACCTCTCTGCAAGAACTTAGAGGCAAGTTTTTTGGGACAGCTTGAATAAGCAAGTGCTTACATGTGTAGGCAATGGATGGATAACTATGTGTGCTGAGTGTAATTTAGCACGAAGGAATTAAAAATTAATTTTTTATCCAAAGAGGGCAGCGATATCATGATTGATTTGGAGGAGGATTTGAAGGTAGCAAGTGCCTCCATAAACCAGAAATTACCATAGCAATGTGGACTCTTCACACCCTAAAACTGCTCAGTTTTTCCAGAATGGTCCAGCACAGCTACCTTGTTTCAGTGTCTCAAATATCCGCCCTCCATTTAAGAAAGCAGCTGGCCACTAATCATTGGTTTGCTACCTCACAACTTAAAGCCAAATGTGTAGTTACATACACCATAAACAAGCAGTTTTCGTGTGTGCAGCTATGCTGACATAGGAAGTGATGCAATCAACAACTGATAAATATGTGACAACAACTTGATCTTCCTTAGAATAAAGTACAGCAGCCTCCAGTTCTGTAATGTGTTACTGTTAGGGAGGGAAAATTGTTTCCAAACATGAGGAACAGTCAGCATGTATGCACTAAACATCTGCAGTCTACCAAATGCAAAAGTATTTTCCCTGACATATCTAGCCACTGCTTTAATTGCTGGCAAATTCCCTGTCAAAACTCTGTAAGCTGGTGCAAATTATGACAACAAATCCATTTCCAGTTATTTCCAAAGGGTATTTTTCAATAAGGTATTAACAGGAACTCATCACACATGTAAGGATAATTAATGTGTTTTTCTGTATGTGACTTCCTTTTGAAGGGAGGGACAGTCACAAAAGGTGGAATTGGAAAAGGGAAATACGAAAGCTGCCTTTATGTTATAGCCATATGGAGACAGCAGTCCAACATGAGGGATAAAACCACTGGTCTCATCTCAAAAAATCCCTCTGCCTCAGTTTATGAAACACATCAATGACTAAGAATTGGTTGATGCAACTGAGCGTGTTACTCTTCTCCAATACAGGCAACATTTATAGGAGGGATCCTACACAAAACGTCAGAGCTGCTTTGAGCCCAAGGCAGATTAAGCCAGGTGAGGATACTTGTTGGGGAAGGTGAAATAGGAAAACCTTATAGATATGATTGCCTAGCAAAAGATGCTGAGAATATAGAAACTATAGGCAAGATTGAAATGAGAACAAGCTTTGAGTTACCAGACCCCAGTTACTGAACAACTGAAAAACAATGGCATGGCTGATTGAATTAAGCCACTCATTGATGAAACAATGCCTTCTGCTTGCAGACAGGTCCAAGGGTCAGAGCAGACCCTCCCAGCTTATCAGAGGACCCAAAAAGTAGATTTTAGAGTTTAAAATGTAACATCATATGGTAATGCAATGATTCTTATAGGCTGTACGTAGGTGATATAAGATTTGTAGCTTATACCACGTTGGTTAATGAGAATTAGAATATTCAACACAGAAGATGATTTATTAGATTGTAAACGGGAACCACGGTCACTTTTTTGTTACCTTTTGTCACTTTTTCTCTCTTGTCGTTACACTCTCTTGCCTCTCCTGGACTTCTTGGGTCCTCTCTACTCTTTTCTTATTTCTCTGACCTGCTTCGCGCTGCGCCTAGCAGCTCTTAGCAGGTCCCTTTCACCCACACTCTTCTATAATAAACTTCATACGCTAAGATCAAATTCCAGAGGTCTCTCGCCTCCATCCACCCCGACCGTCCGAAGCCAAACTGCGCAGCACCCCCCGCAATACTCTCCCCCGTCAACCCATATTTGCACAGTTTCATAATCAATGTTACTTTTCTGTAAAAAAACCCCTTCAAATGGTAATCCAAAATGCACAAACATTACAGACATGAACCCAGTATTTCAGTGGCAAGTCTATGAAATCATCAGCTGAGTTGCTAGCAGCACTGCAGGCAATGAAAACACTACAGCTGTTACAAAAGCAGTAACTGATCTATAACACAGACAAGCGTTATTCTTTGTTCGCAACAAAGAGGAGAAAATTGCAAAGAAAATGGAATTTGAGGAAATGAGTTTCTCCAGCTACTAGATCAGTCAGCAAGATCAGAGAGGCTTCACTCACAGTTGATAGTAGCTCTTTTCCTCTTGACATTTCTTGGAAACCACAACTAAACGGCCAACTGTGGGAGGAAAAATAAATTCCCTATATTGTTTGTTATTTCCTATATTATTGAGCTAGAGGATGTCTCATGAGCAAGGAATTTTTACCTTTATAAAATCCATCCAAGTTTTTCAAGACCATCCTGAGAGTTATAAGTTTGCCATCATAAGCAAAATTTACATTTCCTTTCTTTTGTTTTTGCTACTGGGTTAAAGGGAACACTAAGATAGGACTTGCCTTAAAAAAACCCCTTGATTTTTGTGAAGAATGGGTGTGTGATCCTGTCCAGCAGCAGCTTTGGGAAAGAAACCTTAAATAGAAGAAATCTCCAAGGTGCTCCAGTAGTTTCTTTTCCCATGCCGCAAACAACAATTTTGAGAGCTTCAGCTGGCACGAAGAACTCACAGCACTTGCAGTACTGTTTCCTGACACAAATATTCCCATGTTGAATTAAGTTTTTTTAATCTTAATTTCAGGCAAAAAAAGATGTCATTCAATTTTAAGAGTAAACAGGGTAAGAATGGCACTGCTGACTTAACCAAAACTTTTTGCACCAACACTGAGATCAAACAGTTCCCACAAAGAGAACAGACTAATAAATAGTCAAAATCCCTCAAGTGGTTATACCAAAGGGGCAAGTGATATTAGAAGCTCAAGGATATCCAAATATAAAGTTATAGTACATACATCTTCAACAAGAGACTTGCCATTCCAATTTCTTTTGCTTCTATTTATTTTGGAAGTGTCCAGTACAACTCTGGAAGATTTTTTAATAGAAAAAAAGAAGGGGAGGCTGCAGTATTTATTTTTTCAGGCTTAAGTACAACATTTATGTAATAGGTCTGGGCCTGGACATATCCTCACTTTCTTCTGTAGGAAAGCACGATTGCACCTTGTTGCTAAGGGAGGACAGAGGAGTTGTCATTTCTTACCCAGTGTTGCGGGTTTGTACAAATCACAGGGGAATATCATTTAGGTCACTCATGAGTTAGAATAAGGGTAGTGGGAGAAATAAGTTACGGCAGAAAACAAGGTTTGGGTTAAAACTATAAGGTTATTTTATTAACAGGATCTAAGGGGAACAACAACAACACTAGCATAAATAAACTTTTAAAAGAAAAACATTCTTATCTGTGGAGGCCAGTGAGCCTGCACCACCAGGGACCAGTAGGGTCCATTGGTGGGAAGACCCCTGATTTGATAACTGCTCCTTAGGTTAAGGCAAGCAAGCCTTCCCCCTGGATTCCTTCTTTCAGTTANTGGGAAGACCCCTGATTTGATAACTGCTCCTTAGGTTAAGGCAAGCAAGCCTTCCCCCTGGATTCCTTCTTTCAGTTATTCAAATATACCCCAGTTTTGCTACTCTGCTTGGTTATTGGTATCCCCGCCCTCTTGCACCATGTGAGGTCCCTGATTCCAGAGAATTCTCCCTTCTGTGTTTCCTCATTGGCCCCTGCTTCTTTGTCACTCCCCCAGGCTTTCCCCATTGGCCCTCAGACCCTAACCCCACCTATGTTCTCCCCTATGCCCTGAGATGATTGGCCCTGATGCTCTGCCCACCCCTATTTGCCCCATACAAAACCTCGGACACCCCTTTGTTCTTTATCTTCGTCCCTGGGTTGTTTTGTGGCTACCACCCTCTCTGTTCCTCGTTCCTGGACCCTCCTTCAATAAACCCCCCTGCGGAATCCCATATGAAGACCCTTCTCGTCTTTGACCATCGCAGGTATCTGGCGAGTGTGTGTGTGTGAGTCTGTGAGCTGCAGTACCACACCAAGAGTGACTCCCCTGGCGATGCTTCTGGAAGGTCCTGGCATCTTACCACCCCACACCAGCCGGGACACTTATCCTTCCTCCCACTTTCGCATCTTTCCCACTGAACACGCAGGGGGCACAGAAGCATAGGAGGTACTCTTTTTCTGTTGTATACTGGGGGTTCCCTTTCTTACAGGGAACAGTTTTACAAAACTCCCTTCAGTGTGGCTTTAACTTCCACGAGGCAGCATCCCCGCCCGAATCTACTACCATGTGCCCTTCCCACTGATAAAAAGCAGTTTTCCCAAAACTGTTTCTCTGTGGGTCACTAGGTTCCATGGGGTGTACTTTTTAAGGATACATTATTTGAAATCGTAAGCAGTTCTACTTTTTCTTATCACTGGAAATGAGAGTTCTCTCTCTCTTTCCTTTTTTCCTTAAGTCCTCTACTAAGCCACAGTTTTTTAGCATCCACTCACCCCACAGTGAGCAACTTCTCTTACAGGCTCCAAGATAATTCTAGTATCCCCCCATTTACTTTATGAATTAAAAGGTTTAGTTTCTACCACTGCTTACAGAAAGAAAAACCCAGTTACAACTGCATAAAGGCCCCTCCTCCCTCTGTGGTGACCCTGGTGTCCACCATCTTGTCTTCTCCATGTGCTTTTCCAACTCTATCTCTTCTCTACCTAAAGGGGAAAAGGAAAAAAACCCAAACCAAACAAAACCAGGAACTAATATCCCCCCACCACCATTATTAGTATGTTTTACCAGTCTAAAAGCTTCTGCAAAGATTTTGTAATGATGAAAAGAGTTACTTAAGTCTTAATCTGGTTCCGAGGAAATAATTCTCGACTCCACTGTCCATTTTAAAAGCTCCAACGCGTCTCCCGCTCTAGTTCCACATACTAGCACACAGTCCCGAGCACAGAGCTGGTCCCGAGCCCACAGCTAGTCTCGTTTAGGGTGCAGGTTCTGGTTCTTTTTATCGGCAAACAGTTTTGTCTCGGTGATACGCTGTCGAGGCAGGCATGGTGAAAAGTGGGGAGAGCACAGCTGGGCACGCAGTGAGCTGGTGGTCCCAGCCCTGCCGGGCTTGGTCCCAGGCAGCTCTGGCCCCGGGCCATATGGCCCTTGGTCTCTGCCACATGGCTGCCCTGTGGCGCCGGCAGCCTGCCACCTCCACACCCAAAGGTGGGGGGAGTGGGGGAAGAGAGCTGGCTCCGTCTCTTCAGTCCTTAAATATACTGCTTTATGCTAATATCGCAGAGGTGTTACCTTTTTCTAATTGTTCTCTAGGAGCATGTCCCCTCCCCGAAACCCAAGAGGACTCGCCCCCGTCAAGCACAGCCTATGGAAGGGCCACCCCTCGGGCCTCTGCCCCTTTCTTCCCTGCCTGCCAAAAAGGAAACAAAGAAGCCAACATGGCTACCCCACAACACCCAGAAAACAGCCTAAGCAACCATCAGCAAACTGGCAATCAAATCTAGCTCTGCTTTAAGCCTCCAAACTGTTTCTCCAACTTGCTGTCCCCAAAATCACCTGCTGTAGGCTTTAAGCAACTTTGAGCTCTCAGCTGGGAGCAGTATGGTCTAATGTGGTCTGCTCTGTTTCAGTCCAGGCCACCTGTTCAGGTTCTTTATCACAAATATCCCAGTGCACACATTTTTGCTGGAATCTGAGCTTTCTGGTTTATTCCACAGCTCAACCGTTCCTGCCCTATCCATTGCTGTGTGACTCAGCAAAAATTTTCCCGTTGCACACCTGCAATCCCTCTCCAGCATCTACTACCTTGGCTCAGTACTTAGAAGCTGCTCTGACCCACAGCCCACACAGGCAGGTTCTGTTGCCAAGGGCCTGGCTAGCCCCATTATCCCAGTCTGCAGACACCAACAGCCACTCTTGAAGACTGTACTTCCAACTTTCTTTAACTAGAAAGGGCATGACCAAGGTCTCATCTGCTCTATGAAAAGGAAGTGTTCAAGGAAGCAAACAGAAAGTGCTATAGAGTATATAAGCCGTATGATCTTATCAGTCTTACAGGAATTATATTGATCTCAGCCTTCAAGTTAAGTCTGTATATATTTGATGAAAGGAGATTTTTACTTGGCCAGATTCAACTGTGAAATATATCATCTTACTAAAAAAGGAACATTAGCTCATTTACCCTGACCATGATATGAACCAAATCATCAATCTGGACTTCCATCTAGCTAGAGAGGACATCCTTCCAATTTTGCCATTAGTTAGGAGTCCTGCATTTGTCAATTCAGGATAAAAGAAGTTCTATGTTCTGTATCTCTTCTTTGAAAGAATAAAAGGAGTTTTAAAATTCAGCCTATGCTAAGCAGTTTACTTTCATGACTAGATAGATGCCGTCTTGTCATCTTGGATCTTAGTGACTGGAATACAGAAGACATTTCTAGTTAGTTTGCCAAATTAATGTTAATAGCAGCAGTCAGCCATGCTAAATTCTATTCTTGGGGAAAAGACCCAGGATCTGGCTGCAACTACACACCAAAGTACCAAACATGAGTTCTGACTTTCAGAATTCTGCCACCTCTGTGGAGGGGAATTTCCTGTCTGGGGTAGTGAGGGAGAGCTGTAAGAAGTGAGGTTTATGAATTTCAACAGACAGTGTTTTGATATGAACTAGTAGAAACATAGAAGGGCAGAACTATGAGAGTACTCAGTATCCTTTCTAGTACCTTTTCTTACTGCCATTCACTCCCTTCTTCCTGCTGGCTTCCAGCATATTGCACATTGTTTTGCCATTCCCAATTCTATGCACAGAGCGCTCAAAATTTTATCTTTTTTAATAACCTGAGAAACTTCCCTGAAACTTGCCTGCCAAGAAGACAGAAGCAAAGCAGTGTTTTGCCTCCAAGGTGTGAAGCACTTTGGCTTGACTTGTGTATTTTTTGAAGAACAGACAGCAAGTAACTCTGCTGTCACTCTATGAGTCACAGATTGCCTCCCTAGGAACTGGCCTCAGTGTTGTCAGGCCTGGGGTCAAAAGCAGATCTGAGGCAAGTTGACACTGACATGCTTTTATTTCTGTGGCAATAGCAGAATGGCAACTTGATCTCACCCAAGATGGCTAATCATTTTTTAAGTGTTTTATAAACATTAATAGTTTGCAAAGCTCTAAACTGATACACAAAATGGACCATTACTCCACTACTGCCATTTCAGGGAGGCAGAGAAATTGAAGGGAGACGACAGACTTAAGTGTTCTACACAAAACCACAGCAGTGCCTGAACTCAGACTCAGATTGTAAACCTCATACTGCCTTTGTCTGAAAGTCAGCAAATAGGCAAGGGCTATCACATGCTATCACATGGACTCACCAGTATGATTTGGGGACTATTTGTGGTTTTTATTGGCTTATACTGCATTTAACCAGAAACTGGCTGCATTGCCACATTGATATAGTCAGCCTTCTTATAGGCATGCGCTAATGCAGAGCCAGGAAACTTGGACATCTCCATGCCATGTTCCCCAGGCTTCCATTAAGGAATTACTACAAACCAAGCTGAATGTTTCTTTATCTGTAGTGTCGACAAGTCACAGGGTCTTACTCCTCTTTGATGTCTTATATTCCAGAGGTGAAAACAGAAAACATTTGAAATCATTACATTTAAACACTATACATGATTTTCTGCATTACGGCCACTATAAAACACACATATTTGTGAATTTTGCTCATACCACTCCTGGAGTGGTAGGAAATTTTCAGCTTACAGATCAAAAACACAAGCAGAGGGCTAACAACAGTCCTTGCTTCTCCCATCTTAAATACAGTGTCTTCCTTTCTGATCATTCTTTTTGTTAATTAGTTTTCAGTGATTTGCTGCTCCCTCCCCCAACAAACAGCCAACAGAGAAGAAGTAATAAAAGTTTTTTTCCTAAAACTCTCCCCAGGAAATTACATTCACATCCGTTAAAGTTAAGCAAATACACTAACATTTAAAAGGGATTCAACTGTTTAAGCTGGCAGGCATGTTAAATGTCCCCATACTCCAGTGGTTTCATTCCCCATAGTAAATACTCAACAGCTCAAAGGTGTCACCCTCATGACAGAACCACAGAATCATCCAGGTGGAAGAGACCTCCAAGATCAAGTCCAACTCTTGACCAGTCACCACCATGTCAACTAGATTACAGCACTAAGTGCCACATCCAGACATTTCTTGAACATCTCCAGGAGTGGTCACTCCACCATCTTCCTGGTCAGTCCATTCCAATGTTTAACAACCTTTTCTGTGAAGAAATTCCTTCTGATGTGCAGCCTGAATCTCCTCTAGCATAGCTTGACACTATGTCCCTTCATCCTGTCACTGGCAGCCAATCAATCCAGCCTGTCCAGATCCCTCTGCAGCAATGAAACAAATAAAAAAATTTTAAAAAAAATTTAAAAAAAACCAAAACAACAAAAACCAACAAAAGCCAAAACAGTCTGGACACCTAACAAGACACAACCACATAAAAGATAAATACTGACATCTTCATAAAACTTCGTTATGCTCAAATTAATGCAACCAAAAACTCATTAACAGTTCTCAGAAATCACAGTTCACACACTCTTAAAAATAACAAGTCCCAAAACAGAACAAAAATACAAAATTATAAGCTATAAACAAATTGCTGTTAATTAGCCCAGACAGAGGAGCATGGCAACCCCACTATTTCACTTACCGCATTCCTGAGACAGCTCCAGTGGAAGGCATATTGTGTTACACCCTGCCTACACTGCTGAGCAACCCTCTGGCATTAGCACAGCAATGATAAGCAGGACAACATACTTGGATTCAGGTACTCAACCTGATTTTGGATTTAGCTGTACACTGATGCACAGCGGAACACATGGGCCTGGAGAAATACAAGTGACCTGCAGCTACTTCCCCCTGCATTAATTTTATGGTGCCCACAAACTATATCCCACAGCAATCATGTAACTTCCAGCTCTTTTTGCAACAATTCAGAGCAATGTTGAATACAGGCTTTGTTTCAGGATTCCCATAGAAGCACTACATGCAGCAGCTCCTACTATAGTATACTTGCTTCTGGAGAACCCTGCTACTAGTCCCTTTGCCTTGTGCTTCCCTTGGGTCTTCCACATGCTGGGCTGGAGCACAGCTCTCTAGCCAGCATCCTCAGCACTTCAGAAAAGCAGCAGTACCCAGTGCAGGTTCACAAATGCAAACAAGCACAACACAGCTCCACACCAACCACAGTGGCAGAGGCTCTCCAGATTCCCTACCTCTTCTCACTGTTTCCAGCCACACCACCTTCTTCCCTCCTCCTCAGCTCAAATCTACACAGAAGTCCAAAGCAGTTCAACCTCCTCTTCAAGGTCTTCTATTGTGATACAGATTACAGTCACTTCATTTTCAAAGCCAGGTGTTGTTTCCTCAAAATCCTTCAGGTAGTCTCTCTTTGGCTCACCTTTAATCCCAACAGAAGGATGAGTGGCAGTAAGATGCCAGTAAGGCCCAGGAGGAACCACCTGTTCTATTATAAACATCCTTAAGAGTGCATCTTTAATCCATTTATGGTGCATCTGCATCAAATCTTTGAAGTTTTACAGCAGGTCATTTCCTGGCCCTGCAGAAAGCCTCACTCAGCCCTGCTGAAGAAGCTGTAAAGTCAATTACCACAGCTAATGGCTTCATGCACACCACCTGGGCTGGGGCATGGCCCGGCATGTTGCCTTCCCCAGCATTAGGAGCCTCTTCTGTCAGGGTGTTGGTCATATCTGTAGCACACGGTACCAGCACAGATATCTGTACTTACCTCACCTTTCTGATAAGTTCCAACATGGTAATTCTTGCATGTGCCCAGGCCTACATCTGTCCCACACGATAGGGGATCTTTTATGCTACTACCTTACAATTCTTTATAGCATGTGCTTCAAATCCACATGGGGCTACCAGAAATCAGAGGGTAGGCATGACGAGCTATAGCCACCTACCTATTCTACTTGCCCTTTTCCAGTCTATACAATGCATCAGCAGTTTTCCTATTTTTCTTTTCCCGAGACATCATCCATCCCCCACAATACCCAGCCCTGCTTTCTCAGTATACCTGCCCCCAAATCCTCCAGCTGACTCTGATAGCATAGGGTTAAAA
>VZTJ01001084.1:6081-23472 GCA_013397795.1 Orthonyx spaldingii | reverse complement strand
GTTTTTTGGGTTTTTTTGAGGAGGTGGGAGGAATTCCTGGGGTATTTCTTGGAAAGTTTTGGGATTTTGTTGGGGGTTTTGGGGAATTTTGGGGGATTTTTTGGGGAATTTTCTGGGGAGTTTTTAGGGGGATTTTTTTTTTTTTGGGGGGGGGGATTTTTGGTTTTTTTGGGGTTTTTTTTTTTACTTGCCTCAGTCATAGTACTAATTATTTAGTGGTCTTTCAAACCTTTTGTAATCTCAACTTGAGAAAGCACTGAAAGATATTNTTTTATTTTTTTAATTTTTTTTTTTTTATTTTTGGGAATATTGGGGAAATTTGGGTAATTTGGGAATTTTGGGGATTTTTGGAGAATCCCAGGATTTTACCACTTTTCCAAGCCTCAATTTAGGGAAAAATCCAGAATTTTTTCCCTCTTGGATCCTCTCCATTAAATCCGATTTTTCTCACATTTTTCCCAAGATTTTCCCACTTCTCTAAGCTCCAATTTAGTGGAAAATCTGATTTTTTTCTCTCCATTAAATCCCAATTTGTGAGCGGATTTTAAGCAACTTTTTTGTGGGGGGGAATCTTTGGGGGTATTTGTTGTTGGGTTGGTTTTTTTAAATTTTTTTTTATTTTTTTTAATTTTCAGGATTTTTTTGAATTTTTGGGGAATTTTTGGAAGTTTTTTGAGGAAGTTTGGGGGATTTTTTTGGATTTTTTGAGTATTTTTTTATTTTCTTGGGAATGTTTTTGAATTTGTTGGGATTTTTTTGGGTTTCTTGGGAAATTTTTGGGAATTTTTTTTTATTTTTGGGGATTTTTGTCTGACATTTTAGGATTCTTGGGTATTTTTTTTGAATTTTGGGGGAATTTTTGGAGGACTTTTTTGGGGAAATTTTTGGGAATTTTGAGGAGATTTGGGGGAATTTTTTGATTTTTTTTATTTTTGGGAGATTTTTGGGGATTTGGGGGATTTTTTGGATTGGGGGGAATTTTTGATTATTTTAAATTATTTTTTGGAATTTTTTTAAATTTTTGGGGAATTTTATTGGAATTTGAGGGGATTTTTGGGATTCTTTTGGGAATTTTTTGGAAATTTTGAGGGAATTTTGGGAAATTTTTGGATTTTTGGGAGAATTTTTTTGGGAATCAATCCACAAACTCAGAATTCCATGGAAAAATCCCAATTTTTTTTTTTTCTCCTCCAGCTCCAGGAAATATTCGCTACTGGCTGGGAGCAACCTCCAGATCTCCAACGTCACTTCCCGGGACTCAGGAATTTATTCCTGCCATGTGAATTTTGGGAATGACCAAGGCAATGAGAGTGCAGCCGCCGAGCTCTCTGTGCTGGGTGAGTGAAAAATCTGGGAATTCCCAAATTTTTTCCAGGATTTTGGGGGGGTTTTTTGGGATCTTGGAGAATTTTGGTGGTTTTTTGGGGGATTTTTTTTTTTGAGTTTTTGAATTTTTTTGGGATTTTTTGGAGACTTTTTTGGGATTTTTTTTGATTTTTGAAAGTTTTTTGGGATTGTGGGGGATTTTGGGAATTTTTGGGGATTTTTTTTTTATTTTGGGGGATTTTTTTTGGGAATTTTATTTTATTTTTGGGGGAATTTTTTTTTGGGATTCCTTGAGAATTTTTTTAATTTTGGGGGATTTCTGGAAGCTTTTGGGAATTTTGGAGATTTTGGGGATTTTTGGGGGGAATTTTTGGGGATTATTAGGGATTTTTCTTTTCTTTTTTAGGGTTTTTGGGGATTTTTTTGAGGATTTTTTTGGGATTTTTTCTGAATTTTTTGGATTTTTTGGGGAATTTTTAGGGTTTTTGGGAGATTTCTTTTGATTTTTGGGGGGATTTTGGGGGGCTTTGGGGGATTTTTTGAGACTTTTTGGATTTCTGGAGATTTTTAGAAGTTTGGGGAATTTTTTGTAATTTTGGGGAATTTTTGGTATTTTTGGGGGATTTTTGGGTATTTGCAGGGGATTGTTGGAGATTTTTGGGAATTGTAGGGGGATTTTTGGGAGTTATTGGGGTATTTTTGGGGTTTCAGAGTTTTTTTGGAGATTTTTGGTAAAGGGGGAGATAAAAAAGGCAGGGAAACATTTTGTGAGGGGAAAAAAGGTAGGAAAATCTTTTGTGAAGGGACAAAAAAGGCAGGGAAAAAATGGGAAAAAAAGGCGGGGGGAAATGGGAAAAAAGGGAAAAAAAGGGGAAAACAGAGAGCGAAAAAAAGCTGGAAACCTCCATAATTCCCAAAATTTTAACCCCATTTTTCCCTGTTTTTTTTGCGGCAGTCCCTCAGTGGTTTTTGACCTGCCCCTCCAACGTCTGTGCCTTGGAGGGCGTGGGAAAAAAGGGTGGGAAGAAAATGGGAAAAAAGATGGGACAAAATGTCAGGAAAGAAAAAGGCAGAGAAAAAAATGGGAACAAAAGGCAGGAAAAAAGCGTGGGGAAAAAGGGCGGGAAAACCTTTTGTAAGGGGGAAAAAGTCTGGGGGAAAATGGGAAAAAAGAGCAGGGAAAAAAGAACTGGGAAAAAAGAGCAGGGAAAAAAACAGGGAGAAAAGGCGGGAATAAAGGGAGGGGGGAAGAAATGGGAAAAAAGTTGGGAAAAAGAGTGGGAAATTTGTTTGTGAGGGAAAAGAAGGGTGGGGAAGAAGGGCGGAAAGAAAAGGGCAGAAAAAAAAAGGAGGGAAAACTTTTTGTGAGGGGAGAAAAAAGGTGGGAGGAGAGGGCAGGAAAAAAGAGTGGGAAAACCTTTCATCAGGGGGAAAAAAAGGACAAGAAAAAAAGGGTGGGAAAAAAAAGGTGGGGAAACTTTTTGTGAGGGAGAAAAAAAACCGGTGGGAAAACCTTTCGTGAGGGGAAAAAAGGGTGGTAAAAAAGATGGGAAAAAAAAGGGTAAAAATAGGTGGGAAGAACAGGCGGGGGAAAAGTGGGGAAAAAGGGCAGGAAAAAAGAGGGGAAAAAGAGGGGGAATAAAAGGGGAAAAAAGGATGGAGAAAAAAAGGCAGGGAAAAAATGTTGGGAAAAACTTTTGTTAGGGGAAAAAAAGCTGGGAAAAAAAGTTGGGAAACCCCCAGAATTCCCTAAATTTTAACCCCTTTTTTCCCTGTTTTTTCCGGCAGTCCCTCCGCGGTTTTCTGTCCGCCCTTCCAACGTTTATGCCTCTGAAGGCTGGGACGTGGAGCTGGAATGCGCTGTGACCGGGAACCCCAACCCCAGCCTGGAGTGGCGGAAAAACGGGGAAGTGCTGATTCCTGGGGATTATCTGCAGATCCTGGTGATTCCCGTTTTTTTTTTCCGGAAAAAAATGTGGAGTGGGGAGGGTGGGAAGGGTTGGAGGGTGGGAAAATAGGAGAAAGTGGGAAGGTTGGATTTGAGCCCAAAAAGAGGGGAAAAGTCCTGGGAATTCTGGATTAGAGGCCAAAAAAAAAAGGGAATATTTTCCTAAAAATTGAATATTCCAAGATTTTTTGGGAGTCTCATTCCTGTTCTTTTTCTGGGAATTTTATGAATATTTCCAGGAATTTTTCTGGGAATTCTGGAATATTGTTGAGAATTTTCTTAAAAATTGAATATTTCAGGGGATTTTGGGTTTTTTTTTTTTTTTTTTGCCCTGGGAGTTTTATGAATATTTCCAGGAAATTTCCTGGAAATTTTCTTAAAAATTGAATATTCCAGGATTTTTTGGATGTAATTCCTAGTTTTTTTCTGGGAATTTTATTAAGGTTTCCAGAAATTTCATTAAGAAACTAATATTCCATTTTTTAAAATCTAAAAATCTAAAATCTGTTTTTCTTCCAGCAATTTTATGAAATTTTGAATATTCTAGGTTTTTTTTTGCTTTAATTCCCATTTTTTTCCGTAGGGAGGTGGCAATTTACGGATCTTGGGCGTGGTAAAGTCAGATCAGGGATTTTATCAGTGCCTGGCCGAGAATGAAGCCGGAAATTCCCAAACCACCGCCCAACTCCTCGTTCCAGAACCAGGTACAGAAAATTCCTGAACTTTTGGAAGCTGTTCCTGAAAAATCCTGGAATTTCTGCGATTTTTTGGGGATTACTGGGAATTTTTTGGGATCTTTTTTTTTGTCTTTTGGGATTTCTTTATTTTTGGGGTATTTTTTGAGGGATTTTTTTGGGAGATTTTTGGGAATTTTTTGGAATTTTTTTTTGGAATTTTGGGGGGATTTAGGGGGATTTGCGGGATATTATTGATTTTTGGGAGATTTTTTTGGATTTTTAAAAAAATTTTGGAGATTTTGGGGGGATTTTATTGATTTTTGGGAATTTGCAGGAGATTTTTGTGAGATTATTGGGGATTATTGAGGAATTTTGGGGGATTATTTTTTAAAATTTCTGGAGTTTTGGGGATTCTTGGGTTTTGTTTTGTTTTGTTTTTTTTAATTCTCAGCTGATTTGGGGAATTTTTGGGGATTATTGCAAATTTTTTGGAAATTTTTGGGAGATTTTTTGAAATTATTGGGAATTTTTTTTAATTTTTGGGGAGTTTATTTTAAGATTTGTTTTTCTTTTTCCCTCTGGGATTTTTGGAAAGATTTTTTTGGGATTCTTTTTATTATTTTCTGGGGATTTTTTTGGAGTTATTCCTGAAAAATCCTGGAATTTTTGAGATTTTTGGGGATTATCAGGAGTTTGGGGGGGGGGGATTTTTTTTTTTTATTTTGGGGGACTTTTTGGGACTCATACCTGAAAAATCCCTAAATTTATTCCCAGAAATTCTGCTGGAAGCAGTAAAATCCATGGGAATAGTCTGTGAAAATTCCCTGACTTCTCTTAGCTGGAATTTGCTCCCAAACAGGAGGAAATTTGGGAGAAATCCAAAAATCGGGAGTTTTCGCGAGATTTTTGGGGTTAATTGGGAATTTTTTGGCATTTCTTTTTTTATTTCTGGAGATTTTTGAGGATATTTTGAGGGATTTTGAGGGGATTTTTGGGAATTCTCAGCCAATTTGGGGAATTTTTGGGAGATTTATGGGGATTCTTAAGGATTTTGGGGAATTTTTTGCAATTTTTTTTTTTTTTTTATTTAAGGCCTATTTGAAATGAGACCTGTCAGAATTCCAGGTTTTCCTCAGGAAAAGTGGGAATTTCCTGACCTGGAAAACTGGGATGGGGTTTCCCATACTGGGAGGGATGCTCTGGGAATTTGGGAATGTTCTCTGGAAAAAAAATTCCCTCAGGAATTGGGGGGAAAGGGAGCAGAATTCCAGGCCTGGAGCTTCTACTGCAAATGGGGCCTGTTTGAAATGAAGCCTTTCAGAATTCCAGGGTTTTAGCAGGAAAATTGGTAATTTTCTGGCCTGGAAAGCTGGGATGGGTTTATTCAGACTGGGAGCTGAGCTCTGGGAATCTGGGAATGCTTTTCTGGGAAAAAAGATTCCCTCAGGAATTGTGGGAAAAGAATTCCAAAGTTTCGGGCCTGGAGCCTCTGCTGTGAATGAGGCCTGATTTTTCCCACTGGGAGAGTGCCAGGAATGAGGGGAAAATTGGGAATTCTGAGAATTCCGTGGGATTATCCAAATTCCCTCCTTCTTCACACCTCTTTTCAAGCCTAAATTCCTTGAAAATGGCATGGAAAAATCCTGGAAAACCTCTGGAATCAAAGCATTCCAAGATGTTCATAATACCATTTCCCATATTTTCCATATTTTTTCCACTTTTTTCTTTGCTTTCCCATCCATTCCCATGGTTTTCCCACTTTTTTCATAGTTTCTTCATGTTTTTCACTGCTTTCCCACATTTTCCCATTGTTCCCATGTTTTTTTCTTGTTTTTCCCACATTTTCTGTTGTTTTACTCACTCCTTTTGCATATTTTCCCTGGTTTTCCCGCATTTTCCCATATTTTTCCACTTTTTCCTTGTTTTTCCCATATTTTCCCATTATTTTTCCACTTTTCCCCATGTTTTTCCCTGGTTTTTCCCACATTTTTCTCTGTTTTTCTCATATATGTCCACATTTTTTCTACTTTTTCCTTGTTTTTCCCATATTTTCCCATTATTTTTCCACTTTTCCCCATGTTTTTCCCTGGTTTTTCCCACATTTTTCTCTGTTTTTCTCATATATGTCCACATTTTTTCTACTTTTTCCTTGTTTTTCCCATATTTTCTCCACATTTTCATCCCACATTTTCCCCTGTTTTGCCGATGTTTTCATCCCATATTTCCCCTATTTTTCCATATTCTCCCATCTTCCCCATCTTTTTACTGGTTTTTCCCATCTTTTTTCCCAAGTTTTCCACATTTTCCACTTTTTTCTTGCTTTTCCCATATTTTCCCATGCTTTTCCCACTTTGCCCGCAATTTTCCCATGTTTTTCTCTGGTTCTCCCACATTTCCCCCTGTTTTTCCCATGTTTTTCCACATTTTTCTACTTTTTCCTTGTTTTCCCCAACATTTTCCATGATTTTTCCAAAAATTTTCCGTTTTTCCTACATTTTTTCTGCATTCTTCCATATTTTCCACATTTTTCTCCTTTTCCTCATTTTCCATATCATTTCCACTTTTTCCATGCTTTTTCCTGCTATTCCATGTTTTCCCCACATTTTCCCCACTTTTTTCTTGTTTTTCTCATATTTTCCCATGTTTTTCCCACATTTCCCCACATTTCTTATCTTTCCCCATGTTTTTTCCACTTTTTCCACTTTTTTCCACTTTTTTCTTGTTTTTCCCATATTTTTCCATGCTTTCCACACATTTTCCCCAGTTTTTAAATGTTTTTCCCTGGTTTTCCATGTTTTCTCACCTTTTGCCACATTGTCCCTGTTTTCCCCATGTTTTTTCGACATTTTTCATTGTTTTTCCCTGTTTTCCTATATTTTTCCTAATTTTTCCATGTTTTTCCATATTTTCCCACATTTTTCCCTGTTTTTCCCTAATTTCCCCAATTTTCGATATTTTTCCCCATTTTCACACTTTTTCCATCTTTTCCCCACCCTTTCCCTGTTTTTCCCACATTTTCCCTTTTTCTGTATTTTCCCACTTTTTTCTTGTTTAGCCCATCTTTTCCCATGTTTTGCCACAATTTCCCCATTTTTTCCATGTTTTTTCCAATTTTTCACCTTTTTGCTTATTTTTCACTGTTTTTTCCATGTTTATTTCCAATTTTTCCACCTTTTCCCATCTTTACCCATATTTTTCCATGTTTTTTCCAATTTTTCACCTTTTTGCTTATTTTTCACTGTTTTTTCCATGTTTATTTCCAATTTTTCCACCTTTTCCCATCTTTACCCATATTTTTCCATGTTTTTTCTTATTTCCCCCACGTTTTCTGTGGCTTTTCCACTACTTTTTCATGTTTTTCCCATGCTTTTCTCATTTTCCATATTTTTCCACATTTGTTCCACTTTTTTCTTGGTTTTCCCATATTTTTCCACATTTGTTCCACTTTTTTCTTGGTTTTCCCATATTTTTCCACATTTGTTCCACTTTTTTCTTGGTTTTCCCATATTTTTCCACATTTCCCCCTGTTTTTCCCCACTTTTCCTATATTTTTTCCTTGTTTCTCCCATATTTTTCCAAGTTTTTTCCACATTCTTCCCTGTTTTTCCCACATTTCCCCCACTTTTCTCCATGGGTTTTCCACATTTTTCACATTTTCCCCACTTTTTCCTGGTTTTTCCCACGCTTTCCCACATTTTACCATTTTTCCATATTNATTTCCCCCACTTTTCTCCATGGGTTTTCCACATTTTTCACATTTTCCCCACTTTTTCCTGGTTTTTCCCACGCTTTCCCACATTTTCCCATTTTTCCATATTTTTCCCGTTTTCCCTCATTTTCCATTTTTCCATATTTTTCCACTTTTTTCTTGCTTTTGCCATCTTTTCCCATGCTTTTTCCAAATTTTCCCCACTTTTCCTGTGTTTTCCCGTTTTCCCATGTTTTCCCATGTCTTTTTCCAATTTTTCCACCTTTTCCCATATTTTTCACTGATTTTCTCACATTTTCCTATGTTTTTCCTAATTTTTCCATATTTTTCCACTTTTTTCTTGCTTTTGCCATCTTTTCCCATGCTTTTTCCAAATTTTCCCCACTTTTCCTGTGTTTTCCCGTTTTCCCATGTTTTCCCATGTCTTTTTCCAATTTTTCCACCTTTTCCCATATTTTTCACTGATTTTCTCACATTTTCCTATGTTTTTCCTAATTTTTCCATATTTTTCCACATTTTCCCCTTTTTTCCCAAATTTTTCCCCCCCTCTACCTCTTCCCACTCCCCTCTGACTTTTTCCTGCTTTTCTTTCCCCCGCCAGAATTCCCAAATCCCTCCCTGCTGCCCTCGGCCCCTTGGGATCGGGAAAAAATGGGAAATAAATGGGAAAAAAATCAGAAAATAAAGGAAAAAAAATGAGGGGAAAAAAGGGGGGGAAAGGGGGGAAATTGGCAAAAAATGGGCAAAAATGGGAAAAAAATGAGGGAAAAATGGCGAAAAAATGGGGGAAAAAAAGGAGGAAAAAATGGGAGAAAAATTTCTGTATTTTTTCCTGTTTTCCCACTTTTCCCCCTTTTCCCAAATTTCTGCTCATGGTAACTTTTTCCCACCTGTTTTTTTCCTTGCCAGAATTCTGGGATTTGGGCCAGGGAAAAAATGGGAAAAAATTGGGATAAATGGGGAAAAAAATGGGGGGAAAAAGAAAAAAAAGGGGGTAAAAGGGAAATAAATGAGGAAAAAAAAGGGAAAAAATGGGGAAAAATGGTGGGAAAAAAGGGGAAAATGGGGAAAAAGGAGAAAAATTGGGGGGAAAATGGGGAAAAATGAGAAGAAAAGAGGGGAGAAATGGGGGAAAGGAAAAAAACGGGAAAAAAAAGAGAAATTGGGAAAAATGGGAAAAAAATGGGAAAAAAGGGAAACTAAATGAGAACATTTTTACTGCCTTTTTTTTCCCCACCAGAATTCCCAAATCCCGCCCTGCTGCCCTCGGCCCCTCGGGATCTGCTCCCTGTTCTCGTTTCCAGCCGCTTCATCCGCCTGGGCTGGCGGCCGCCGGCCGAATCCCGTGGGAACATCCAGCACTACACCCTCTACTATTCCCGGCAAGGAGCTGCCAGGTAGGAAATTCCTTGGGATTGGGAATGAGAGGAATTTTCAGAAAAATTTCCATATTTTTTTCTGGAATTTTGAAGGATTTTTAGGGAATTTTTTAGGGATTTTTATGAGGTTTTGGGATTTGTTTAGAGACTTTAAAGGAGTTTTTAGAGGAATTTAAAGGATTTTTTAAGGAATTTTGAAGGGTTGAAAGGGATTTAGGGTTCTTTAGGGATTTTGATATTTTTAAAAGGGATTTTAAGGATTTTTAAAAGGAATTTTAAGGATTTTTGAAGAACATTTTAAAGGAATTGTAAAGGAATTTAGACGGGATTGAAGGGATTTTAAGGATTTAAAGGTATTTTAAGGAATTTTTTAGGATTATTTTTGGATTTTAAGGATCTCTTCCAGAATTTTGAAGGATTTGAAAGGAATTTTTAGGATTATTTTTTTAGGGATTTTTACGATTTTTTTAAAAGGAATTTAAAATATTTTTAGGCATTTTGAAAGGATTCAGGGTTTTTTAGGAATTTTAATGTTTTTTAAAGAATTTTTAGGGATTTTTACGATTTTTTAAAAAGGAATTGAAAATATTTTTAGGCATTTTGAAAGGATTCAGGGTTTTTTAGGAATTTTAATGTTTTTTAAAGAATTTTTAGGGATTTTTTTGTTTTGTTTTTAAGAATTTTTAAGGAATTTAAAGATTTTCCTAGGAATCTTTAAGGAATTAAAAGATTTTAAGGAATTTAGAGAACTTTAAGGATTTGAAGGGGTTTTTTAGGGTTTTTAAAGGAATTTTTATGATTTTTTTAAAGGAATGTAAAGGACTTTTAAGGCATTTTTAAGGAATGTAAGGATTCAAAGGATTTTGAGGGATTTTTAAAGGAATTTAGGCATATTTTAATGAAACTTGTGAGGATTTTTTTCAGGAATTTTTTCAGGAATTTTTAAACAACTTGTTAGGATTTTGGAAGGATTTTTAAGGATTTTTTAAAGGAATTTTGAAGGATTTTTAGGGATTTTTAAGGAATTTAGGGATTCTTAAATTTTAAATGATTTTTTAAAAGGAATTTTGAAGGACTTTTAAGGATTTTTTTCAGGAATTTGTAAGGATTATTTGGGTTTTTTAAAGGAATTTTTCAGGAATTTTGAAGGATTTTAAGGGAATTTTTTAGGATTTCTTAGGGATTTTCATGTTTTTTGTTTTTTTTTTAAAGGAGTTTTAAGGATTTTTTGAAGGAATTTTAAAGGATTATTTGGGGTTTAAAAGGAATTTTAAAGGATTTTTTTATTATTATTTTTTTGAGATCCTTATGATTTTGTAAGGAATTTTGAAAGATTTTTCAAAGGAATTTTGAAGGAATTTTAAAGGACTCCCTTTTG
This sequence comes from Orthonyx spaldingii, assembly GCA_013397795.1. Lineage (NCBI taxonomy): Eukaryota > Metazoa > Chordata > Aves > Passeriformes > Orthonychidae > Orthonyx > Orthonyx spaldingii. The sequence continues at coordinate 13,055 of VZTJ01001084.1, read as the reverse complement.
GATTTCTGAAAGTAGGTTTAAGGACTTTTTAAAAGAAATTTTGAAGGAATTTTAAAAAATTTTTAAAGGAATTTTAAGGTGTTTTAAAAAGGAATTTTAGAGATTTTTAAAATATTTTGAAGGATTTTATTAGAAGGATTTGGAAGGAATTTTTAAGGATTATTTGGGTTTTTTAAAGGAATTTTGAAGGATTTTTCCAGGATTTTTATGATTTTTAGAGGAATTTTGAAGGATTATTTGGGATTTTTTTCTGGAATTTTCTGCAGGGAACGAGCCCTGAACACTTCCCAGGCAGGAATTCCTCAGCTGACAGTTGGGAATTTGGATCCCGAGGAATCCTATGACTTCCGCGTGGTTGCTTCCAACGAGTTTGGAGCTGGAGAATCCTCGGAATCTGTCAGGGTTTCCACCCGGCCAGAGCGTGAGTGCAAAAATCCAAAAAACACGGGGCAGGAATAGAAGGAATTTTGGGATTTTTTGTGGGTTTTTTAATGGGTTTGAGGCAAAGTTCCCAGAGAACTGGGCTCAGAAATGGCCAGAATTCCAGGATTTTGGGGTTTTTTTCCTGGAATTTTGGGATTTTTTGTGGGTTTTTTAATGGGTTTGAGGCAAAGTTCCCAGAGAACTGGGCTCAGAAATGGCCAGAATTCCAGGATTTTGGGGTTTTTTTCCTGGAATTTTAGGGTGAAACAGGCGAAATACCCTGAAAAAAATTTGGGAATTTTTTTTCCTGGAATTTTGGGATTTTTGGGATTTTTTTGGTGGAATTTTAGGAATTCTGGGGTGAAAAATGTGAAACTCCCCCAAAAACCAGATCGGGAATGGCCAAAATTCTGAGATTTGGGGGGTTTTTGGTACAATTTTGGGAATTCTGGGGCAAAATTCCTGGAAAAATGGGTCAGGAATGGCTGGAAATTTGGGATTGTGGGGTTTTTTTTGTAGAAATTTGGGAATTTTTTAGGGAAAAAAAGGTGAAATTCCTGGAAAAATGGAGTCAGGAGTGCCCAAAATTTCGGGATTTTTTGTTGTTGTTGTTGTTGGTTTTTTTTGGTGGAATTCTGGGTCAAAATGGGAAAAATTGCCAGAGAAAGAGGCCGGAATTCTGGGATTGTTGGGTTTTCCATGGAATATATTTTTGGTCAGAGAGTTCAGAATTCCAGGATTTTTGGGGTTTTTTTCTGGAATTTCGGGGTAAAAAGGAGAAAATTCCCCAAAAAAAAGAAGTCGGGAAAGGTGAAAATTTTGGGATTTGGGTTTTTTTTGGTGGAATTCTGGGGGGGAAAGGGCAAAATTCCCAGAAAAATGGAGTCAGGAATGGCAAAAATTATAGGATTTTGAGGTTTTTCATGGATTTTTGGGAATTCTGGGGCAAAATTCCTGTAAAAATGGGGTCAGGAATGGCCAAAATTTTGGGATTTGGGTTTTTTTTGTTTTGTTCTTTTTTTGTGGAATTTTGGGGGGAAATGAGTGAAATTCCTAAAAAACATGGTCACGAATGGTTGGAATTTTAGAGTCTTGGGTTTTTTTGTGTTTTTTTCTTGGAATTTTGGGAATTCTGGGTCAAAACAGGCAAAATTCACAGAAAAATGGGGTCAGGAATTGGCCAGAATTTTGGGATTTTGTGGTTTTTTCCTGGACTTTTGGTATTTTGGTGTTTTTTTGTGGTTGTTTTTGTGGAATTTTGGGGCAAAAAATGTGGAATTCCACCCCCAAAAAAAGGGTCAAGAGTGGGTGGAATTTGGGATTTTTAGGGTTTTTTTGTGTTTTTTTTCCTGGATTTTTGGGAATTCTGTCTCCAAACAGGCAAAATTCCTGATATTTTCCTGGATTCCTTTGGATTTTTGAGCCTTCCTTGAAGATTCCCGGGAATTTTGGGTGGAAATTTTTCCATCCCCAAGAACTTTTTTGGGAATTCCTGTGGATTTTCTTGGAACTCTGGGGTTTTTTTTCTGGAAATAACCCCAGCAACAGTTGGAAAAGCCAGGAATTCCCCAGAAATTTGGGTTTTCTGGGAATAGGGGTAGAATTCCCATTTCCCTGGATTTTTGGGAATCCTGAGGGCAAAAATTCCCAAAAAATCCAATGCAATCAATTCCAGGGATGGGATTCAAGTGGGAATTCCGATCTCAGATCCCTGGAAAAACTAGGGAATATTGAAGCCAAACGCTTCAGAATTCCCAGAAAATTCACAAATTTTTGGATTCTGAGCCTGATTTTTCTATGAAAAATTGGGAAAATTCCTTCTTTTTCCAACTTTTCCTGGCCCAGAATTCCCAGCATTTGAGAGGCCCTGAAAATCCTGGGAATTCTGGGAATTCCAAGGAAGAAATCTTGGAATAACCGGAAGGGTTTGACTTAGATAATTCCTGAGTTTTTCTGGGATTTTGAGGCCAAAATCTCTGCTGGGATCCCATTCCTGGAAAATCCCGGGAATTTTGCCTTTTTGGAGCCAAAATTCCCAAAATTCCATGGAAAAACCACGAAAAAAACCCCAAAAGCCTGGAATTCCAACCATTCCCGACCCCTCTGGAATTCCAGGATTGAGCTCCAACATTCCCAGCTTGGATCCCAGTCCTTTCCCTGCTCCAGAATGCAGAAAATTCCAAAAAAATCCCCCCAAAACTTCCTCAAGAAATTCCCCAAACATTCCCAAAAATTCCCCAAAAAACACGACACCAATTACTCCAAAATCTNAAAATCCCCCCAAAACTTCCTCAAGAAATTCCCCAAACATTCCCAAAAATTCCCCAAAAAATCCCCCCAAAATTACTGAAAAATCCCCAAAAATTCCCCCAAATTCCCCCCAGAAATTCACAACTCCCCCCAAAATTAAAAAAAATCCCCCCAAAATTCCCCCAAAATGCAAAAAAAAATTCCCCCCCAAATTCCAAAAAAATTCCAAAATAATTCCCCAAAACCCCACCCAAAAATTCCAAAAAAATTCCCCCAAAATTCCAGCTCCAGAGCTGTTTTTCCGGCTCCAACTTTTTTACAGATCCACTTTGGCTCTTCTCACTTTTTTTTTCCCCCATGGGAAAAGCCGGGAAAATTGGGATTTCACAGATGAATTTCGACGGATTTGACGCTTTAATCGGAATTGCCCGGGTTAATCCTTTGATCCCAAGGAAAATCCAGAAAAGAACCGGATTAAGGAGCAAATCCTGAATATTTTTTCTTCCCTTCCCTTTCCTTAATATTCTTTCCCTGGAGGAAAAAAAAACTCTGAGAGGCCAAAAAAAATTCTGCTTGTCTCTTTTTTTTTCCAGTGCAAATTCCCGGCCCAGTGGAAAATCTCCGAGCGTTCCCGGTGTCTCCCACTGCCATCCAGGTTTTTTGGGATCCACCGGAATTTTCCGATGCTCCCATCCAGGGATTTCGCCTCTTCTGGACAGAGGTGGCCACAGGGAGGGAACAGGTGAGGAGTAGGGAATTCCTGGGTGGGAGAGAGAGAAAAACATCCCAGAAAAATCCAAAATGCCAACATTTTGTTGGGATTTTGGGGATTCTGGGGTTTATTTTCTTTTTTCCCAACTTCTTTCCCCCTTTATTTTCCCTTTTCCCCCCCTTTTTTTCCTTCTTTTTCCCCACTTTTTTCCCTTTCCTCCCCTTTTCTCCCCCCTTTTTGTCCCCTCTGGTTTTCCCTTTTTTCCCCTTTTTATCCTTTCCCCCTGCTTTTTTTCCCATTTTAAACTTTTTTCCTTTTTTCACTTTTCCTCCTTTTTTCCTTTTTCCCTTCCCGCCTCTTTTTTCTTTATTCCCATTTTTCCCTCTATTTTCCCGTTTTCTTCCTTTCCCCCCCATTTTCCTCTTAATTTCCTTTTTCCCCCTTNCTTCCCCTTTTTTGCTTTTTTCCTTTTTTTCTCTTCCCCGCCTATTTTCCCCTTTTTAAACTTTTTTCATTTTTTCTTCCCCCCCCTTTTTCCCTTTTTTTTTTTTCTTCCCCTCCCCCTTTATTTTCTTTTTTTTTTCATTCCCCTCCCCCTTTATTTTCCTTTTTTAAACATTTCCCCCCCTTTTCCTTCTCTTTTTTCCCTTTCTTTCTTTGCGGGAGTCATGACAGGATTTTCTGGGAATCATGACAGGATTTTACGGGAATTGTGAGGGGATTTTTTGGGAATCATGAGGGGATTTTTTGGGAATCGTGAGGGGATATTTTGGGAATTGTGAGGAGATTTTGCAGGAATTATGAGAGGATTTCAGCAGTAATCCTGAGGGGAATTTGGGTGGGAAAAGTGAGGGGATTTTGTGGGAATCCTGAGAGGATTTTTTGGGAATCGTGAGGGGATTTTGCAGGAAAATTTGGGTGGGAATTTTGATGGGATTTTGTGGGAATCCTGAGGGCATTTTGGTGGGAATCATGAGGGGATTTTTGCAGGAATCATGAGGGGACTTCTTGGGAATGGTGAGGGGATTTGGGTGGGAATTCAGCCAGGACTCCAAATTCCCAGAAAAATCTGTGAGTGGATTTTGCCAGAATTCATCCAGGACATCAAATTCCTGCCAACAGTCATGAGGGGACTTCGGCAGGAACTTCGCTGGGCCAAAAAATCCCCTCGGAAATCCGTGGAGAAAACACTTCGAGCTCCCTTATTTCCCCTCATCCTGCGGGATTTTCCTGGTTTTCTAGACCGTGGATGTGGATGGCCGTTCCTACCGTCTGGAAGGGCTGAAAAAATTCACAGAATACCGGCTGAGATTCCTGGCTTACAACCGCTACGGGCCCGGAATTTCCTCAGAAGAGTTGATGGTCACCACCTTCTCCGACAGTGAGTCGGGAATGGGATTTTTGGGAAAATCCCATCAGAAAATGCCCCCAAGGTGGAGTTTGAAGTTTTCCTGGGAATATTTGGTGAAAAAAGTGGGATGAACTTTTCCTGGCCTCGGGAAAGGCGGGAGAAAAGCCGGATTGGGTAGGGAAAACTAGGGCTCACTCGGCTCTGACTAAAATCCCAAATTTTCAGATTACTGGGATTCAAATCCCCATTTTTTTCCTCCTTTTTCCCCCCTTTCCCACCCCCTTTCCCCCTTTTTCCTCATCTTTTTATCTTTTTTCCCCCTTTCTTTCCCCTTTTTTCCTCTTTTTTCCTTGTCTTCCCCTTTCCCACCTTCCTTTCTTCCTTATTTTTCTCTTTTTTCTCCCCTTTCGTCCCTTTTTACCCCTTTCCCCCTTTCCTTTATTCCCTTTTTTCCTCTTTTTATATTTTTTCCATTTTTTCCCCATCTTCCCCTTTTATTATTTGTTTCTCCTTTCCCCCCTTTTTTTCCTTTTCCCCTCTCTCCATTTTTTCCTTTTCTTTTTATCTCCCTTTTTTCCTCTTTTCCCCCTTTTTCCTCCTTTTTGTCCTCCCTTCTCCCCCCCATTTTATTCCCCTTTTTTTCCTTTTCCCCTCTCTCCATTTTTTCCTTTTCTTTTTATCTCCCTTTTTTCCTCTTTTCCCCCTTTTTCCTCCTTTTTGTCCTCCCTTCTCCCCCCCATTTTATTCCCCTTTTTTTCCTTTCCTCCCCTATTTTCCTTTCCTCCCTCTTTTTCCCCTCTTCCCCCTTTATCCTTTTTGCCTTTTTTTTCCTTTCCTCTCCCTTCCGCCCTCTTTTTTCTTCCCAATGTTTCCCTTTTTCTTCCTTTTCTCCACTCCTCTTTTTCTTTCCCCCCTTTTTTCCTCTTTTTTCCCCACTTTCCCCCCCTTTTTTTTCCTTTTCCCTTCTTCCCTTTTTTGGAGTGCAAGTGGGATTAAAATAAGGGTAAAAATTGGGATTAAAATTGGGATTGAAACCGGGATTAAAATCAGAATTGAAACTTGGATTAAAATCAGGATTAAAATCAGGATTGAAACTGGGAGTGAAATTGGGATTAAAATTGGGATTAGAACCTGGATAAAAACTGCAATAAAAACAGGGTTTGAAACCGGGATTATAACTGGGATTGGAACCAGAAAAAAATCACCTGGCATTGAAACTGGGATTGAAACTGTGATTAGAACCAGGATTAGAACTGGGAGAAAGAGGATTAAAAATGGGGTTAAAAATGGGATAAAAACCGGGATGAGAACCGGGATTGAAACTGGGAGTGAAATCTGGATTAAAATTGGGATTGAAACTGTGATTGACACTGGGATTTGAACCGGGATTGAAAATGGGAGAAAAAATCACCTGGAGTTGAAACTGGGATTAGAACTGGGGAAAAACTGATTGAAAATGGGGTTAAAAATGGGATTAAAACCAGGATGAAAACTGGGATTGAAACTGGGGTTAGAATTCTAAAAATTCTTTTCTCATTTTCCAGAAAGAAATTAACAGGAATATTTTTGCTTTTTTCCCCCTCCCTTTTCCAGTTCCCAGCGCAGCTCCTCGTAATATTTCCTTGGAAGTGGTGAATTCCCGGGTAAATCATTCCTAAATTTTCTTTCTTTTCCTTTTAAATCCCAAATTTTATTCCTTAAAACCCCCAGAATTCTTTCCCTCTGACTCGGATCTCATTCCCTAAAAATCCTTTCTTGATTTTCCACCACTTTCCTTGGATTTAATTGGAAAAATATTGAAAATTCCCATTTTTTAAATAATTCCCAAGAATTTTATTCCATTTTTTTCCTGGATGAATTCTATCAAACCTTTCCCTCAAATCCTAACAAGTCCCAGAAAAAATTCTTAGAATTTCCTGCCTGGAAGAGGCCAAATCTCTTTGATCTTTCCAGCTATTCCGGCTCGGAAAAAAACGAGGAAAAAAATCGGATTTCACTTTTTTCAGGGAAAAATGGGCTAAAATTTGGGGTAGAGCCCAATTATCTCCACAGAGATGGGATTTTTGGGATGGAATTCCCCCTTTTTTCCCTGTTTTTCCCTCTTTTTTTCCTCCTTTGTTCCCACATTTCCCCCCCCTTTTCTTCCCACTTTCCCTCAATTTTTCCACAATTCCCCCCTTCATATTTTCCCCCCTTTTTCCCCACTTTTCCTCCAATTTCCCCCCATTTTCCCCTTTT
>VZTJ01001083.1:62430-72694 GCA_013397795.1 Orthonyx spaldingii | reverse complement strand
TTCCCCTTTTTTTTTTTTTTTTTTTATTTTTTTAATTCCTTCTTTCCTTCCTTCCTTTTTAAAACTCTTACCGCTTAGGATATCAGAGGGACGGGGCTCATCCGCTCCCCACGTGCGCGTCCCCACTTTTTTGGGGGAAAAAGGGGCTTTTTTGGGAAAAATAAAAGGACGGGGGGGGACGGGGGCCCTTTGCCGACAGCACCTCCCGAGCCGGACCTGCAGGTAACGGGGAGATTCGGGTTGGGATGTGGAAAAAAGGCACAAAATGGCTTGTTTTTCCCCATCCCCGTCCTTCCCTCCTCCATCCTCCCCTCAGGGTTCTGGATTTCCCCCCCTCCAGTCCCAGGGAAGGGGGAAAATGATTAAAAAAACCCCAACAGCCCCTCTCCCACCCCAAATTCCACTCCGTTGTCCTTCTCCCTCGGTGAGGTTCCCTTCGGATGTGTCGACCCCTTTATTTCCATTTATTTTAGCAGGTTGGCAAAACACCGAGGAATAATGAAGCGGGATGAGATGCTGGTGGGGGCTCCAAAATAAATAAAAATACAGGGAAAAATAGCAGGAGGGATCCGTGCTGACAATCAGCCGTTTATTCCCTGCATCAGTAAGTTGTTCAGAACCTGCAAATCCACCCTTTTCCAACCTGTCTTCCATAATAATAATAAATTAATAAAAACTAAATGAATAATTTGGATCCTTATGCACCCACTGCTTCCCGAGGAGGATGAGGAAGGGTGGGGGGAGCAATGGGAATTTGTTTTTCCATGATTTTTGTAAAGGAAAGCATCAAATGCTCTTCCTACAGGTGGGAAAATTCTGCTTTTTCCCCTAAGACTCAGAGGATAATGGGGAAATTATGGGGCAATTTATCCTTTATGGGCAGGAGGACCAGTTGCTGGAGGGGCTTGGGGATGATCTGAAACATTTGTGACAGGATTCTCTGGAAAGAGATTCCTAGACTCTGGGGATGAGCTCCCAGGGTTTGGTATGTTGGGAATGGGCTGTGTAGGTAAAATTTGGGTGAAAATTAGTTTTATGGTGTGGATCTCTCAGCAGAGCCTTGTCTGCAGATGACAGAAACTTCTTCCTGGGAAGGGTTTTAGGCCTTCTCAATTACTTTTTCAGGAATCTTTGCATTTCTGTTTTCCCTTTCTGCATCTTCCTGCCTATTAATTTTTGGAAAAAAGGAAAATTCCTGAGGCGGTAGGGGCAAAAGGTGGAATTTCCTGCAGGATTGTAGGGGGGAAGGATGAGGGGTTTGTTCACCACCCATCCCACACCATGATCCAGTTTGGCCTTGCCATTGGCTTATTAGGGAATAATTATACATTAAATTTTCAGTGCCTAACCCTCTGTTCTGGGTTCCCAGAGCCCGGCCATGGAGCCCTATGTCGTGCTGGACCCGCGACAGAGAGCTCTGTATCGCGACGTGATGCAGGAGAGCTACGAGACACTGATGGCACTGGGTGAGGAACCCACCCCTTCCCAGTGGAAAATTTGGGGGTGGGATGGATGATTCGCCTTGTTGGGATGCAAAGGGTGCAGGGTAGCACCTGCAAACGCCCCTTTTCCCAACCTGTCCTTCAGGAATAATAACAAATGAATGATTGGGATCCTCACCCACCCGCTGGTCCCCAAGGAGGATGAGGGAAGGCAGGGGCAGCAGTGGGAATCAACTTTTCCATTATTTTTTGGTAGAGGAAAGCACTAAACCCTCTTCCTACGGTTGGGAAAACTCTGGTTTTCCCCACAAACTCAAGTTCTGGGGATGACAAATTCTGTTTTCCAGAATTCCCTGTTTCCAAGGCTGACCTGCTGTCCCGCCTGGACCACAGGGAGGAAGCGACAGCCCTGGATCTCCACATATCCCAGGATACCCCGGCTGCAGGTGAGGCTCTGATCCTGCTCCCGCATGTGCAGGAGGGGTTTTTCTGCTGCCCATCCCTCCCTAAAACAGGTGGAATTAAAAAGGAGAAGGGTTTCCTTTTCACTTTCCTCTTCCCACCACCTTCCCGTGTTCCCAGCCCCCTTGCTGAATTACTCAACAAGTTGTATCTGTTTGAAAAAGGAGCCTGTGGGGCAGTGGGGAAAAATGTTGAGAAGGGATTTAATCCATGAAATAGGTAACGGATGATGGGCAAACTCTGGGTTAGAAGAACAGATTAAAAGTTTAGGACACTACTCTCAGACCTGGAGGAGGAACTTCCTCCTGGAGTTCCTGGAGATCCTCCTGAAGGAGGAACTTGACAAAACCTGGGACAGAAATTTGTTGTTGAGAACTGAATACCAGGAATGCAGAATTTATAAAGTACAAAGTGTACTGTGTAAACCAGAGATGCCCATGTCAGGAAAAAAGGTAATAAAAAGGTGGAAAATGTGGATAATCAGCATGAGAAGAGAGAAATCAATAACCAACAGAAGATAGAATGTTAATTAATGAACTGCATAACTTGTGAGGCAATGAGTGCTAATTCCTTTCTGTGCTAAAATATGTCAATAGTTCAAAGTTTTGATATTTTTGACGGAGTGATCCCAAAGTAGCTTCAGTGTTGAACAAAGGAACATCGAATAAAGGAATGTTTCCATTCAACATTCCATTCCAACCCAGCACATTCATTAGGAACTTTATTTCTCAGTTTTCTTTTGTGTCTGGCTACAGAGCACGGAGCAGGAGCAGGGCAGGAGGTGCCTCAGGAAGAACCCACTGAGGAAAAGCCCAACACGGACAAGGAGCACCCTCAGCTCCCCACAAGCCGGAGCAAGAACCATGCTGCCAACACCTGCGGCGAGTGCGGGAAGACCTTCAGCCACAAATCAGCCCTAGTGAAGCACCGGAAGATCCACAGCGGCGACCGCCCGCACGCGTGTCCCGACTGCGGGAAGGGCTTCATCCAGCGCTCCGACCTCACCATCCACCAGCGCGTGCACACGGGTGAGCGGCCCTACGGCTGCCCTGAGTGCGGGCGCCGCTTCAGCGTCAGCTCCTCGCTGCTCACACACCGGCGCACGCACGCGCCTGGCGCCGCCCAGCCCAACCGCTGCCCCCAGTGCAGCCGTAGCTTCGCCGATGCTGCAGCACTGGCCCGGCACCAGAAGAGCCACCTGGGTGGGAAGCCCTTTGAGTGCGGCGTGTGTGGTAAGGCCTTCGCTTGGAGCTCCCACCTGGAGCGGCACCGCCGCATCCACACTGGGGAGAAGCCCTTCCAGTGCACTGAGTGCGGGCGGGCCTTCGCCTGGAGCTCCCACCTCGACCGCCATATGCGCACCCACGTCACCGCCGGGCGTGAGGAGGGCGTGCAGGCAGAAAAGGAGCCGCCGCCGGCCCCGCAGAAATGTGCCGATTGCGGGAAGCGCCTCAACCACCAGACGGACCCGCGGCGCTTCAAGCACAAGGGCACGCAAACCCCACTGGCTGGCGCCGGTGCTGACCCCGCGCTGCAGCCCCACCGCTGCGAGCAGTGCGGGAAATGCTTCAGCCACAGCTCAGGGCTGCTCAAGCACCAACATGTGCACAGCTCCGAGCGGCTGCACGCCTGCCCAGACTGCCCACGCCGCTTCCGCTGCAGCGCAGCCCTGGTCAAGCACCGGCGCAGCCATGCACAGCCGCCCAACAACGCTGACAATGCCACGCCAGCCACAGAGGAAGCAGCCAAACCGTACCCATGCGGGGCATGTGGGAAGAGCTTCGGGTGGGTGTCACACCTGGAGCGGCACCGCCGCGTGCACACTGGGGAGAAGCCGTTCCGCTGCGGGGAGTGCGGACGTGGCTTCGCCGTGAGCTCCCACCTGGAGCGGCACCGGCGGGTGCACAGGGGTGAGCGGCCTTTCCGCTGTGGCGACTGCGGCAAGAGCTTCGCCGTCAGCTCCACGCTGCTGGCTCACCTGCGCACCCATGGTGCCCAGCCTGGCCGACCCCACACCTGCCCCGAGTGCGGGAAGGGCTTCAGCTCGCTGGCCGGGCTGGAGCGGCACCAGCGGCTGCACCGCGGTGAGAAGCCGTACCAGTGCGGGCTCTGCGGGAAGGGCTTCTCCTGGAGCTCCCACTACGACCGGCACTGGCTCACACACACTGGGGAGAAGCCCTTCTCCTGCGCCCACTGCGGGAAGCGCTTCGGCCGCAGCTCCCACCGCAACCGGCACCAACGTGCCCACGCCCAGCACGGCCCTGAGAATCGCCACGTGTGCCCCGATTGTGGCAAAGCCTTCGGCCTCGGCACGGCCCTGGCGGCCCATCAGCGCCTGCATGGTGCCAGCATCCACAGCCCCCTGTCCCTGCTGCTGCCCACATGGTGGGAGAGTGAACAACGAGGGGGAGCAGCCACACCCCCTGAGCTCTGGCCTGAGGAGCCCAGCTCCGCTTTCCAGAAGCATCCCATGCCTTCCTCCTCCGCAGTGCCCAGGGGCTGGGCGGCCAAAGCTCTCCTGCCCCTCACCGGAGTGTGGAGGCCTGGGGAGGGGGACACCCTGCAAAGTGATGCTGCAGCCCCTCCAGAGCCCTGGGTGTCCCTTCCTCCTCCCAGCTCCTGAGGTGGGGCTGGGGTGCTCAGAGTCACCCTCCACTTTTGGGGACACCTCGCAGCCAAGTTGGGAGGGTGGTCTGTGCTCCTGCCCAGGATGGGAAAGGGCTTGTGGGGCCCAGGATACCCCAGAATGAGGGTCAGGGTGGGGGTGAAGGGTGAAGCAGTGGGAAGGGGGCACAGGGAGGGGCAGCTGTGCCTGCCAAGGGGCTTTTCGGGGAGACAGGGAGAGGAGGAGGGATGGGGGAGGCTGAGGCTGGATTTGGGAAGAGGCGGATGGTATTTGGGGTGGTGGGCAGATACTTTTCCTCCTCATCCTCTGGGGTAAAAAGGGGAAACACAACTTGGGTGTGTGGGAGGGTGAAACCTTACAGGGAGCCGCCTTCCCCAGGGATTTCTGGGGGCAAACAGCTCGGAAAACAGCCCTGGGGACCTGTACCCATCACCAGCACTGCTGGGACCTCCCTAGACTCTGCCACGGGTGGACCAAGGACAGGTTGGGATGCATTAAGGTGGGAATGCTGGAGAAGTCAGGCCGGGTTTGCTGGGCTTGGAGTGACAGTTAATAAAGTAGAAGGTAAAAAGCCGAAAAGCAAAACCCTTCCTTGTGTGTCTGCATGGTTTTGTCTCTGGGGAAGAATATGATGTTCATGGGGTTTCCTGCCTGGAGCAGGGAAAGCATTGGAGCACAGGGTCAGAGCACAAGAAGACACAGGTGTCCGTGAGGTGCAGGGCTCCCAGTTTATTCCTGCCTTGTGCCAGCAACTCACCCTGAGCATCTTGCCCCCTCCACCCCCTTCTCCCACCCGCTGGCAGCACAAAATGGGCACAAGACTTCTGGATTTCCACATCAGAACCAGCCCTGGTTCCCCCACCCTTCCCTGATGGAGCCAAGCGCCATTTCCTTCAGGAATAGGCTCTGTCTCCCCCAGGTTGTCCCTTTTCTGGGGTGTGGACTGCAGTGGGTGCAAAGTTCACCCATTGGTGTGGGGTGACACCAGGGCAGATAAATCCCACCCAGTGCCATGACAGAGCACCCCTGCCACCCACTCCAGTGCCCTTCAAGTGTCACATGGTGTCCTTTGGCTTGTCCCCAAGACAAGTTTTGCCTCGGTAGTCTCTCTGCATTCATCGCACTGAGGGGGGGTCTTAGTCCTTAGGGCTCCTCACAGCTGCGAGCTCCAGGCGTGTCCCCACCGAGCCGTGTCCTGGCAAGGGGCGATGCCCCACGGCCTTGGGGAGGTGGCTACGGCGGTGCTTGGTGAGGTGCGACCCCTGGCTGAAAGCCTCGCCGCACTCGGGGCACTCGAAGGGCTTCTCTCCGGTGTGAACACGGCGGTGTCGCTCCAGGTGGGATGCCCAGGCAAAGCCCTTCCCGCAGTCGCCGCAGGTGTAGCTCTTGTGCGCGCTGTGGCCACGCTGGTGTGCCAGGAACGGGGAGACTTCCCCGAAGCGCTTCCCGCAGTCACCGCACTTGTAGGGCCGCTCCGGCGAGTGCGTCTTGCGGTGCTGCAGCAGATGAGCCTTCTGGGCGAAGCGCTCGCCGCAGCTGCTGCAGGGGAAGGGCCGCTCGCCAGTGTGGATGCGCCGGTGCCGCTCCAGGTGGGATGCCCACACAAAGCCCTTCCCGCAGTCGGCGCAGCAGTGCAAGTGCTCCCGGCGGTGGCACCGCTGGTGCCGAGCCAGTGCTGGCCCTGCCCGGAACAGTTTCCCACAGTCCCCGCAGCGCAGGGGCTTCCTGCCCAGGTGCGTGCGGCGGTGCCGCGCCAGGTCGGAGCTCTGGCAGAAGGTCTTCCCACAGGCCGGGCAGCGGTGCGGCCGCTCGCCCGTGTGGCTGCGGCGGTGCTTGGCGAGGTGCGAGCCCTGGCTGAAAGCCTCGCCGCACTCGGTGCACTCGAAGGGCTTCTCGCCGGTGTGGACACGGCGGTGCCGCTCCAGGTGCGACGCCCACACGAAGCCCTTTCCACAGTCCCCACACTTGTGGGGTTTGTTGGCAGCATGGCCGCGGCCATGGGCCGCCAGCTCGGCCGCGATGGCGAAGCGCTTCCCGCAGTCGCCGCACTTGTGCGGGCGGTCACTGGCGTGCGTGCGGCGGTGCTGCAGCAGGTGCGAGCTCTGGCTGTAGGTCTCGCCGCACTCAGGGCAGCCGAAGGGCCGCTCGCCTGTGTGGACACGCCGGTGCCGCTCCAGGTGCGAAGCCCACGGGAAGCTCTTCCCGCAGTCGGCGCAGCCAAACGGCCGCTCCCGGGCTGGTCCTTTGCCGCGCAGGGGTTTGACAGAGCCGAGTTTGGGGAGTGCCATGGGTTTGGAGGTTTCAGGGGGCACGGCTTTGTCCGGGCGCTTCGCTTTGCGCCTGTTGGAGCCGAGGGGCTTCTCCCGCTCCAGGCTGCGGGATGAGTGCGGTCCGAGCCCGGCATCGCTCTCCGATGCTCCGTTCTCCGCTGCTTTTTCACTCACCAGCCCCTGAGCTGCTGGGAAAGGGGAGAAGCAGGAAAACGTGAAAGCGTGAGGAGTAGGATTTAAAACAATGGAGCAGCAACAGGATTCTCCTTAAAAATTTCGGTTTTTCACTCCCCATCCCTTGAGCTTCTGGGAAACAGAAGAAAGAGAAGGGGAGGGCATGCTCCTGATTGGAGCAGGGGTTGGATTTAAAGCAGTGAAGCAGCAGCAACAGGATTCCCCTTAAAAATCTTGTTCTCCCAGAGAGGAGGAAGAGAGATACAACAGGGACCTGATCCCAGTTTGAACTGGGAATGTGGAGATGCCAAGGGCATTTTCAATTTAAATTAGGAGAGATCAAGAATATCTTCCTGCAGAAAAAGAATTAAGGAGAGGGCTGAGGTTTGGGGAAATCCCCTTGGAAACTTTCCCAGATCCCTCCGCCCCTCTTCCCAAACTGCTTTGCTTGGAGCAAGGAAACGATAGGGAAAGAGAGATTTTGGGGGCGTCCTTACCCAGGGACATGAGGGTCTCGTAGCTCTCGTGCATCACATCGCGGTACAGGGCCTTCTGCCGCGGATCCAGCAGCACCCACGGCTCCATGGCAGCAGGGAGCACCGGCACAACGCAGATTCCTCCCTCGGGACTCCCCAGAATCCCCCGCAGGGAGAAGAAATAATCCCTTGAAATCAACGAATTGCTGCCACAGCGCTTCCTGCTCGGGATTTGATGCTTTTCCTGTGGTCACTTCGAGGAATGTCGGGTTTTCACAGTCCCTCCTCCATCCAGGACTAATCCTGAGCGTCCCCGAAGCAAAGCGGCAACAGAGGGACAGGAGGGTCCCTGCTTCCCCCTCCCCGCCTTTCTGGCAGACCCCATCCCACAGGAATCTCTGCTTCGCGGTTCTCCCACTCCCCATCCCACCGGGAATCAGCGATGGGGCCCTGGGGGCTGTATCCTAGGAGCATCCCCATCCCTGCGGCGCCCAGGGCTCCCTCTCCACCTTGCCTATCCCTTGTCCTCTCTCCAAAGAAGCTGCTGCTCCCGGGAACATGGCCCCCGCCTTCTCCGGCCCCGCTGGGAGCAGAACCACGTCCCTGCTCCCCTTTCCCCCTCGTTACCTGCCGTCCCCGGCTCCTCGGCTGCCGGCCGAGCCCGGAGCTGCTTCCACAAGGCTTTTCCTTAGAAGTGTCCTCCCTTCGCGCGCCGAGGCTGCAGGGAGGGAGCGATGCCCAGAGCCCCCCTTGCACCCCCAGGACCACGAAGCCTCCCCCAGCAGGACACAAAGGAGGCGATGCCGGGCACGGCTCCGCTCCGGAAGCCCAAGCTGGTATCCGGGAGAGAGAGGAGACGCCAAGAATCCGCAGCTCCGCTTACCCAGAGCCCTCTAGAGGTAACCCGGTCCCAAACGCGTCCCCGAACCTCCCACAGACCCTTCGGAACCGTGGGAACGCACGAGACCCTCCCGCCCCGCCGTGCTCCTGCGCTGTCCCCCGCGCTGTCCCCCGCGCTGTCCCCCCAGCTGGTACCCAGGGGGTTTGCGGACCCTGCTGGAAGCTCTGCCGGGGAGGTTGGGACGGCAGCAGCAGGGATGGGTCGCGTGTTGGGAATGCGGAAAGGTCTTGCTCGGATACCCCCCAGTATAACAACCCCAGGAATAAAAGTGGTGGGATAAATACCCCTAAACCCCCAGGCTGGGGCAAGAGGAACCCCCGGATCCTCGGGGTCTCCAAAGGGCTCCAGCAGCCGCCAGGGAGCAATTGCAGGGGCCAGCAGCTCCAGAATTGACCTTCCCATTGTCCCATGCCACTTTGGGGTAGAAAACAGCTCAGGAAGAGGTTTATTGCTGGGGAAACGAAATAAAGTTGGGAAGGAGGGGCTATGAAAGAAGCAGGAAAGCCCAGGTGCTGGGAAGATTAATGCCTGAGGATGAGGAGGGTGAAGAAGGTCCTTGGCAGTGTCAGGATGGCCGAGTGGTCTAAGGTGCCAGACTCAAGGCTCTGCTTTCCCTGCTGTGGGAATTCTGGTCTCCAAATGGAGGTGTGGGTTCAAATCCCACTTCTGACACACATTTTTCCTAAAACCTCATTTTTTCATATAATATTATGTCTTTTTATCTCTCCCTATCCCTGGTAAAAATTTGTCCCAGTCATATCCACTCCCTTCAAACACTGTAAGCCCACATAAGGTCACCCCAATAAGGAACCTTCAGTTCACCAGCCCACCTTCCTCCATGGTCTCCTCTGGACTCCCTCCATCAGCTCCACATCCTTCCACTGAGGAGAACCCCAATTTTCAACAGTTTCATCCAAGAAACTCCTCCCCGTTGCATTCATTTCTTGAATGATCCCCCCAGTCCCAAAAGTTTTGTTTCGGAGTTGCAGGAGTACGTGCAACAGGTGCATCCTGGGGATCCTCTGGGCGAGCAGGAAATGAAGGACAAGAAAACACTTTGAAAGGGCATCTTTCCTCAACAGGACCTGCCTACGCCTCTCCAACCTGTGCCTGCCAGCCCAGAGACTCATTAAAGCTAATTACCTCGTTAATAAATCCACATGGGTTTTTCCCTCCCTGTGCTTTACATGCGCGGTCCTTTTTCATCTCCACAGGGAAACGCTCCCAGGTGGACACCCTCCCCCATTCCAAGTGCTCTCCAACACAGGCATGATGTCCCACACAACATGTGGAATGAAATCCCACGTTTTTCCCACTCCTTCCATTAAGAAAAGTCAACCTGAAAACCAGAAAGCAACGATCTGGAAGGAAATCACCATCCCTTCTCCCGCCCTCTGATTCCCTGGGGTTTCCATCCCTCCTGCCATCCCTCTCCGAGCCTTTCACAAGGTGTGAGGCAGAAACTTGTCTTCCAGTAACCTTCGGGGAATCAACAGATCCGAGTAGGAAGATGGGAGGGACAACTTTTGCAACTGGTGCATTGTTGGTGCCCAGAAAACAAATCCCTGTAATTGATGCTGATCCCGAAGCAACTTGTTGGGACACGCATTAATCCAGGTCTTATCAGGACAATGTGCAACCAGCTGTCCTCACTCCAAACTCTCTGCTGTTCCTGGGAATGTGTGTCCGTGCCAGTTTCATTGTGCAATCCCCAAATCCCTCAAGATTTATTATTCCAGGTGGAGAAAATGTGTGGTTTTGGAAGTTCAACATCGACACCCCACAGGGGAACAACCAGTGAACCACAAGTCATAAAACATAAAGCCAGACTCAAACCGAGGGTTTTTAAAAAAAAAAAAAAAAAAAAAAAAAAAAAAAAAAAAAAAATTTTAAAAATTTTTAATTTTTCCCCA
>VZTJ01001083.1:32540-47919 GCA_013397795.1 Orthonyx spaldingii | reverse complement strand
CTTTTTTTTTTTTTTTTTTCCCTTCTTCCTTTTTGTCCCACTCTCTTTGGCTTTGCAAAATACAACCACAATTTCGAGTCTTTGCTCTGGGTGCTACGTCTGAAATATCATCTTTTTTACCTTTTTCACCTCTTCCCAGCTCGTCCTGCAGGTGTTCTGGAAAGGAGGAGAGACAGGGACGTGAATGTGACACCCAGAGAGACAGAAGGGATGCCCCCAGTCTCCTTTTTAGGGGACTGTGGCACCAAAGCACCAGCGAGAGCTGAGGATGGAGCAGCGCAGCAGGAGAGAATCCCTGTCAAATATATTTAATTTTTACTAAAAACCCCCTTCTGGGCGTGAAGAGCACACAGGATTTATTTAAACCGTATTTATCGCACCCTGCCGCATCTCGGCCTCAGGAATTTCAAGCCATGAGCACATCCTTTAAGCCAATTCTTGCCCCAGGGTGCAATTTCCATTCGGAAATTATTTGGTTTGTTCCTCTTCCGGAACTGCTCTTTTTGGTGCTTTTTGCCTTTCGCGGTCTCTCAGCGCCATCTCGTGCTTTCCTGCTTTGCTGCAAACCCGGGGCTCGGCAACCCCAGCACGAAGCTCCTCGAAATTAAAGGTTTCATTGCAGCAAAACTTTTCAGATTTTCCCCTCCTCAAAACAACCCCACATCTCCTTCCCCCGAAACCTGTCGAGGACGTGTCTCCTCCTGCTCCTGGCCATCTCCAGAAGGAGAAAAAGGATCTCCAGAACCCCTTTCCAACGTGATTCCTGCTCCTGTTTCCGTGCCCAGGAGCCCTCGAGCAGCACCCCGGGCACTCCCACCCCTCCCTCCCGGTGCCAGCAAAGGCCAGGGATTATTTTCAACCTTTCTCACCCACCTCGGAATTTCTTCAAGACTTTCTCAAGGACGACAGTCTTGAGGGAGAAGTTGCAGACGTGCATCTTCATGTCGGTGCAGACGGGGACGGGCTTGTGGCACTTCATGTCGTCGCTCCTGCCAAGGGAAAAAGGGAAAAACAACGAGGAAATGGTTGATATTTCCCTATTTCCATCTCTGTTTGTCATCGATGCTCCTGCCCCATCCCCCCCAGAAGATCCTGCTGGGATTTCACCCTCCTTGGGGTGAGGAAATCAGGATTTGGGCGTGGATTTTGAGGCTCCTCTGGGGTGATGGGGGGATTTTTTTTTTTGTAAACCCCCCCCCCCCCAGCTGCTCCTGCTGCAGCTCCAATGTCATTTTGGAGCTTGGTGGTGCCTGAACTGCTGTGCTGGGAGCGCTGTGTGTGTGCAAATCAGGGAATTTGGGGTTTCTGGTCTCACTTGACCCATGAAGAAGCCCACTGGTAGGAAAAAAACACCATGAAAATCAGATTTCCAAGAAGCTGGAAGAGACCCAGGGCTTGCAGAGGGTGGGAGGCGAATTCCATCCTCCCTGGTGCCTCCCTCTGGCACCCGGACGGTGGACATTGACCTCCAGGCAGGGCTGGGGAGGGGTGGAAGCCTGGAGGCAGAGGTGAGAGCAGGATTCCATACCTGCTGATAGTGCCCGTCACGTCCTGGAAAGGAAAAAGAGAGACCGAGTGAATTCCCAGTGCTCTGCCCCCCGCCAGAGCAATTCCCGCTCCTCAAACCCAGTCGGGATGTCCATCCCTGACGGATGAGGCCGGCAGCTGCAGATTCAGGCCCCAGGTGTTGGATTCCAGCTCCAGGATGCGCCATTCCCACCAAATCCCACCGCACTCCCAGGCCTGGCTGCTCCAGGGGGACCTTCCCCGTGGCTCACCCACACACCCCCAGCCTCGTGCCCGTGGGATGTGCTGTTCCAGCTTCTAGGCTGGAAGGCACCTGCAGAGGCCTCTCGTCCTCCCAGTGCTCCCAGCAGGTTCTCCAGGTGAGCTGGGAGGATCTTCAGGTCACCCAAAAACCGCTCCACTTCCTCTCCCGGTGTTTGGCTGCTGTTCTGAACCCACGTGTGGGCATCCGGCAGCCTCGGGGATGTTTTTGGGGTCTCCCTGCCAGTCTCCCACGTCTGGGAAGGTCCTGCCAGCCTGTCCCACGTGTGGCGTCGAGGGACAGGAGGGACCTGCAGATGCCCCCGCCCCAGAGCCACCTGGGCAGCTTTGCACCTCGATGTCTCCATGCTCGCTGGGCTCCCGCAGCCTAATCACCCCCAAGAAAAGCTTGGGATGCCTCACCACACCCTGGGATGGGCGAGGAAGTGATTTTCCCTCAGGCAGGGTGGATTATGGAGGCAATCTAAGGTTCAAATACGCTCAATAAAGTTGCAATACTGCAAACAAACACCAAACCCAGCCACTATTTGCCCGTTCTGGTGCCCTTCAAACACATTCCAGAGCCCACACAAAGCCAGAGCCACCTCCCAAGGAAAAAGACCCTGGGGCCAGCCCAGAGTTCCCAACATGCTTTTTAATCAAATACCAACTATTGTTCTGGGGTGTTTCTCGTGGGCACCAGCGCCGTCTGCGCAGAGACCACGTGGGGTGAATTTCCACCCACAGCCAAGCCCTGAAAGCATCTGCAAATATTGACAGCACCCAGAACGCAGCCCGGGAGGGGATTTAACCCTGTGCAGATCGGGGAGAGCCACCAGCACCATCTGCTCAATTCAATACAAACAAGCTCCATTCAAAGGTCACCCGTGGCCCTCCTGCCATTCGGGGCGGGGAAAGAGCTGCGGGATTTCAGGATTTCGGGCACCCCATGGTTGTTTTCCCAGCCCGGAAAGGAGAGTTTGGTCTAACTCAGCTCTGAACACCTGGAAACCAAGGGCTTGGGGGTGATAGAAAGGCCCAGACAAGTTCATGAAGGAAAAAAATCATTAGAGTTGAAGAGGACACTCTGTTCCAGGGTGTTCCCCAGGCGGAGAGAGCTTGGGGCACTCAGACACCTCCTTGCACCAGCCACTCATTAGAGACAGGAAAAAAAGGACTTTTGCCCCCAAAACACCTCTCCAGGATCCATAAACACATTGAAAAAGGAGGAATAGGGTCATAACTAAGACCCAACACCTCACCTTGAGGAACTCAAGCATGGGCTGCTGGATTTTCTCCTCCAGCTCGGTGATGAGCTTGTTGAGGAGCGTGATCTCCTTGGACAGGTCTGTGATGTTCTCGTTCTGCCTCTTGGAGATGTTCTTCTCCATCTTCTCCAGCTGCCCCAGCAGGATGTGCTCCTGGTCGTGCAGGAACTGCCGCAGCCGCTCGAACTCCGAGAGCAGCTTCTGCCGCTCGCTCTCGATGGTTTTCTGGGAACGAAACACGGCAAAAAGGGGTTTTCAGGAGAGAGGCCCCGTGGTGAATTTGGAGCACCGGCCTGGGGAGACTGGGGGCCTTCGTCTGGAGAGGGGTGAGGAGACACAAGGGGCAGAATTCCTGGAAAAAAGCCTTGGGAAGAGGTGGGGGTGGGAGAGCCAAATCCCTGCCCGTTAGGATCTCTCGTTCCTCAGCTCTGCCACCACCCTGGTTCCCACTGGGTTTGCCATCACAAACACCCCGCGTCCCCTCAGGGCAAACGGGAACATTCTGCTCCAGGAAATGCTCCCTTTGGCAACGTGAGGTGTTTCGGTTGCTTCACTCCACATTGTCCTTCAGCACAGGTCCAGCAGGTCCACCCAGCCCCCCCAGAAGGGCCCTTCACGCTCTGCCCTTGGCGTCACACCTGACCCCAGGGCTCAGGGCAGGCTGGGCTGTGTCCGACTCCGCCAGCCACCAAAATAACAGGGAATTGCGGTGGTGTTAAAAAACCCAGGGATGGCAGAGCAGCAAGATGGGCCAGGGCGGCTCTGTGGGGCTTGCCCCAAGCAGGGGCACATGAGCCCTTCAAAGCCACTTGGCTTGGGGGGGATGGTCTGGGAGAGGAATTATTTTCACTGTGATGGGTTTTTTTCCCCTTCTGCTGCCACAGTGATGGTGTGCTGAGGACGAGGAAGGGTGGAGGAGAGCCCCAGAGCCAGTCCCGCTCTCGGATGCTCCAGCACCATCCCCGAGGTCTGCTGAGGCTGTGGCTGAGGGTGGTGGGGCCAGGAGGAAGGAGAAAACCACCCCTTCCCCTCTCTCGGACACTGGGGCTGGCTGTGGGTCCTCAACCCCTCCGGGATTCCCCACCACCCCGTCCTGGGACGCACCAGCAGCTCCTGGGTTTTCTTATCGTCGTTCACTTTGAACTCCAGCAGCTCCTGCCGCTCCTTCCTCAGGAAATCCAAGCGCCCCTGGATTTTCTCCTGGCAACAAAAGAAGAGGATGTGACCGGTGTTGCTTTCTCTCCCTCGCTGCGTCCCTCTCTGCCTGCAGGGTTTGCTCTTTGACAGGTGGGATGGGCAGGGAGGAAAACACCCGATGCGCTCGTCTTGAAATCCCTCTGGCTCAGCCCCGCCCGCGCCGGCGGCCCCAGGAACCACCAGAACCCCTCCCCAAAAAAAGGAAGGGAGGAGGCCGGGACGCGCCCTGTTCCCATCGGCTCCTGGCACAGGCAAAGGTCAGCTCGGCTTTAATCAGCTCCGCTCATCTCTGGAAGCTCTCCCAGCCCCGCGATCGCGGGTGTTTGGCCCCGTCAGCCTCTCCCCTCCCGGCGCGGTGAATCCATCCCAGAGACCGGGGGAACGCAGGAGAGGGGTGCGCGCACGCGGAGGGGACGCGTTCTCCCAGCTTTTCGGGGGCTGGGAAGCGCCGCCAGCTCTCCGGGAGGGCGTTTGAGCGTTCGAGCGCCAGGCAAAGCCGGGCGACACCGCGGGGACAAACGCAGCTCCCCGGGGAGCCTCCCGCGGGACGCAGGGACGGACGGACGGAGGGACGGACAGACCTTGTACTCCTCGGAAGCCTCGTCCACGGGCACCACGGCGTGGGGCCGGTGCTCCCGGGACCTGTCGCACACCACGCAGATGGTCCTGCGGTCGTCCTTGCAGTAGAGCTTGAGCGCCTCGCGGTGCTTGGGGCACAGCCCGTCCTCCTCGGCGCCCTTGGCCCCGCGCAGCGTGAACTGGCTGATGATCTCGGACATGTTCGCCAGCTGCCGGTTGGGACGGAAGCTTTTCTGCTGGAAAACCTCCCGGCACTGCGGGCACGGGAAGTCCATCTCCAGGTCCTTCCAGCTCTTGACGATGCACGCCCGGCAGAAGTTGTGCCCGCACTCGATGGACACGGGGTCCTTGAAGAACTCCAGGCACACGGAGCAAGTGGCTTCGTCCTGGAGGTTTCCGGGCAGGAACACGGCTGCCATGGCCTCTCTCCTGCGGGTGAGCAACGCGTTCAGCGGGGCTGGGACAGGAATGCCTGGCTCCCGGCCCCGCGGGGGCGGTGCTCTTCCAGGAACGCGGCCGCGGCCCGGGGTCACTCCTGCAGTGCCCGGTCTCTCCAGCCCGGGCACGGGGACCTCGGCACTGGGGACAAAAAGAAAGCGGGAACGCTGCCCTCTGCTCCCCACAAATCCTGGCTTTCCTGGCTTTTGGTTTTTTTCTCCTTTCAGCAGGGAGGTGGGAAGAGGAAAATCTTTTGGGACACCCTCCCGTGTGAGGTGTCGCCGGCTCCGGATGGCGCTGATTTATGGCTGAGCTGGTGCTAAATCTGAGCCCTGGGGCTTGTGTGGAGCAGCTGCTCCAGGCTCAGATCCAGGAACCATCTGAACCCTCGTTAAAGTCCTGTTTCGCCCCTGAAGCTTCAGCTGGGGGCTCAGATGACCTGATTGGGCTCCAGGGCTCATCAGGGGCCATAAAAAGCATCAGGAGAAAAGGAATACACGAGGATGCAAAGCCCTTATCAAGATCTATGGGTGAGTTTCCCAAACCCATAAAGATCAAGCTCGGGACTGGGGTTCTGCATCTCAAAATAAAATAATCTTGGTCTTCCCAGGGACATTTTGTGCAGGTTTGGAGGTGGTGCATTAAATGGGAATGATAATTAAAATACGTATCATTTCTTCTGGGCGGGGATTGTCTGTAACGTGGTGGTTTCCACCTGAGACTCCACCAAATTCTTGTCGTGGCAAACGGGGACAGGTGGGAGTGACAGTCACCGGTTACTGACGGGGATCGTGTTACCATGGGCTGGGAAACGTGGGATCCTCTGGAGAGCGATTTGTCTCCTCCTAATGAGGACCTGAAATCAGCTCGAGTGATCCATAAATTGTGTCTTGAAAGCCAGCCCCCGATGATCCAACACCTCCGAGTCGGGATCTTGGACACATCTGGAGCTATGGGGGGACAAATTCCGGCCCCAGAGGTTCTGCAGGAGGAGTTAATGAGCAAAACCAGTCCCGGAATTGTCCTGCAGAGCGTTACCCCCTCTGTGCGTGTTTATCTGCCCCTTCTCATTATTCATATGTATTTGTATATAATTTTATATACTTATATCACTCCCTATGGAAGGGGAATTCCTTGTCTCCCACCTTCCGTTTATTTTGAGCTGTAAATAAACACAAAATGTATGTTTTTTCCTACTCTACGCATTTTTCCTCACGTTTCTGCAGGGAAAGGATGAGGTGGTGCCTGTGAACCGGAGGTGCATCCACACCCCACCCCAGGGATGCACAGCCAGCCAAGGGAAAGAGCGAGACCCCCGGCAGAAGCCGCGGGCAGCCTGGTGGGACACACAAGGAGAGCGGGGTGGGCGCAGGGAAGAAAGGGACAGAGGGACACGCGCATCCCAACCCCTCCCTGTGTCCCCGGCTGCCCCCGCGTACCTCGGAGCGGAGGCGTCGGAAAGGGGCGTCCTCCCGAATCGCCCCAATCTCCCGGGGTTTTGCGCCGGGACGGGTCTAGAGGGGGCCAGCTGGGCGGCGAGCCGGGGCGCCGCGGGGTCCCAGCGGGACGGGGTCCGCGGCAGCCGCTCCGCCGAGCTCCGGCGGAGGAAACCGGCGGCGGCCGCGGCTGCCTCGGACATCGCGGCACCGCTCGAGCTCCGGCTCCGTGCCGGCCCTCGGGTGCCCCATTTGTCCCCTCTGTCACCACCACCCCCTCCCGTCTCACTTACCATTCCTTCCCCTCCCCCATTGCTTCTATCCTGGGCACCCACCGAGGTCTTCCCCTCCTCCTCCTCCTCCTCCTCCTCCTCCTTCCCGGCCGCTCCGGCTCTGCTCCTCTCCTCCGTGCCAAAGCTCTTTTCCCTGCCCAGCGTCAGGATCGCGTTTCCAGCACCTCCCTCCACCTGTCCCCAAGCCCGGACCTTCTCCCCGGGGTTTCGGCAGCCCCTTAACCCTCTCCAGGAACCTCATCCCTCCTTCCAGGGGCTCAGCGGGGCTGGGGAAGGAGCGGAGCTTTTCATCCCTCTTCCCAAACGGTCAAAAAAAAGATTCCTCTCGCTGCTCATGTCTGGGGGGAGAAGGGCAGGAACGCCTCCAGTGGGGCATCTCCCACCTGTCACAGGTGTGTTGGTCAGGTAAGGAGAGGCTGGGACACCCAAACCAACAGGAAGAGGGGAGAAATAAAAGGAAAAGGCAACCTGAGTCCCTGTCAGATAAATATCTATTGCCTATAAATCGATAGATCAGTAAGTATCTATTGCCTATAAATGTGTGGATCAATGAATATCTAGTGAACACGCACATCCTTCATTTCCCCTGGAGCTCCCTGAGGCTCCTCTGCCAAAATTCCCAGCCAGGAATTTCCCAGCCCTGCACTGCATGCAAAAAAAAAAACCGGGATGGGACCAGGAGGAAGCTCCTTGGCTCGCCCTTGGGACTTGGGTGTCAGGATCGCGTTCAGGGCCACCAGCTGCTGCCAGACCACCAGGAAAGCTGAGCCTGGAGAGCTGGAAAGAGGAGCGGCTGCCTGAGGCAGGGAAGCAAGGACACGAGCCAGATCCAGCCGCCAGTGCCGAGCCTGAAGGTTTATTTTAGAGCTGAGACTAAATCAAGGTGCACAGTTGGAGCCTGGCGGGGCCCACTGTTCCTCATTGAGAGCGATGAGCATTCAGGATTCAATCGAGGAGCACCGGACGGCACCGGGATCCCGGCCCTGGCCCCAGCGCGGGTCAGTCCGTGGGCTCCTCGCCCCACTCCTCGTTGCAGAGGTCGGTCTCGCAGCAGGAGTAGCGGGAGGTCAGGCGGGACTCGGCGTCGGACGCCCGCTCCCGGCCGCAGTTCAGGGCGGAGGTGCAGCCTTGCTGGTAATAAAGGGTCACCTTCCCTGCAGGGGAGGGGAGAAGGCCACAAACCCCATAAAAATCAGACTTTGGGCTTTGAGGAGAAACCCAGCTCTGAAATACACCCCCCAAATCAGGGTTTAATTAAGAGAAAAAGAAAATCAGGGGATGTGCCCACAGAGACAACCCCTGCCCCCCGGCCTCTTTGGAAGGGAGAGCCTCCCCTTGACCTAAAAACAACTTTTTGAAACTCTTTTTGGAACAGCCTCCATGGAGAGGATGAACACGACCCCTCCCATCCGCCCTTCCCCAGCAGCTTCGTCGCCACATCCTGCCCCATCCACAGGAGCAATTTGGTTTTCCAGGGACAGGGAGAACCTCCCTGACAGAAAGAAAAGGACGGGGAAAGCCAAGGAAAAGATGGGAAAAGCCAAGGAAACCCCCAGCTAACGCACCCAGGGAGGTTTTGATGAGCGCACACTTCTCCCGGCGCTCGCAGGTCGTCACGTTGGCGCCGCGGAAGCACCCGACCAAGGGGATCTTGTACGTGCAGACGTGGCATCGGAGGGCCCCAGCTGCAGCGGAGGAGGGAAAAATGGAGTGAACTTCGGGAAGAAGCGGGGAAAACCCTGCCTCGGGATGGCCTGGGGATGGGCCGGGGAGGTGCCACCGTTGTTGATTTATTCGCCGCTCACCGGCTCCGACGCACAGCACGAGGCTCAGCCCCAGCAGCAGCAGCTTCATCGTGGAGCAGGTCCTGACTTCCATCTGCCTCCCAGCCCAGCCCGGCGTTCCCTGGAATGAGAAGGGCTCAGGAATTCATGGCTGGGATGAGATCCCTCAGTGTTCAGCCCTGGGATGGAGCAGGGAAAAAAAACCCAACTGGGCAAAACCCTCCCAAGTGCTTTTGTTTTGTGCCTTTTGGGGCAAAATAAGCTGAGAAAAGCTTGGTTTGGGTTATGAGACAATCCTTAAAAACTGAAATATGGGGAATTCTGGTGACTTTGGTGGTTGTGGTTCCAGGGCAGGAGCATCCAATGGGAATAAAATGATTTAATGAAGAAAAAAGGCACTTTATTGCCAAGTGCTGAGACACAGCGCCAGCAACTGAACCCAAACCAGGCGGATTTGGGTAAATAAAAGGAAAAAAAATCAGATTTTGGGGAACAAAGTGATAAAAGAGGTCTCTGCCGCCCAACGTGGGGCTCGAACCCACGACCACTTTATTGCCAAGTGCTGAGACACAGCGCCAGCAACTGAACCCAAACCAGGCGGATTTGGGTAAATAAAAGGAAAAAAAATCAGATTTTGGGGAACAAAGTGATAAAAGAGGTCTCTGCCGCCCAACGTGGGGCTCGAACCCACGACCCTGAGATTAAGAGTCTCATGCTCTACCGACTGAGCTAGCCGGGCTCCCCAAAAGTATTTTTTTTCACTATTTTTTCACTGAAAGCATAAATGTGATGTGGCTTTAGCAAAATGTTTATCTAAAAATTAAACTGGTTTCTATTTCATGAAATATAAAACTAAGAGTGCGAAACATACATTTAAAAGTATAGAATACAAAACTACATGGAAATGTTAAATATATATTTATACATTATAATATAGGATATCTTTATGTGCTATAAATATATTTTATCTGTTTGTTTATATATTATATTATATAAGGCATTTATATGTTTTATATATATTAATACACATAAAATGTATGGTATCGATTATAAATTTAATTTCTCTCTTTATGTTTTATTATTTATATTTTCATATATACCTTTTTATAAAAGTATATTAAAACATACATATAAAATAATTTTTATATATTAAAAAAAAAAAGGGTTGGACATAAAAATGTTCCCCGGGAGGTCTGAAGGGATGTTGGGGTGACGCCGACGGACACGCAGGACACAAGGACAACCCCGAAAATCCCCTGAAAGCCCCGGCGCGGGTGCCTTACCCAGCTCTCCGCTCCCTCCGCGCTGCCGGCGCCCGCGGCCCCGCGGCCGCTTTATCCCCGCGCTGCGCTCGGGGCCTGAACGACCCCGGATCCCTCGGGAGACGCCGTCCCCTGGGAACAATGCTGGGGACGCACCTGGACAAACACCGGGACACGCGGTCACCGCCGCCAGGACCGCTCCCGGCTCCCGGAGCCCCTTTGTCCCGTGTCCCAAACGGGGGAGTCCCTTTGTCCCCCATCCCAAAGAACCCGCGAGCCGCCGGAATTTGGGAAATGGGGACGGAACCCGGGCCCGGAGCGCCGGGGGCTCCCCTGCCCGAAGGGTTTCTCTGCGTGGTCACGGCCGTAATTAATACCGGGGGTAATTAGGAGGTGATTCATTCCGCTGCCTGTCCGCTCCAGGATATTCCCGAGGCTTTCAATGCCAGCCCCATCCCGGTGTTTGTGCAGCTGCCCGGGCGGTACCGGGACCTTCCCGAGCGTGAAATTCCTGGTGTCGGTCCAAGCCCTCCTTTTTGGGACTCAAATTCTCATTTCCAAGTTCCAAACCCCGCTTTTGGGGCACAACCCCCATTTCTAAGGCAAACCCCCTCGGTTTTAGGGCACAACCCCTGGTTTTTAAGGGCAGAAAGACAATTTTTAGGGCACAACCCCTCCCTTTTCAGGGCACAAACCTTCATTTCCAAGTTTTTTGGGGTCCTGTCAGTTTGATTGGTGGTTTTTTGTCTGCTGCTTTGTGGGGGCTTTTTAGCTACTAGTAAGGGTTAATTATTAAAAAAAAATAATAACGGTTATTAAATATAAAAAGAAAAAAAATAATTTAAAAAGGAATAGTAGTTGAGGGGAAAAAGAATTTCAAAATGGAATCATGATTTCTGAAGGGAACAATCATTTTCACGGAATAAAAAAGCAGAACTCGGCATAACAATTCT
This sequence comes from Orthonyx spaldingii, assembly GCA_013397795.1. Classification (NCBI taxonomy): domain Eukaryota; kingdom Metazoa; phylum Chordata; class Aves; order Passeriformes; family Orthonychidae; genus Orthonyx; species Orthonyx spaldingii. Next base: position 36,942 of record VZTJ01001083.1, on the reverse strand, counting down.
GAAAGGAATGGTGATGATGATGATGCTGAAAAAATTAAGGTATAATAATAAAAAAGTAATAGCAATTTTTAAAAGGAATGTTAATTTCAAGAAGGAGTTATGATTTTTAAAAGAAAAAAAAGTAAAAACCGGAATAATGGTTTAAAAAGGAACAATTATATAACTAATAATAGTAAAAAGAATTTAAAAATAAATAATTAAATAAGAATAAAAATTGAAACGATAAAAACAGTTAAGAAAAGGAATAATAATTTTTAAAGTTGTAATAAATAAAGGCTTAAAAGTACCAGATTGGAGTAAATAAAGGGAAAAACGGGAATTTTAACGCCCAACGTGGGGCTCGAACCCACGACCCTGAGATTAAGAGTCTCATGCTCTACCGACTGAGCTAGCCGGGCTCCCGGGAGCGCTTCTCCCGGCGGCTCAGGAAAACCCAGACCCGCGCCGGGAAACGCGGGATTTTCGGGGGGATCGGGCAGAGGACCTCGCCCCTCGCGCTGCCGCTTCCGCTGAAGTTAAAAAACTTTTAATTCTTAAAGAAAAAAAAAATAGGAAAACCCAAAGCGTCGGTGCCTTTTCAAAATCTATTTTTCCCTTCCTAAAATTATTGATATTATTCCTTTTTCAATTATTATTTCCTTTTTTAAAAAGTTATTCTTCCCCTTTTCCAAATTATCGTTCCCTTTTCCAAATTGCTGTTCATTTCTACAAAGTACTGTTATTTTTTCCAATTTATTTCCCTTTTTTCAATTTATTTTATCTATTGATGGATAAAAGATGGAGCTGGGGCAGGTGGAAGGGGACTCCCCGCCGGAAGGGAGAGGCACGAAAAGAGGAGAAGAGGGGTATTTTGGGAGTTGTGAGATGTTACAATTTTGAAAAAAAAAAAAAAAAAAAAAAAAGGGAAAAAAAAGAAAAAATGAAAAGAAAGAAAATAACAAAAAGGGTATTTTTGGGGACAAAAGTAAGCATTCCCTGACCGGGAATCGAACCCGGGCCGCGGCGGTGAGAGCGCCGAATCCTAACCACTAGACCACCAGGGACCTGAAAACTGCTTTTTATCCCCCAAAATAGGACCTGGACGAAAGATTTTTGGGTTGAATTCTGTGTGAAAAGGGTCTCTGTTTTCCCTCCGGTATTTCTTACCCTCCAAATGGTAAAATCCTCCCCATTTAACCCATTCCAACCCATCCTTGGCTCATCTCCCACTCTGGCTCCTCCTCGGTGGCTTCTCAGGCACCTGGGAGTGCAGAAATTACCCCCAAAAAGGCTTTTTTGCCCCCATTCGGGACACCCTGTCCCAAACTCCACCAGAACTGGGCAGTTTTCCCAGTTTTCCAGAGGTTGGACTCATCCGCGTGCGCTCCACACAGGTGGAAAACACCCCAGCATGCAGCGGCTCCCCCATTTCATGGGGGTGAAAAAGCAGATTATGGACATTCCAGCAGCTGCACAAATCCGAGAGGAGCTGGGGGTGACCCTGCTGGGAAAGGATCAGCCCAATCCTTGGGTTTCACGAGGATTTTGGGTCATTTTATTTATTTTTCCCGATTTTTTCCCTTTAAATTGGAGCAGGCCGCACTATAGATATCGGTGTGGATCTGCCAGAGGAACGGGAATAAAAACACAGGAGGATGAGGGGGGTGGACTCCAGCAGCAAAAACGCTGCCATTCTGCCTGCCCGGTGGAATTAAAGCCCGAATTTCTGGAATAATGGGAAATAAGGAGCCAAGAGCTCCGACAAACCACGGCCGGGAGGGAGGACGCTGAACGTGGAATTTTGGCTGCTATTCCAGGTCACGTCCCAAAAACAAACAACTCCATCCAGGAGCAGGAACGCGTGACTGCAACACCTCCCCCTCTCCCGCTCCACACAATCCCTTTTTCTTTTTTTTTTTTTTTGGAGCTTGTCCTGGCGATGAACGAACCCAAAATATTCTGGGGGGAAGGGAGGGGAGTGGTTGCTTGGTTTTCCAGCACATCGGGATCACCCCTGTGGGAGTGACACCGAGGAATGGCTGTATTTGAACATTTTAAAGGTTTTGTCCACTTTTTCCTCTCCATCTTGGCCGGGAATGGGCAAAGACACGGCTTGATGGAGCAGAGGGATGGAAATGCGAATTGTCCCTCCCTGCCTTTGATAATTTGAAATTTTTTTCAATAATTTCCCCTCTGGAAAGCAAACGCAAGAAATGATGGAAGTAAAGGACGCGAGGGGCAAAGCTGCCAGTCCACCTCAGCCCCAGGGGCTCAGAACCCCCCAAAATAACCCCGAAATTAAATCCCAGCCAGCACGCGGGTGGAAAAGGGAATTTATTCCCCAGAAAAAGCTGTTTCTGCCTGGTTTCGAACCAGGGACCTTTCGCGTGTTAGGCGAACGTGATAACCACTACACTACAGAAACCTGGATAGTGTTTCCATGCAATGACTTTTGCAGGAATTCAGAAAAAAAGGTTATTTCTCTTTATTTGCCCTTTCTCCATCACGTTGTGTACATCCCTTGGTTCATTTTTTTCCTTCCTTGGTTGTTTTTTTTTTCCCAACACCCACCCGGGCCTCCCTCCCGAGGCTGCACACGACCAAAAGCCCCCCAAAACGCCCCAATTTTGATCATCAGAGAAGGAATTCCCCGAATAAAACTTTTCCAGACACCCCAAAATCCAGGAGCCTCCGCACATCCCTCAGGGCCAAAGTTGGTTCTCCAGGTGGCCAAACCTGAGCTAAACGACGTGAAATTGTCACAGTGCCCCACAAAACGACCCAAATCCTGCAAGAGCTGGAGAAATACGGAGACAAGAACCCAAAAAAACGTATTTGCTGTTTCTGCCCGGTTTCGAACCGGGGACCTTTCGCGTGTGAGGCGAACGTGATAACCACTACACTACAGAAACGCTGCGAAAGCCGGCATTTACACCTTTTCTGGAATACCGGGAACCCAAATTCCCTCCGTGGCTGCCTCTGAGTATCCCCGAACCCCACGAGGAAACCTCCCCTCGCCTTTTCGGATCCCCTTATCGCTTTTAACCCGTTCCCTTGTCGCTTTTAATTCATTCCTTTATCGTTTTTAATTCGTTCCCTTATCGCTTTTATTTCCAGCCGCCTTTGGGAGGTTGCACTGAAGGGCGTAAATAAAGGAAAAACCAGGGAAATGCTGAAACCCCCGAAAGTCCCAAAATCAGTGGGTTTTGTCTGATTTCGCTTGAAACCACAGACAGGCAACCTTGGGGTCAGCGGGCAGGGAGGACATCGCGGGACCCCGATGTTAAAAATGATGATTTTTGAAGAATTCACATAATTTTTAGAATTTCTTTTCCCTGACCGGGAATTGAACCCGGGCCACGGCGGTGAAAACGCCGGATCCTCACCACTAGACCACCAGGGAGGACAATTATAAGCTAAATCCTATTTTTAAAATTAATTTTTCTATTTTTATTCAATATATTTTGTCATTTTTAATTGCTTTCCTGTTTTTGATTGATTGTTTATTATTTTGAATTATTTTGGGGGATTTTTAAATTCATTTTGAATTCTCCATTATTTTTTCCGATTTTTGCTTCCTTCCGCGCCTGGAGTGAAGCAGTGCCATGGGACTGATGGGAAGAGGCGGTTCATTGGATGTAAAAAATCCCGGAGAAAGGTGAAATTTGGGCAAAAAGCAGCTCCCTGGTGGTCTAGTGGTCAGGATTCGGCGCTTTCACCGCCGCGGCCCGGGTTCGATTCCCGGTCAGGGAAAAGAATGCTGATTTTTTTTCTAAAATGGAAGTAAATTCTTCAATTCCAGCCGATTTGAGGTGGATTTGTTTCTTTCGAAAGGAAGCGGCAACTCCAAATCCATGGCAAATTCAGGCACGTGAGCCGTTCCTGCTGCAATCGTATTCCCACAGTTTCCTGTGAGGAAACTTTTGGAGACGTTTTTTGCCCCGGTTCCCCACATTTTTTTGGGGGAGACACGGGCACTTTTAGGGGTTTCTGCCCAAAAAAACGTTTGTCAGCAGGGAAAATATTGGCGGATAAACTAAAATAAACCGGTTCTGGGTTGTAAACACGGATTTTTACCAGTGCCATCATTCAGGAACTGACAGGAATACGGAGTCAAAAAAATACAGGGAAAGGAGTACAAATTAAACAGTTTGATGCTATAAACACACTGTTGATTTTGGTTTGGTTTTTTTTTCCCTTTTGCCAGCATCGCCACGACGCGGAATTTGGAGGAATGCTGAGACACAAAAATGGTTAAAAATTGTGTTTCGAGGAGCTGTTTCTGCCCGGTTTCGAACCGGGGACCTTTCGCGTGTGAGGCGAACGTGATAACCACTACACTACAGAAACGCGCCGCGCTCCGCCTCTGCCCCCCTCCCGCCCTCAAATCCAAAAATAAGAGATTTTTTTTTTTTTTTTTTTT
>VZTJ01001083.1:13337-23666 GCA_013397795.1 Orthonyx spaldingii | reverse complement strand
TTTCAAGGGGACAGGACACGCTCCGGTGCTTCTGCTCTCTCTGTTCTCCCCCGAGCCTGGAGGGGTCCGGCTCCTCGTCCTCTTCCCCGCTGCGGAATTCCAGCCGCTGGGCAGCTCCAGCGCTCAGCGGATACCTCCGACCCCCAAACCAGCAGGAGCGGGGACAGTGAGATCGGGAAGGTTTTCCTGGGAGCGGGGGAGACACGGAGCCGCCCGCGCTCCAACCCCGTGCCCAGAGTGCGTTTTTGACGCTGTCCCAGTCTCCAGAGAAAGGGGATCGTCGTTTTTCCTTCCCTCAGGTACAAATCCAGGCTCGGCTGCAAACCCTGAAGGACGACAGAGAAAAACTCCTGGATATCCGGGAGGCTGAAATGAGGAGAAACTGGGAGTATTTGGTAAATGCTTTGGAGCGGAGGGGTGGCGGAGTGGGTGTCTCCCGATGGGTTTAGAGGGGGAAGGCCGTCCCTGGGGCTGGGGTCGCTCTCCGGGGAGGGGCTCCGACTCCCCCTTCCCACCCAGCCCCGCTCCCCGCGTGTCCCGTCCCGCAGGAGAAGACCGAGGCCGAGCGGCAGCGGATTCTCTCCCAGTTCCAAGGGCTGCGCCTCTCCCTGGAGGAGCATTCCCGTCACCTCCTGGCTCGGCTGGGGGACCTGGAGAGGGACATCGGGAGGGCGCAGGAGGAAAACCTGACGAGCCTGACCAAGGAGATCTCCCGGCTGGACACCCGCGTCCAGGAGCTGGAGGAGAAGTGCCGGGAACCAGCCAGGACCTTCCTGCAGGTGACGAGGGACGGAGCCACCGCGTCCGGCGGGGTTTGGAGAAGCCCAGAACGAGGGGCTCTCTGGGGGTCCCTTCAATCCCTCTCCAGACCCAAATCCGGTGTCTCAGCGGTTTTCCCGCTGGTTGGACTCGATGGGCCCAGAAAATCTCTTCCAGTGTAAGAGTTTCCATGGTTCTGAGCGATTCCGTGACTCACCGAGCCCCATCTCCCTTCTCTCCCTTCCAGGACATCAATGGCACCTTGAGCAGGTACGGACGGGGCTCCCTGAACTCCTCATCCTGCCCCGGGCTGGGATCGGGGGTTGGATCCTGGGTTTGGCCTCATTTAGAGACCAAAGGATTTGGGTTTGCGGCCAAACCCCTGAGCAAAGGGCTCTGAGCCCGTCCCTAAAGGCTCCTCTGTCCACGGAGAATTCCTTGGGCTCCCTCCGGGGTGGATCCTCAACCTCCTCCTTCCGTCCTTCTCCAGGCTCGGAAAGGAAAACTTCCAGCTGCCCCCGTCGCCTCTTCCAGAGCTGGAAAAGAAAATTCATCACTTCAGGGAGGAAAATATTCTCCTGGAGGAGACTCTGAGGAGCTTCCAAGGTATTGGGAGCAGGCTGGGGGATGAAGCGATTAATTTAGTTGATTTTATTATACATCTTAATCTATTTATTTATTATACACATTAATTTATTAATATATTTATTATATATGTTTCTTTTTGTTATATGTTTATTATATAATTACTATGCATATGTACAATCATAAATTAGGTCTGTTTACTTAGAACATATACTGTAATGTATTGCAATTATTTATGTCGCCGTTTTTGCAATTATTTTTATTACAATTATTTTTTGATTGCGATCCTATTTTACCACAATTCCGCTCGTCATTCTCAGCGTGGCAGAGCAGCCTCCCCACACTCCCGTTCCCACCGATCCCTGCATTCTGCATCAAATCCCTGTCTCCCTTCTCCCCCTTTTTCCAGACATCCTGATGTTTGAGCTGCCGGAGAAAAGTGAGTGCTGGGATGGGGGATGAGGGGTGGCCACGAGCTGGGTGGGAGACGCCGAGCAAAAGATGGGAAACGCGGGAAAAGCCCCGCGGGGAGCCGGGGGATCCTCACGGCGAGGATCACCCCGCGGGAGGAGGGAAGGCACGGAGCCGGCCAGGATCCATGGAATCCCCCCTGGCGCAGTGACGGTGACGCTGGACCCCAGCACGGCTCACCCCCAGCTCCTCGTGGCGCCCGACGGGAGCAGCGTCAGCTGGCAAAGCGCCCGGGACCCTCCCGGGGACGAACCCGGACCCGAACCCGGCCCCGGCCCCGACCCCGACCCGCCCGCGGACGGACCCGGCACCGACCCCTCCGTGCTGGGCCGCGAGGGCGTCACGGGCGGGAGGCGCTGCTGGGACGTGCAGGTGGCACCCGCGGGGTCCTGGGCCCTGGGGGTGGCCGGGGAGAGCCCCGGGGGCGGCGGGGAGAGCCCCGGCAGCGCCGAGCTCTGGTCCATGGGGCTCTGCCAGGGCCAGTTCTGGGCTCTCACCTCGCTGGAGCGCATCCCGCTCTTCCCGATGCGGGCGCCCGGGAGGGTGCGGGTGGCCCTGGACTACGAGAGGGGCCAGGTGGCTTTTTTCGATGCTGATAAGAGGAGCCTGATCTTCGCCTTCCCGGCGGCCTCGTTCAAGGGGCAGAGCGTCCACCCCTGGTTCCTGGTGTGGGGCGAGGGCTCCCGGATCACCCTGTGCCCCTGAGCTTCCCCAAATCCCGAGGTTTATCACCCATTCCCGGCTCTTCGCGGGACTCGTGTCTGCTGAGGTCTCTCTTTCCACCCCGGGCCGTGCTGAGCGTCCCTCGGGGTCGCTGTCCCGTGTTGTCACCCCCAAATCTGGTGGCTGGAAACGGAGCCACGTCTGTCCCACCCCATCCTGCGCCATCCCGATCCCTTTTCTTTCCTCTGGCTTTGGATGAAGTAAAAAAACAACGTTTACGTATTTTAGCTATTTCTCTGTTTGGTGTTCGCCGCTCCTGGGTGTCGGGATCAAGTTGGAATTTTGTTTAATTAAACCCCATTGCTGGTGTTTGCCACCAGCCCCACGCAGGTGGCCCAGGTCCCTGTCCCTTCTCCCTGGAAGCCACGTGGCACTGCCGGCAGTCAGGAAAGACACGGAGTGGGAAATCAGGTCCTTCTTTATTATTAATTATATAAATCATGGAACCCGCAGACCTTTTCCAGGACCACGGGGACCTTTTCCAGGGAGAAAACAGCTGCTTTAGGACAATTGCTCCCATTGGAGGTTGGGAAAAAGGCTAAAAAAATGTAATTCGGAGCCCTTGGTTTGGAGCTGACCAGGCCAGATGGGATCATCTACAGCCAGCCAGGCAAGCCTTGGGAAAATTCGCCTTTCCATCCCGATTGCTCCCGTTTTCCCACTGTTTGCCAATTCTCTGCCCTTCTCCGTAGCTTCTTCCCTCTCTTTGCCTCGTTTTTCCCAGGTTTCTCCCTTCTCCCGGCGGAGAAGGAAATACAAACCTGCGCCGGGGGCTGCTCCGGCTGCCCCCCGAGGCTGTGAAAAGGGTGAGGACACTTTTCCCTCAGGGACACAGCCGGAGCCGGGACCTCGCCCCCACCACCCAGAGCCAGGGCCGGACCCTCTCCCCGGCGAAGGACACGCGGGAAAAGACGAACAGGAGCCCCCCGTCCTCGGCGTCGAAAAACGCCACCGTGCCCCCGGCGCAGTCCAGGTGGACGCTGACCCTGCGGGGCAGCCACCGCAGGGCCACCAGGGTCACCTTGCGGGCGGTCAGCGCCCGGATCTGCCCCCCCCACTTCTCCAGGCCCCAGATCCCGCCCTGGGGGCCGAGGCTGAGCCGCCCCTTCCTCCGCACCGACTCGCGGGCCACCCCCACGGCCCAGTCGCCGCCGTCCCCCACGTCCACGTCCCAGCAGTGCCGCCCGGCCACGAAGCCCTGGTGGCCCAGCACGAAGGGCCAGTAGTCGAAGCGCTCGGGGTTGTCCGGGAGGTCGCGGTGTCCGGCCCCGCGCCAGACGCTCTTCCCGTCCTCGGACAGCACCAGGTCGGGGTGAGCCGTGTCGGGGTCCAGGGTCACGCTGGCTGCGGGGGACAGGACCCGGGGTGAGCACCAGGACCCCGTTTGGATCGCCTGGGGGTCACCCCCCGTCAATAAACCTCCCAGAATTGGGGAAAACCCTCCCAGCCCCCGGCATTCCCGGGATATCTGCCTCAGAAGAGCCACGCGAGCGTCACTGAGCCCAACCCTCAGCCCTGCACTGGACAACCCCAAGGGTCACCCCATCATTTTAGGGGAAGTGCTGTCCTTGAAGCAGGAAAAGCTGGGTTTCACCCCAAAAAATCCAAAGAAAAGCTGCAGCAATGGTGGTGCAGAAATCCCCGTGGATTTGAGGCTAAAAATGAACACCAAGGGGAGAGAGGGAAGAGGAGGAAGGGAAGAGGGAAAATGAGCAGAGCCTGCAGCAGGCACGGCACAAGACCCAGCTGGCTGGGCTGAAATGAATGAAATTAATGAAAAACCCCCTTGGGTCACCCTGATTTTCAAATTGTCATTTCTGTTCCTACCAGGAAAAACCCCTTTCCCTTCCTCTCCTCCATCTCCAGGTTGTCCCTGTAACGTTTCTGTTCCCAATTTATGTCTGGGGTGGGAGAAGGGCTGCTCAGCTCTCCCAGCTCTCCCAAAATACGACTTAAATCTGCTTTTGTTCTCCTTCTGGGTACCTTGGAGCTTCCTCAGGGTGTCTTTCAGGGTGCTGCTCCTCCACGAGAAGTGACAAACTCGCTGTTCCGGCCCCGGAGCCGCATCCAGGGGCAGCTGGAAAGTCACTTTCCCACACCTGGGATAAAAAAAATAAAACCAACAAACCCCTCCTCACACTTCTCAGAACAACCACGGAGGTTTCAGGAGCTGCCAGGAATTAGGGATGGCGCTGCTGGAAAGTTGGGGTTTAATTTTCCCCCCTCCCTTGGAAATCCAGGAGATCAAAGGCCAAATTTCCCTGTTGGATTAATCTCTTTCTCTCTTTTCTAAATCTGACTTTTTATGAGGAAGGAAGGAATTTTTGGGGAGGACTGAGCTGGAGAGAAGAGCCAAGACTTTAAATCAGAGCCGGCGTGGAGGTGATTTTGAGACCAAATCTCCGTGGATCAGCACAACCCAAAAGTGATAAAGGACCCAAAATGCTCCTCCCTGGAGCCTCGGGGGAGTCTCAGGCAGCACCAGAGATTTCCCTCCTCCATTTCCTCTTGGGAAAACTCTGCAAAAGCTTTTCGGGGAGGCCACAAACCTGCTGACGGAGCTTTTCACATCCTGGGGGAAGAGAGAAAGGAAAGGCAGCTCAGGGTGAGACCTTCCCTCAAATCACAGCAAAGGGAATTATTTGGAAATACAGGGAACCACCAGCCCTTCCCCAGGGATTTAATTCCCTTTTCCCCGTTTTTCCAGGCTCAAACCTCCCCCTCCTCATCCCTTTGGGAATTTCGGCTCTCCAGAGGGAGCAGGAGCAAAGGGGAACCAGAACCCCAATTATCAACACAGTGGGGAGGCCCCTCCCTCTGATTTTCCCACAAAACAGGAGGATTCCCTCACCAGCTGCTGGGTTTTCTCTTCCTGCCGCTGTGCCGGGGTGTCCGGGTGGGAAATCTCCGGGGTTTTTTTCGCCTGCCTCTTCTCCAGCTCATTTTTCAGGTCTTCCAGCTGTGGGAGTGAGAGGAGTTCAGGATTCCCCCCCGCCCGGGACCTGCGACCCCAAATCCCAGCGGGAATTTTAAATGGCAAACAGAGGAAAAGCGGGATGGAAAATACCCCGAGGAACTCATGGAAAGGCGTTTCCCACGGAAGAACAACCCTGGATTCAAATCCCGACTCGTTTTCCTTGAATTCCCGGGGAAATCTGTGTCGGGGGCTGGGGGCAGCGTGAGGGGTGTGGTGAAAAATCAAACCTGATGCAACCAAGAAGCGCCAGTTTGGATCCTTGTCCATCACTTCACCGGGAAGCTGGGGAATATCGCAGCTCCCTGCCCAGATTTGGCCGAATTCTGCCCAAATCCACGCGGCAATGGCGTCTTCCCTCCCAAAGGAATATCCCCGAGGCCGGTGTGTCCCTAAATGTCCCCAAAGGTCAGCAGGTGGCACCTACCAGGTCCTCCAGTTTCCCGCACTCCGGGGCAGCGCTCCTTGCTCGGAGTCCTCCTCTCCTGACTCAGAAAGCCGAATCCCGGCTGGAATTCCTTCCCAAGGGATCCAAACCCCGCTGGGTTTGTCCCTCTGGCGGGGCTGGATCCTTCCTTTGCTGTCCCATCCCCGTCCCGGGTGGATCCCGCTGGGCTGAGCCTGCGCATCAAGTTCTCCCCCACCTCTCCCGGTTTTCCCTCATCAGAATTCCAGGATTTTAGCCCTGGAGCTGCTGCCGCGGGGAGCTGCCACTCCGCTCCTTTTGCACTAAAACCTCCCCAAAAAACCCCTGGGGGCACGGGATGTGCAGATTCCCAGGTGAGCGAGGAGCTCCCAGGGCTTGGCGGGACCACGGATGGGGAAAATCCAAGGGAAAAAGGAGGGAAAAGCACAACCAGAACCTCGAGGGCGTTGGCAGAGGGACACAAATTGGGGTCCAGGACACCTTTCCAGCTCAATCCCTGTGACCAAGTCCCGGCTCTGAGCTCACCGGGAAACTTTTCCAGGGAATTTTTCACCCTCTGCTCCTCCATTCAGCTCCGTGGATAAATTCGTGTTTATTTTTACGGAATTTTTAGCAGCAGGATCCCTCAGCTCGGGCGGGTTTGGAGAGGCAAATCCCAATTCCAGGACGCCTTTCCCACCGGGAAGCGCCACGGAGGAGTCGCTGGCTGTGGGAACGGCAGGACTGGGAGCAAACACCCCAAAAACGCTTCCAGGGAAGGGGCTGCGCCCCTGTGAGACACCGGCAGAGCCTCGGGCTCGGCTCCTCCGCCTTGGAGCGGGGAAATCGGGCAGGGAAAGGAGTCGGCAGAGCCTGGAAAACCAGCCGGGGTGGGAGCTGCTTTGCATCTCTCTGGAGAGAAGGGACGCCCTGGGTGGAGATCAGAGGCGGGGAGGGACCCTGGAGGAGTCGGGGAGCAGGGAGGGGTCTCCGCCTCCGAGGGGTGCAGAATATTCGGAATATTCAGAACATCCCCGGGACGTGGCGCTTGTGCCTCCGGGAGGATCCCGGCGGGGCCCGCGGGGATGGGGACGGGGAGGGGGCTCCGTCACGGGGTCTCCACTCATCCCGTGCCTGTTACTCCGAGCCCAGCGTCGCTCCCGGTTCCTCTTCTCGGTTCCGGAATTAACAACGGGGCTGTTTCGGTGCCGCCGCTTCCTCTTTCGGGTTTCCTCGGAAGAAAATCGCGCGTTTTTCAGGAAATCGATGTCGCTGAAAGCGGCAAAAAGCGGCAGAGCTCGGGTCCTGCCTCGGCCCTTCGCGGCTCCCCGGGCTGAGGAGCGTCCGGGCCGACACCCCCGGGATCGATCCCTCCTCCCCCTCCGCAGCGGCCAGCACGAGGGGACAGCCTTTTTTGGGAGTAATAATGTGGAAAATTGGATTCCGGGGGGGTTTTTGTCCCCCCACTGTCTGTGGGAAAGGTTGCTGAGGCGGAAGCTCAGCGAGGTGTCCCCATCTCCCGCGGATTTTCCTAATTTATCACCCAGAGGCTCAGAAATGCAGAGGAGCACAATTCCCGGCGGGGCAGGGAGGGGAGGGTGCCACCCAAAATGTCCTTTTATTGGAGAGAAACGTCAGGAACGCGGACAGAGATGGGGAGCAGCCCCCCAGAGCGAGGGGTGAAGCGTCCAGGGCACACCCTGAGCAAAAAGCGCCTCGGGAAGAGAGAAAACCGGGAGAGTTCATCCCGCCAAGGGCACGGCAAGGTAAAACCCCACACACTGAGAGGGACTCTCCGCCCTCACGGCACCTCCCGGCGCGGCCGCTCCGCCACCGGCCGGTCCCCGGGGCCATCCCAGAGCCCCCGACGGGCACCGAGCGGCGGCCAGTCCCCGCGGCGCCGCTCGCGACACGTCCCGACAGCGCCTCAGGGGCAGATCCGCAGCGGGAACCCGAACCCCACCCAGTCCAGGGGGGACACGAGCTGCCCGGCCTCCGCCCGGTCCTCGCCGCGGGGGCCCCGCGCCACCTCCCGCAGCCGCGCCCCCATCCCGATCTTGAACCAGGGCAGGACGCGCTCCCCGTTGAAGGCGGCCCGGGTGTACTCCAGGATGGGAACGTCGTCGCCGGCGCTGAAAAAGGCCACGCGGCGCCCCTCGTAGTCCAGCGAGACGCGGAGCCGGCGGGGCGGGGGGTGCAGGCGGAGGTTGGCGCGGGGCGAGGTCAGCGAGTGGAACGCTTCCAGCGCCCACACCCCTTCCTTGGGGGTGAGGCTCAGGGGGCCCCTGCGGCGCGCGGACCCCCGCGCCACGCCCAGCGCCCACACCCCGCCCTGCCCCACCTCCACCTCCCAGAAATGCCGCCCCGAGGCGAAGCCCCCCCGCGCCAACACGCACGGCTCGAAGTCGAAGCGCTCGGGGTGGTCGGGGACGTCCCTCGGCACCAGCTGCCCCCGCGCTTCCTTTCCGTCCTCGGAGAGCTGCAGGTTGGGGTGAGCCGTGGAGGGGTCCAGGGTGACGTCGGCTGCGGGAGAAGGGAGCGGTGGAGAGGAGTCGGGGGGATGGAGACGCTCCTGTCCCTCCCAGAACCCGGGACTGGCCCCGTTCCCCCTTTTCCCGCGGATGGAGATGCTCCTGTCCCTCTCAGCACCGGGATCGGCCCCGTTCCCCCTTTTTCCGCGGCTCTGGAGGGTCTGGGGGGGCCTTGGGGTGTCCCAGCAGAGACCCCCGGGACGGGAGGAGAAGGGGGAGAGGACAAAGAGTGGGGCAGAGGCACCGGGAAGGACAGGACAGGGTTGGGACTAAACAACCCCCTCCCGACCCATTCCCGTTCTGGGATCGAACCGTGGGGAACTCCCAGGGAAGCACAAATGCTCTTTCTGGGATCCTTGGGCCCTGTCTCAGGCTCTGGACACGGGTTTTGCACGGGAACCTCTCCCACGAGCACAAATCCTCCGTTCCCTGCACCGACTCACCCGGCTCCTGCAGCTGGAACATGAGGCTGTCTGAGGAGAGAGAGATTTCACCGACTCAGGGTGGGACAACACCCTCATCCCACGGGATGGACCCCCCGGCCAAGCAAAACTCCTTTGCTGGGCTGGCTTTTCCCTTCTCTCCGCTTCCCGACTGGGTTTACCCCAGGAAAAACCTCAGGGAAAACCTCAGGGTCCTTCTCTGGTGAACAGTTCCCGGATATCCCACACAAGGACCCTGCTTCTCCCAAATACCCCCAAAATGACCCAATTTCACCCAGATACCCCCCACAAGGACCCCGTTTCTCCCGGATCTCGCTCCCAGCAACCCCATTTTTTCCAGATTCCCACACCAGGCCCGGTGCCCCCTCCCAGTCCCGCTCGGCACCTTGGCATCTCCTCAGGGTGCCCCTCACCAGGATGTTCCTCTGCACGGAATCCTCGAGGCTCCGCTCCAGCTCAGAGGAAATCTCGGCCGGGGGGTGGAACTTCATCCTCTCACAGCTGCAAAGAGGTCAAAAAAGGGGTAAAACCCCCCAGTCTGATGGTTCATTTTATTCTCATTAAATATCCATGGGGCCGCTATGGGATGGGCTGAGGAGCGAATCCCACCCGCTTTTCCCTGCCCTTTCTGGGCAGTTTCCTCCCCCGGGACCCAAATTCCCGAGCCCGAAGTGGGAATTTGAGCTCCTAGGTGGAAATCTCAGCCTCGGGATTCACCTGGAGGGCCCCGGAGGTGCGGGAAGGGAGAAGGAGCCACGTTACCTGTCCAGGAGCTGCCGGATGTCCTAAAGGTGGGAAGAGAGAGGAGGAACAACAAGCTGTGTTCCTTCAAATCACGGGGTCAAAGAATTCCAGCCTGGCTGGGGTCGGAGGGACTTTAAAACCCATCCTGATCCACACCCACTCCGCTTCCCAGAGGTGTCCAAGCCCGGTCCCACCCGGGACACTCCCAGGGCTGTGCCAGTGACACCGGGACAGCTCCCGTGGGGATAATTTGGGCTCCCGGGTCTCGGATTTTGCTTTTCCCCCTTCTCCCCTCCCAGCCCAAGCGCTCCGGGCTCTCACCTGCAGGAAGAGGCTCGGGGGCTGCTGGAATTTCCCCTCCATCTCCCAGATCAGGGTGTCCAGCTGCGACAGCTCCTCCGAGACCTTGGCCAGCGCCTCGTCCTGGGCCCGGCCGATGGCCCCGTCCAGGTCCCCGAGCTGGGCCAGGAGCAGACGCTCCTGCTCCTCCAGGAACCGCCGCAATTCCTGGAATTCCCGCACCAGCCGCTGCCCCTCGCTCCTGGTTTTGTCCTGCCGGGAGCGGCGGTGAGGGCAGGGGACGGAGCCGGGCAGGAGATCCCTCCGCTCCCCCCCTCCCCTCCCGGGTCCGCGTTATCTCCCCGGCGCAGCCTCCGGCGAACCCCGGCAGATAAACACGGAGCCCAACGCTCC
>VZTJ01001082.1:765884-791875 GCA_013397795.1 Orthonyx spaldingii | reverse complement strand
CTGCTGGAAAGCAGCTCTGCGGAAGAGGACCTGAGGGTCCTGGATGACAGCAAANGGGAGGAATAACCCCATGCACCAGCACAGGTTGGGGGCCAACCTGCTGGAAAGCAGCTCTGCGGAAGAGGACCTGAGGGTCCTGGATGACAGCAAACTGTCCATGAGTCAGCAGTGCCCTTGTGGCCAAGAAGGACAATGGTGTTCTGGGGTGCATTAGGAAGACCCCTGGCAATAAAGCAGGGGGGTGATCCTGCCCCTCTAATCAGCCCTGGTGAGGCTACATTTGGAGTGCTGTGTCCAGTAAAAGAGACACATGGAGCTCCTGGGGCAGGTCCAGCAGAAGGCGACTAAGATGATTGGGGGACTGGAGCATCTGTCTTATAAGGAAAGGCTGGGAGAGCTGGGCCTGTTCAATCTTGAGAAGAGATGACTGAGAGGGACCCTCAACATATATAAATGTCTGAAGAGAGGGTGTCAAGAGAATGGAGCCAGGCTCTGCTCTGTGGTACTGAGCAATAAGACAAGAGGCAATGGGCAGAAACTGATGCACAGCAAGTTCCACCTGAATATGAGGAAGAACTTCTTTACCGTGCAAGTGACTTGGCACTGGAACAGATTGCCCAGAGAGGATTTGGAGTCTCTCTCACTGGAGATATTCAAAAACTGCCTGGACACAATCTGTGCAATGTGCTCTAGGATGACTACTTGGGCAGGAAGGTTGGACCAGATGACCCACTGTGGTCCCTTCCAAGTTCATTCACTCTGTGATTCTGTGATTCTGTGAAAACTGTTGAGTACCTCAGTCTTCTCCTCATCTACTGTTACCAGTTTTCCAGTATTGTTTATCAGTATGGGTACACATTTTTTGACCTTCCTCTTCTGGTTAACATCTATGTAGAAGCACTTCTTGTTATTCTGGTGTCCCTTGCCAAATTGAGTTCCAGATTAGCCTTGGCTTTGGCCTTCCTCACTCCATCCCTACACAATCAAACTTCATCTCTATACTCTTTGCAGGTTACCTGTCCTTGTTTCCATTGCCTGTGCATTTGTTTCTTTTCCTATAGTTTGACCAGTAGTTCCCTACTCAGCCATGCCAGTGTCTTGCCTTCCTTGTTTTGCTGTCTCTCAGTTCTCACAGTCCTAGTCATCTGCTTTTACAATCTGAGTTTCCCCACCCCTTTACTGACTGTCTCCTGCCCTGATTTCTCTTTGCTTTACTGTATCTGTTGGTCATTTTTTGCCCATGATATTTTTGCCTAACTCTCTATGCACAAATATCTCTCCACATATACCTTTCTCCACAAGGTCTTTTATTCCTCTTCTTATTCCTAATACTTGACCCAGATCATTATCTTGTGTGTGTCCCCCTTCCATGTCTTCTTCCTCCCATTTCACCACTGTCTTCCATGCACTTCCACTTCATTTTTCTTCCTGTACATAGGCCCCTTGATCATGTATTTAAAGTATAAAATATTAGTACTGCAATAGTGTGAATGCTGAGCTTTCAAAAATGTGAGTAAGAGTATTTTTAAATTATATTTCCAATTATTTGTCTCTGAGTTTATACTTTAGAGTATATTTTGTTCATGGGCTAGAGCTTTTCTTCACATACTGAGTGCTAGAAGTGTGCACGCTTAGAAAATGGAAGCAGATGTTCTCATACAATGTCTTGATTCCAGCAGCTGAGGTTTCAGAAAGACTATCAAATATTTCTAACTCTCACAATAAATTATGTAACTTGGCACTAATATGCTGATAGTATGCTATCAGTAGTGCAGATCTAACAGCTCTGAATTATTCTCACTCTTTAGAGCAGACATACTGAGGTGTGGGTTCCTTTGCATCATGCATTTAGGAACTGAAAACAGAACAGCATGGTTGTGATGTCTGTATTAAATAATGAGGCAGAACATAGTCCTCTAGAGCAATAGGTTTCCCACTGTGTTGAGTCACTAAGCAAGCTGTCACTGTTGATGATGTACTCTTATTTTTAGAAATCCTTCAATGAAAGTCAAGCTGAACTCTACCATGCCATATTTTACATTGCTTAAGTTGTTGTGATGCCAGTTTTCATTATTATTGATGTTAAACACTTAAAGAATATTTCTGGGTTACGCAAAAGGTCTTCACGCATTTCAATGATTTATGAAGCAAATAGGCTTGCTAGATGTCTGTGAAATGCCACTGATGGATTCAGTGAATGCAGAAGTAAGCACCCATTACAGTACCTAGAACACAGTTTCTAACTGGTTTTTGTTCCATTTACAAGTTATGGAAGAGACTTGATGATGCTTTTAGCTGAGAAATATTTTAGAATGTGATTTTTTTTTTGAAGAATAATTCTATCTGAAACAGTGTGGAAAATGACAAACAGCTTCAAGAAGGAAGAAAATGCATTGTGTTACCGTTCTGTGAACCCTAACTGTATCATGCAACATCTTAGGATAGTAATATGATGTCTCAAGATAAGTTGCCACTCTTCTACCCATACACTCTGTAAAGAGGGTTTTGTTGCTACCAGACTAACTTTAAATATGGAGATACTTTTTTCTGTCATTACTTGACACCCTGCCTCTTGATTACAGTATTCATCTTAATTGTCTTTACTGATCTAAAAGTGAGATGTCTAAGTTTCATCTAGGGTTGAGGGAGAGAGACATGAATTTCCAAGGGATATTAGTGCCAAGTATATTAGTGATAGCCAAGAGAAAAGTTTTCACTGTTATTTTCATGTTTAAAGCTATGAAAAGGAAGAGATACTGCAAAATCCTCACCAGGTTCAACGCTGCTTTTCTTGCCATTTTGGTGGTTTTTAAGATGGTTAAAAGTATGAAGCAAATAGGCTTGCTAGATGTCTGTGAAATGCCACTGATGGATTTTCTTGCCATTTTGGTGGTTTTTAAGATGGTTAAAAGTAGGTTACTCCTTACATTGTCTTTCACTCAAACGCAGATATGTTATTGTTAAAAAAGTTATAAGATCTTCAGCATCCAGATTGCTTCAGAAAGTTGAAACATTTGATTGACAAAGCAAGACAAGACACAAAGCAATCCCCTCCCACTCAATCCTGCCATAAAACTCCCCAAACCTACAAACAATAATCCAACTATCTAAATGAAACAGCATCCACAAAATCTTTTTTTACAGCACAGTTATCAGAAGATCTTACCACCCATTATAAAAAGATGTATACAGTTTCTTTTCTACATATTAAGGAGGGACAAGAAGATATTTAAATATGGAAAGAACTACTGATTTGAGTAAACTGATATGCCTAATTTGGCATACTTGAAAACTGGGAATATGTAAAGTCATGGCTAGTCAGTAAGGCTAATTCAACTGTGCCCTCAAACCTGGAATTCTTTTTTGTAAAAAATGAAAAAAATCCATAGCTAAATGAAAAATGATATTCAGACAGCAACTGCAAAGTAAAATGTGAATCCAAAGACTTTAGATTTTGTTATACTCGTGTGGCATACTTCATAGACTGTAAACCTCCTTAACTATGAACTGTTATACTTCATGTTGGAGTATTTAAAATATATGGAAAGTAATAAGATCTGCATAGATTACAAAAAATTTTTAAAGAGAAAGGAAAGGTCCTGAGGTCTTCTTACTGTCATCCTCTTACCCAAAACAATTAAGAGAAAACATGGTGCCTCAGTTCAGTCCTAAAGCGTGTGTATTTTCTTCCTTCTCCATATCAGTGGTGTTATATTACACTGCAGAGTTAAACTTGGGGTAAACCCATACTGATGTTCTGAAGAATACAGGGTGTGATTAAGTACTGGGTTAGTGCCTTACATTTTCTGAGTATTGAATCCTAAAGTAAAGTGGGATTTAACATGTTTTTTGCAGTTCTGTAAAGCTTCTTGAGTCCTAAATCCCAATTGCTTGGCTACCAGATGAGACCAACATCAGTTTTAAAAGATAATAACCGGAATAGCTAATAACCTGATTGTTAAAGTACTGAGCTTGGCTACCAGAGGAAGCCAAAATCATACAGTTTTAAGAGACTATAACCAGAATAGCTAATAACCTGATTATTAAGGTATTGAGCTAAAAAGGGGTGCAAGTCATAGGTAGAAGGCAGTTCTTTGAGTTAATGCAGCAGTAAGCTGAAGCAGAAAGTCTCCTATCTGAGCTTGCTTACTCTTTGGCAATATTTTTTTTCCATTGTTTTCATAATGTTTTTCATTGTTTTCATTCATTTTTCATAATTTTGTGGTCAGGGGACAGAACAAGAAGAGAAAGCAGAGGAAATATCTTTAGTTCTGTTTTTGAACTGAATGCTATTTGTACAAAGGTACTGGACGCACTGCAAGAGTGAAAGCAAGAGAAGAACAAGTGAATGGGAGCCATTCAGATGTCAAGAATGAAAATTCACTTAAAAATTTCAAATCAGTATATTGACAAGAGGAATTTAAAGACTGTATTTTCATAAATCACATCTAAACCATTTTTAACTTAGTATTCTGAATAATTAGCAATGGTCATGCCATTGGTAACTGCAGCTAATGAGGGTCAACATTCACACATGAATTGATTGATAAGAGGGGATAAAATAATCCTGTCCAGTTTTTCCATGAGAATTTGGGAGGTCATGAAAAAAAATACAAAAGCTAATCAAGTAGTGAAAAAATTCAGCTGCAAATCGAATAGTACTGAAATCTGTCCTGGGTTTCCTCATCAAACTCTTGTTTGCACATACATATTAGTCATGTTAGCTCTTACAAATTGGAAGTCGTCTGTAACTTTGGTCAATGACTGGTACTGTAAAACATCATTAGAGGTGACAAGATCACAGAGTCCTAACTGTGATGTTGTCTCATTCTCCATTCTCATTTCAGTATATGTAGATGTGAATATAAATATATATGTATGCATATTTATCCACAATAGTGGGTCCTTGTTTGTAATTCCTGCCCTAGAAATGCTTTCATAACTCCTAATAGTTTTGTCTCTTTTAATTTCAGGTATAAAAATGTACAAGAAGTTCAGTTGATCACCTGTCTCTCTCTCTCCCTCTCCCTTTCTCTTTTGAAAGCTTGCCAAAAATCCAGCCACCACCTAGGCTATTAGTGCATTATTCCATATTCCTCTACCCCCATGCCAATTTTAAAATCCTTTTCATTTGCACCTTTTATAACTAATGGATGATACTTGGGGGAAAATTACAGTGACATTTACAAAATGATGCTACTTTAAAAGACGGTGTTGTTCTTCAAGTGAACATAGTGCAAAAATAAGCAATATATTTACAGGGGGGAAAAAAAAAGAAGGCTAATGTATGCTCAGCTTAACTTCATCAGAGGCACAAGATGACATAAGGTGATGCTTTTTATTCCTTTCAGGGTGGTAGAACTTTTACCAGGTTTCAGAGAGATCAACCTGGACTCAGGCTGCTGGTGCTGAAAGCTGATTCATCAAGCCATCATGACTGAGAAAAACACTTGGCAGTTTATTGACTTGAGTGGGTTGTTGTCTCCTGATGACTTTAATGAAACTTGGTCACCTGTTTACAGCTTGTGCATGAAACCTTTTCTGAACTAGGATCTTAAGATTGCATTGAGGGGCTCTTTGTAGTTGTTAAGTTCAAAGGAGATACATAGGTAAGAAAGTAATTGAATCTACCAGTAAGTTTGATGTTGCCATTAATTTCTACCTTTTCCCCCTGTTATTCACTGGTACAAAAAAGTGCATCTATGGTGGACGAACTTTTAAAGGCACATGTTTGGCAATTCTGACTTTAAAAAGCTGTGAGAGACATTTGCAAATTGTGATTAAACAAATATTAAAAAAACTTATTGATCTTTGATCAGAGGTCCTTCAAAAGCTACTGAAATGTGGAAACATTATGTTATGTTGCATTGTATTTCTCCCTCATTGAATTCAAAAGAAACCTGCAATACAGCTGGAGTTGGTATGGGCAAAGTTCCTACTAAGTGGCATGGAGGGAGAGAAAGAGGCTGTGTATTCTGCAACCATGTCTTGCAGTGCAGGTCCTTGCACCATTCGTGGGCCAACTCAGTGGCAGTTTGGAAATTAGTTTTCTAAACCTTTCACCAACCATTTTAGTACATCTGGGTTTTCAACTGGTTATTAAGGCATTGAGCCCAAGGATTGCAAACTTTTAAAAAACTTTAATGCTGGCTTTGTAGATGGTCTGTGATCTGGTAAATGGGAAGATTTATGCCCTTCCAGTGAAAAAACCACTGGAAAATGTTTTGTTTAAATTCAGATGGAGCTGCAGAGAGCTTTGGGGTTTGAAAGATTAGGTAATGAATAAGAGAAATAGATGCAGATGAAATATGATTTCCTATGCGTGGTGTATTTCAGGGAATCATTAATCCACCTGAATATGACCATGAGTTATGTTCACAGTATTGCACTAGAATGTCTCAAAAAAGGTATTTAGACATACTTATGAAGTTAAGTATGGTAAGATTGTAAAATATTGATTATTTAGCACACATAATACAGTAGACTATCCAGACTATCCAGTAATTAATCTTTCTACGGCTTGACTTTATTTCTGTTTATGTATTTTTAGGGCAGGAACATAAAAATATTTTCATTTAGGGTTAATTCATAGCCAGAACTGAACTACGAACATTTATTTTGTACAAATGTCTTCTATCACCATGTTGAAAACAGGTAATTTTCCTTCTTTGTTTTTGACAATAAAGAATAGAAACTGGTAGTAAAGTAGCACTTGGGTTTTAAAATGTAGTGACTAATTTTGGAATTCTGACCTTCTGAATTGCACTTACTGCTCACCAATGCTTATGTCATTAGGAATGAATTAGGTAGTCAATGAGGTGAATCTTCAATTTAAAGCTTGCACTCTGGATTTTTTAATATTTTCTTTTGCTTATAAAATTACAGAGGAAGTTAAATGGTTATACTGTTAGCTCGCTGAGGGTTTGCTATCACAAAAAGTAGTTTTCTAACTGCGATTTCATCTATAGTTTTTGCACTTTTAGGAAAAAAATATTCTATTATGTCAAAAATTGCTGTACCAGACCTGAACATAATCCCATTATCTTGCTCTGCAAATGCAGAAGGACAAAATGCATAGTACAGCACCAACAGAACTGAACTAAATTCCCTACACATATATTCCAGATAGTCTAGAGAGGAATAGTTCAGAGAACTGGCACACCTAGGAATGGAAGTATGTACCAAATGCAGGTCTTTTTACTGTTGAAGTACCCACATTTATTAGCACAGTGTATTTGAGTATGGAGTGGATACATCTGTGATAATTCACATGGTGTATGAGTGTGTGGCTAGAAAATGTTTCATTTCTTAGTACTTGATGTTTTGGGTAGAATTTCACATGTGTTCAACTTATTCATTAACACAAATCACACTGACTTGTGGGCTGAAGACCCAGAGTAATTCTCAGCGTCTCTTTCTGTGTGGAACAGTTGCACCTTCTCAGGCCTTATCTTTCCTGAACAGACAGGTTCAGACTTGTTTTCAGGCGACAGGGTTGAAGCAGAACTCAGCTGTCCAGGTCTATCGCACCCCATCCCAGGGGTCCATACCTGCATGGACTCTAACAGTGTGACTGCCTCCTGAGTCACATCTATGCCTCTGCAGCACTGTTTCCCAAACACTGTCAAGGGCAAGACCCACCTTAAGTGTAGTGATACCTCCTTTTGAAATGCAGAAATAGGAACTGGGGTAGACAAGACTATAAAGAAGAGGTCTGCCATTATATAATTCTTGACAGGCCTCTTCCTAAAGTCTTGCAATGGTAGAGGCTCCACCAGTCTTCATAGCCCTTTATTTCAGTCATTAGCCATTTTTAACATTATAGAGTTTTTCTTGATACCTGGCTTGAATCTCCATTGTTGTATTTTAATCCTGTTATTTTACATCATGTACATCTTATTTTATTCCTGTTTACATTAGCCTTTTATACCTGAAGATTTTTATTATTTCTTGCATTGTTTATTTTCTTCCATAAATAAACATTCCCAGTTCTTGCAGTCTCTCTTCAAGGAATAAATTTTCAAATCTTGCATCACTTTATTGTTGTCAGAGGAAGTCTTGTATATCTCACATCTTTCTCAAAGTATGCTCTGCAAAACTGAGGTCTCGTAGGTATCAGAGCTGACTTCTACCTACAGTCTTCACAGGCATCAGTAGAGCAGAAGGGCTGCATCAAGACACATGTGTTGATATGTAGATAACTGTTTCCATTTATACATGCAAGTATATTTCTTGACTTTTTCACAATAGCATAGAATTTCCGGCTTGTGTTTACTGTGTGTTATGTTACAACCTCTGAACGCTTTTCTGAAAAGCTGCTATCAGCTGTCTCCTCTCCCTCTTCTGGATGCAGACGATTGTCTTTTTGTGTATCTTTGTCTTGATTTCTTTTACAAAATTTCTCCAGCTTCTAAAGGAGTTTTTGAATTCCAGTGTTGTCTTTTAATGTGCTTACTAGAGCTGTGAGGTTGTTCTGACCAACAGGTCATTCACAAAAACATTCAGGTTCTAAAACATTACTGGAAGTAGGAAGTCATATTGGGTTCAGAACAGCTCACTGTGAGGTCCCATTCCTCCACTATGGGAATAAAGCAGGTTATGATTCTCCTGAGTGAGTTTTTTTGAACAGTTTTGTAACCACTTTACAGTAATTTTGCAATATGTCTTTGCTGAGTTTGCCTATGAGGAAGCCCAATTAAAGTTTGTCAAATACTTATTAAAATCAATACACAGAGCACTAACTACTTTTCCCTATCCATGTGCACTGTTTTCCTTTCACAGAAGGAAATTAGTCTGGCCTGACAGGATTTATTCTCAATAAATCTATTCTGGCTGTTAGTTATTTCCTTTTTACCTTCCATATAGTTTGGTTGACTATTAATTCTGAGTTTTTTCTGCAGTTAAATTATCTGTACATTCTTGTCTTCTCTTTTCATGGACAGTGTTGTGGACCTGCAACATTGTGATGTAATGAGTAAAATATATATGGATGATGATATTTTGAGTGGGACTACAGCTGGAGCAGCCACCCAATCCTGGCAGATGTTTGGCATTGCTGCCTTTAGCCCCTCAGCAAAGACATTGCAACTGCACCAGCTGACTCATATCCCATCAATATACTCGTATTGTATTTAAAGGATCTGTACTCCATGAGAAAGGTACTTCAGAAACATTATTTTACAGTGGAAGGGAAAGATCCAGATTTTTAAGGTGGGTTTTATTTCAAGGTTATTTCTTCTATAGCCTGCGAATAGAAGTGTGTTGGAGAGGGGGCAGGACAGGAACATCTAGACTTTAAGAAGCAGAGAAAATGCTTTTCAGGACTTCTGATTCTCCATGTCTTGAAAAAAAGCCAGAAGTGACTTGTTTTAAGGGAAATGAAATATCAGAATAAAGCATAAAATTGCAAAAAATTATGGGCTGTTCAAAAATGTAGCTATTTCAATTATATCTTTGCCCCCATACCACTGCATGTCAGAAGGGAGTTGGGGCAGGTGTACGCCTGCTGTCTTTTGTGAACAGGTTCAAAAGAGAAGACAAGTAAGAGCAATTTCCTCTTTCTTCTGCTCTCATCTCCTTTCTTTCTCTCTCTTCCACCAGGCAAACACAACTGACATTTGTGGAAGCTTTTAAAGTTTTTTTGGGCCAACTCCAGTTATGACCTGCTGTAGATTAGCAGTGGCACATTCCATTAACAGTTCATGTGTAACCTGACAACTGAGAGCTGTTTCACAATTCCCATCTGGGATTTCAGAGCTCAGCCCTGGAAGCTCTTTATTGGCTCCTACACCACTCACCATGTATTTGGAGATCGTCATGCCTACTCACAAATTGGGAAGCTGTTTGACTAGGGCAGAGATGCCAGAGATGGGGTTCAGTAGCTTGCATATTACTACAAAGATTGTTGTATTTTCTTCAGGAAAGAAAAATCTCCTGTTAGCTCTCTTTACCCAATAGCATCGTTCACTGTGGTGCCTATGCCTTGTAGTAACAAGATAAGTAATAAGAAACACTTAGGAAAAAAAGTAAACTGGAAAGAGAAAAGAGCTTCAGTCTGTGAACAGCTAAGGCTGACAAGCTTCCAGTGTGACAGATATAAGAATACTCTTCAGGGTCACTCAGGATGTCATCAGATGCTTGTAATAACAATGTCAGAGAAACAGGCTTCTGTGCATTGTTGACAGACCTCTATTGTTCAGTACATTTTACACCACCAAGAAAAGATCAGAGTTTCCAAAGCATGGGGACCTAATTCACCATGACTTCCAATTCAACCTGACCTACCTAGAGCTGCTGCCACTGACAAAAATATCAGCTGTGACACTGCCTAGAAATTCCTTTAAAACTGTGCCTTAACATGCCAATGGGGATATTAGCAGGTATTTTTAGAAAACTTTTGAAATTGTTCTTTGACGGGTCAGTATCTGTACAATGTCATCTGCATGAGACATCTGCCCTGTGTGAGCCTGAGATATTACAGTATTTCCTCTGCTGCCCTGGCGTTAATTCTTGCTCCAGTCTAATAATTCCCAGAGATGCTTTGCAAATGCTTGTCCATTTCTGCAGTCCTGACATTTTCCTGAATATCACTTAAAATGATTTGATCTTGGAAAGCATACCTAACTCATCCAAGTATATGTGCAAACTCTTTGAAAGAAAGTAATTTTGCATCCTGTCCTTTCTCCGTTTTATTCCTGCTTTGTTGCTTGCCTCTTTAAAGCTTGCTGGAAAGCAACTGAGTGAAGACTCTCTAACTCTGAAACCTACTGATTGGATTTGAAGAGTGTAAAGGGGAAAGAAGTAACATTGATAAAAAGTAGGGCAAAAGATTAATACCAACACTAGTTTGTAATCAGGAAAAGTCAGGAAGGTGCAGCAGGAGCCACGTGCGTTCTCTTGTTCCAAGGTGATAATGGAGCCAGTAAAGATAAACATTTGGGGTGAGGAAGGAATATTTCCTCTGATAACTGCTGCCAGGTGGAAAAAAGAGCAAAACTGTGAGTTATGCTGTCAACACCAGGTCACCAACAGCCACCGATGTTATTTAGAGCCTGAGGATATGGTTATGTATGTTCACAGAAAAATAGCTGGAGGAGCAAAGAGAAAAGATAGATGTGACAAGGAGATACCAGAAGTAGGTAGAAGATGACAACAGCTATTTAAGATAAGGTTGGTTAACAAGTGCCATGAGGACTGGGAATGTGTGAAGTGGGACATTTAAGTAGAGCGTGAGGACTGCAAAGCATTTCATCTGACCAGTGAAGATGTAGCAGACTGGTTGGCAGGTCAGTCCAAGTGAAGATATTACTCTGTGTGTGCTGTGAAGAGAGTGGAGGTGTAGACTCAGGTCTCTCAATGCTTGTCAGGTCAAGTACAGAACAAACTCCAGGCAACCATGATCATACTGATCTAGTCTCCAAACCATTACTTGCATTTACCTGTGGCCTCTGAGAACAAGTGTTGGCCAGTTAATCTGGACATTATTTCAGTGTTTAGACATTTTAATTACCAGAAAACATAGTGGACTGTTTCTTGAATTCCAGTAAACACCCATCAACTTCAATTTATATTCAAATTTAGTCTATGGAACAAAACCAATCCTGCGGCCATTTTATGGACTTTGGGAGTCTTGTCACAGACTGGGATGGGTGTGTTTGGTGGGTTTTTTTGGAGTTTTTTTGTTTGTTTCTTTGGTTTGGTTTGTTTTCTTTGTTGTTGTTTTGGTTTTTTGTTTTGTTTTTTGTTTCTAATGGAAAATATGTTGATACTCTAATTTTAATACCCAGTCCCTGATTCTGCTGCAAATTCACAAGCAGAGGTGGCTAACACTATGGATACTGCTCAGGTATGTTCTAAGCAATGTGAAGCTTTCTTAGAAAAGACTGTACAGGTTTTTGTCTTCTAATAAGCAAAATTCTTTTTAATAGTCATCTAAACAGAGGTGCTATTCATTTCACATTTCTGCAGGAAAGTGTTAACATAATAATGCTTTGTGATCATGTGTTAGTTATTAGGTTCATAATGAGTATAATACTGTCTTAGTTGTAATGTCCATTAATACAGCAGAAAATACAGTATGTTAATGTGTGTTTCTTCAAGAGTAGCTATGGAAAGTGAAAGTGCATTTCCGTGCTAATACAGTAAAAATCTATTAAACCTGTAACATTTGAGCATGGAAAAAGAATTATTTTAACAGGTTTGTTCCATTAATGGTTATTTGTTTAAGAGGGCTTCTTAGTATCATAAATTTTCTGACTGCACACTCAGAATTGTTTTTCCTGTGGACACATCTGTTTCCTTGACAGGTTGTATTACTCTAAGTTACGGGGATTCTGACATTATCTTGAGGATTTTCTTATAAATTATACATGCAGAGTGCTTTGAATATATGTTGGAATTTCACACGAAATACAAACTTGTTGGTGTACCACAACAGTTCAGTCCAGGCAACTCTCCAGATTCCCTTTCCCTTCCTAAAAGTTACATTGCCACAACAGAGGATAAAGTATTGCTGCTAGTGCTTCTCCTTCACCCTAATTTTCTCTCAACAGTGTGCTCCAAATCACCTATTGCAAGGAGCTTAATCTCTCTACTTCTTGGACTGGCTATAGAAACAGGGTCTGTTTCAAGCTTTCTCCTTCCAGCTGGATCCATTTTTGTGCTGCACTGACTCCCCCCTTTAGAGGTGCTGCTTTCTGTTACTGCAGCCCTGGGTCGACATTTGAGCTGAAGCAGTGCATACTACGATGAAAAAGGTATTATTTTGGTGTAGTATTTTAAAACTGCACTAACTGGTGGAAGAGGGTGCAAGCCCATTTGATTTTCTGCTCTTCCCCTGGTGCAGCAAAGGAGGATTCCCTGCACTGAGGAGGCAGAGGAAGGGGTTAAGCTGCCAGAGAAGAAAGTCCAGTTCCTGTACCTTCAGTCTCTTAAAGCATTGAGAAAAGGGAACTGAAGTTGATGTCTTTCAGGGGTCACATATGGTTCCCACTGATGAAGCTGTTTGGGATACTTTTTGATCCCTGTCAATAGGAGCAATAGAGTCTGATGTTTATAGTTATTTCCTCTTGGAAATTGTGTATGTGAGAAGTTCATACTCTCTGCCACATCCTGTAGTAAATGTTCATATCAGTTCTTTCCAAAAGATTGATTCCTAGCTTGCTGCAGCACAGTTCATCAAATCCTTAATACAGAGGTGAATGGATGGTAGTCTCTTTTTCATCCAAACAATTGTAAGCCTGCATTTGGCTAGCAGTTATGCTTGTTGGATGAAGCATGACTGTTCAGTATTCAGTTTGCTTGCTGTTGCCAGCAAACAATACACTGGCAAGGGTTTACACTTTCTTTCTCTTGCCTTTTTTTTTGTGTGCTATACAAAACCAAGCATGGGTAATGAGTGTCCAGAGTGTGTATGCTAATTCCTGTAGAGACCTAGATGTTAAAGTTTAAATGGAGAGCGAGTCATTTGAGGTCATGCTGTTATCATGTATTACCTACTCTGCACTAGTTAGATTTTGCCTAACATTGTTTTAAGTTACTGAACAACATTTGCAGCTGACTTCTTCGCTTTACATCTCCCTCTTTTGTTTTCCTATTTAGATTCATCTATCTCTCTGGTGACGTTAAAGGGAAATAACCAGGTAGGCATAATTTTCTGGCACAAAAAAGTAGTAAAGAGCCTGAGAATGCAATGGGATTTGGCTTCTGAGCACATTCCTTAGTTCCTTTGTAAGCCTCTGTCTATATTAATGTATTGCTGCACTTTGCAGAATAATATACTCACACGGGCTTCACAGTCATCTTTCTCTCTTCATTCTGAGGACCAACATGTTAGTTTTTCAACAGCTGTAATCAGGAAAATAAGAGCTTTAGAGTTTGCTTCAAACCCTGTATCTCTAGGCAATCTGCTGCTAGAAAGCTACTCACAGAGTTAGCATGAAACTATTCTAATTCTGTATTAATTGCTGTAATTAGGTTTTTTGCGTCATGATCAGATCAAGGAAGCCTAGAGAGAGAAAAAAAAAAAAAAAAAAAGAACCCTCTTTATCCACAACTCTCCTAAAATGAGGCTCAGTATTGCCATCAAAGGCAAAGGCAATGCAAGTCAGACCTTCCCAGCTGGGCAAAACCCCTCATGTTCAGGGATGTCAGGGGCAGTTTTGTTCCAATTGAGCTGGAGTAATTCTCAACATACTGTCCTGCATGCAGAACCCCTGATTATTTTTGTCTCAAGGGGATCTGTTTGGTATCTCTGGTTTATTTACATCTCTCATTTTTGGAGGTTTTTTTTTTTTGTCTTTGCTACTTACAGGCAGACTCATGCTTTCTTATATGATCCCATATATTGACAAGGTACCTGTGAACAGTCACACCCCTCAGATTTCTCCTGACCAGTTTTGAGTGGCAAACTGACTGTTCACAAAAGCACCTGGTTGCAATCTGGGGGAAGTTACCAGTCTGAGTCTTAGGCGTCTATCATTCCCTGCGATGCAGGATGAGCATTCATTTATACTGCTCTTTCCCTTTACACAGCTGTTGTTTGCTATTTCCCTGTTATTAAATACTTGCACAAGGAAAGAAATATAAAAATGCTGATACTTGCCATTAACTATTTTTGATGCAACAACTAAGTCTGCCAACTGCATGAAGTGAATGCATTTTGTTAAGCACATCAAAAATGCATTTGTAAGAAAAGGCTCATTGGGTCAGATAAGAAGGACACAGAGTACAGTGGTAGCAAAGTACCTTGGTTTCCCATCCACAAAATGCATTTTTCTTTGGTCCTTTGTGAGCTTGAATTATTTAGACTGTAAACACTTTATGATGGGAACTGCCTCTTAATCATAACCTATTTATACAATGACTACACATCAGCCAGCCATCAACACAGAATTCTTTCCCACCCACTAATTTCTCTTGCAGCTCACCCCTTCCTTAGCATGTATTCTCACCTAAATTTGGAGTCTTCTACATGGCAGCCTTTCTGCATCCTGTTCCTTTCCATTCTTTCTCTCTCCTCCTCCATGACCTTCTCCAGATGGTACATCTATAGGAAAAAGAACGGATTTAGAAATGGTTGGTTTTCTTTCAATGGGAATTATACTGCATTAGCTTTTCACCAATGCTTTATTTTGGGAGCAGGCTAATCTGCTAGACCTGGGCAAGAAACCATGTTTCTATTCAACAAGAACTTTGGAAATGAAAACATTTTCTTGACTTGGATGAAATGTTGACATCTCAGGAATGTTTGCAAAGTCCAAATCCAAGGAACTGTGAGCTGTGGAGGGCAGCCTAGACTTACACTAAGTAAACAAAAACATGCTTTTAAGACTGACAAAATGTTTCTGCTTCCTGGATTCCCCCTTTAAAAAAAAAAAAAAAAAGAAACAAATTCAGTTTCTTCCCCCTAGATTGCCTGGGTATTTTTATTAAGTGAAACATTTTCATTGGAAAGGGTTTGAAGAAGGAAGGTTAATTTGACTGAGCATCCATATTTTGGCTGAACAGGTCCAGATCCTCTTATGCTTTTATATACTCTTGATTAACACTATTCCTGTATGTTCAGGAGAGTTGAGGTGGGACATGAACGAAGGGAATGCAGCAGTGTACTGGTCACTGTTCCATTCACCTTGTCCCATAAAATCTCAGATTTTCCCTCTAATTTCAGGAAGAAAGGGAAGAGTGGGTAATATGACTCCATCCAGGTTAATTTTCCATAAAGCTGCAGGTCTCCCAGGTGTACAAAAGAATGAATATTATTGATGGTACAGGTGACAGAGCAGAAAATAAAGCTTGAAATGTTGTGGTGTGCTTGTTTCAGCATGTCTGAAAGGAGTCCCATTCTCAAGAAGTCTCAAATTTTCCTTTTCTCAAGTAAGTGACCATCTTTCATGGCAGGTACCACTTCCCTCTGGCTCTTCTCACCAGAATGGTACCAATATCTGGGGTTATTTGTTGTTGTTCCTAAATATATATTGAAATTTGTTTCCATATATAGCTATATATGTGTTATGGACCATTATGGGAAATTTACTTGAGCGAGAACTATGGGATTGAGTTATCAAATATTAATATGCAATAAATTTCATATCACCCAAATTATAGAAATACCATTCCCAGCCATGTGACAGTCATGCTGTCTTGCTCTGTATTTTTGGAAGATGAGGAATATGATCTTTTTCATGTTAATTTGTGATGATACCATCAGTTATTCTTTGAACGGTGAATTTTATTACTTAGTTCTCTGCATTAGAAGAGCTCAGTTTGTCTGTTGGTTTTCCTATGCCACAGGATTTGTGGTGCAGTATGAATCCATTGGATTTATTGTACCACCTAGTAGAATATGTGTAGGAGGTATAGTTCCTAAGAATGTGTTTCACAGATTGCTCATGTATGGAGATGTTAGGAAACTCAAACATTTTTTTATCTGAAACTCCCCTTGCTCTCCCCTTAAAAAAATTCTAAGCAATGATGCAAATAAGTTTTCAAAAAGATTGTTTTATGAATACATGTGCTATACTCAGTCTTTTTAAAGAATAGAAAATCACATAAATGACAGTTCCAGAAACTGTAGATTTATGACTTTTTTTAACTTTCCGATTATGTTGGCAATGACTAAAAAAAATAAAATTTTGTAATTTTGAGGAGAGAATAATGTACTTTTTTATTAAAATAGAAATGACACACTGCTGCATATCTAACTTGATTTAGTGTTTTTATTAGTTATAGAACTGTTTTAATACCTCACTAACTATTGCTTTCTCCCTCAAGGTTTTCATTGTTCTCATACCCTAGAAACAAATTGATAATTCTGAAAAAAATAAAGTATTTCTTAGTTGTTTGCTAACAGCAGAATAGCAATCAGTCACCACAGGGTTACTACAATGGGCATCATTATATCTGGATCCTTATCAATTTCACTATATGGGTAAGTATTATTGCTGCATACCGGAACTCCTTTGGTGTTATTGCTTAATTTTAATTGTGATTGTAAAATGTGAAAAATGTGGATATTTAAACCACAATTAAACACCTGCTATACTTGTTGTGCATTGGCATTTAAAGATATATTGAGTATTTAAAATCTGCTGAATCAGATATTATATTGAGGGGGGAAATAAAAAATAAAAAATCTGGGATTGGTTTGAAAACAAATGTTTGCTTAAGGAAACAGTTGCCGGGAAATTTAATTTAGCCAAATATGTGATGCAACATCTGAACCTTAAAAGAAGAGTAAATTTTGACATCGTATTGTTTCTCATGCAGCTTTAGAGGCTGCCAGTCCCTTGCAGCTTCCAAGAATCCCACTGTCCTGTGTGTGTCCCTCTGACATCCTGCAAATGGAAAATCCTGCACTGGAAAACACCTGCCCAGCATTAACAAGATGTAAATGGCAGAAACAGCGGAATGTCAAGTTGCAGAGACACAAAGAAATGAAGGTTTTGTAGAAAAAGCCTCTGCTGACTACTCCCAAATTCTTAATTTCATTCAAGAGTGAAAACATTTCTAAATTGCTTCTGGTTCTGTGGTGAGAAGCACAGAAAAACACATGAGCACATGATTTTTGTTAGGCGTGTGAGTAATCTGAATGAGTTAGAGCTCAGCACATGTTGATGTGCTTTGCTGCCTTGGATCTGTTAGTGGTGTAAGGTGGTTTAAATCTAGCAGACATAAAGAGAGACATCAGCTCTCAGTACAATTAAATCTGCAAGCAGCCTCTACTGCACAGCCTGGCTCATGCACCTTTCCATATCCCATCTCTTCCCCTTCCTTAAAAGTTAGCTGAAAAAATGGTTTGGTCTGAAAAACGACAGACTTATGTTCTCAGTAAAGACTGTTTTTCTAATATTAGAGGGAAAGTTTGCTTACAGACATTCAAAAACTAAAAGTATTTTAGGTCTTCATTTTTGTCTATTGTTTTGTGTTTAGCCACTTGCAACTCAGAAGAAAAAAAATCATTGTATCGACCCTTCCATCTTTGTGCATATGGTGGAAAGATTTTTCTGAGCCTTCAGCTTGTTCTTGACCATTCTGGAACGTTGTTTGAAGGATCTTTTGCTTCATGATTTATGATCTAATCAGGTACAGAACTAGAAGCAAATCCCTCCCCTTTGCCAAATCAGCAGCTCTGGAAGAAAAACTGTTCCTCCGTTTAGGAGAGGTAACACCAGTATTTTTCTTCAGCTATAGAAGAGATTTTGGTGTTTCTTAATGGTCTGCTGGTAGGCATCCTTGGTGGTGCATTGACTTAGGTTTTATTTCCTGTAATCTAGACTTCTGGGAGGATTCCCTGACTTCTCGCCTCTGTACTTCTGTTGAGTTTGCATTGAACTTTGAAACTGATTCAACATGATCTGCTGTCAGCCTCCTACTACACACTGGGTGATCAAAATACCTCACTGCCCCTTCCTGGGAGAGTAGGGTTCCCAAGGGCACTTCACGGTCCGTATGTTTTCGTACTTGCTACCTTGAAACCAGGGATATCTGGCTAATAGTTGTGAAAAAGCCAACACTGTTTTCATAACTAATGCATGCAATAAATTGGTGAGTTCTGTATTTCAATTTTTTTCCCTAAATTGTTACCTCAGTTTGGAAGTAGAGTACCCCTCTCCTTTCTGCAGAGGCCAAGCAGCCTCTCAAATGCCTTACCACAAATAAATCATTTAAGTATCTTCTTCTTGTCTTAGAGCATGTCTTGGCTACTAGCACACTTTCCTGTCAATCTTCAAAAATGGCTTGTGTCAGGTGGAAGCTCCTGGGAAAGAAATGGGTTTATTTTAAAAAGTTTATAAGAGCATCTCCGATATCTCCAATGTGTGTCATAGAGAGGGATTATTAAATATAGAACAAATAACAGACAACTGTATTACTGGGCTTTGATTCCATCGAGGGGTTCTATTTTTCAAAAGTGGATTCAGTGCTCATGAAAGCTGTCAAGTTGAGGTCCTTGGCAGCCAAAGGGGTCTTTTATCCCATACATCAGGTGTAGTATTAGCAAAAGCATGCAGGCTCTCCCACACTGTCCTGACCTGCAGCACCGGTATTTGTGCTTTAACCAGTCCATGCAAAGCAAGTAGAAGGGCAGGTCCAGGATATGCAGTGAAGTTTAGTGCAACTAATCCAAAATGAGCTCTGAGAAGGCTGGTACCTCCACGCTTGTGTGCAGAGGCATTAGCCAGGGTCCTGCAGTGTGGTGAGCCCCTGGAGCGGTGCCGGTAGGTGCACACCAGCTCTCAGCGTCAGGCAGGCACTGCAGCACAGGGGAATAAACGCAGGGCAGGGAACTCTCTAAACCCCGCAGGCAAAATGGTCTGACTCACAGGAGTTCTCTCATCTCTGTGATAGGCTAACCCATAGGGAGCCTCACATTCCTCAGGTTCGGCAGGATGTGCGGCATGTTGAGGCTTACATTTTAAACCTACACCTTTATAGCACAAGGCCTATCAATTAATTTACCTACTCTTGTGTCAACTTTGGCAGCTTTATAAATTGGAAAAAGAGATTCATGATCTAAATCCAGCCCCTCACTCTGTGATGCATTGATGCCTATAATTCCTCATAGAAAATATCTTTCCTGAAGTCTGCAATGTGTTATAATCTCTAATTATGAATATGTTCACAAAATTTGTTCATCTCAAGATGCACTTGTGCATCTGTTATTTATGCACTATACATTAAACTTTACATATAGCTTTAGAAATATTTCTGCAGATGTGCACTTGTGCTTAAAAGACCATAGAAAAAGATATGTTAAGCTGTGTGATGAGGTCCTTGGGTATGGATTATAAAGTACTGGAAAGAGCACCATCTTTTCCCCATGGTGGAGTTGTAACTAGAGGTAGACAACCCTCTGCTGAAATTATGGGATGGAAGGGCATCTCCAGAGTCACAGGTGATGTTGCAGCCCATCTGTCGGTCGCCTCGCAGGCAGTCTGTGGGCTCTGTGTTTCTGCTGCTGGGCTCTCGGGGGTGGGGGGTGTTCCTGCCTACCCTGGAGCCCGGGAACAGACAGTGTTTACTGTCTGGGTCTTCATGGCAGACAAGCCTGGCATCAAGGGCATCCTCAGGTCACCCTTTGAAGATGATATAGCAAGAAGCCAGTGTGTTTGTGAGGCTAGGGAAGTCTGGCACTGAGTAAGAGAGACTGTAAACTTATTAGAGAGCCTGAACTTTATGTTTAAATAGCACATAATGCAGTGGGGACTGGTCCCTGCCTGGCACTTTTAATTGCTGCTGTAATAATAATACAAGAAACAGAGCCACTGTTCTGTACACAGCCATATAAAAAAATGATAAATTGTTATTCTACTTGTTTTACTATTGTAAAGTAACACTGACAGTATGGAATTTATTCAACTAGAAGATAAGTCCTCAAATGATTACCTTAGAATCTGAAGGGGGAAAAATACAATTCAGTACTAGCCACTACAAGATAATTAGAATTAAAGATAATATAACTTGAAAAACCAAATAAACAAATATCAGAGGGCCAGTAAATGCATGATGTACAAAAGTAAACTTAACTTTGAGCACACCCCAAGGTCTTCTCTGGGTCCTGGTTCCAGTCAGTCCTAGAAGGACATAAATGCCACCTTAAAGCTGTGATTGCTTCAGAACCTAATACTTTTCTAACAGTGCATCGCTGTAAAGGAAGCATTAACTAAAAGGTTTTGATAGGGATATGTTACCAGATTTTTTTATATGTTCGACTTCCTTGTATAAGCTAGCTAAAGCTGTACATGGTTGATGGAGATGAACCCTGAGAGATTGTGGTTTTGGAAGGTACTGAAGTTCCTTAATTCCCACTGCAAATTAATGAGGGCCTTGTGCCAGAAGGGAATACAAATCTGTTGTGTTGACTTGGTGTTGGTTTAGTTTTCTTTCTCTTTCTTCTGTGTGTGTGGACTTCTGTGCTTCACAAACAAAAGCTTTTTCTCCATGAAGAGAAGACACCAACATATCTGTATAATGTGCGCCAGCATATCCTCAAAAAGACGTTTGTTTGTTAATCTAGAAAGTAACAGTGTATGCAATTGAATGCTCTATGTTTTCTTTTCACCTTACAACACAGTTATGCTTTCCATGGTTTTTTTCATGTTACGTTTAATAATAGGAATACCTGAAATATTTGATGATTGATGGAATAAAGTATTCCTTGCTTTGCCCTGAAGCACCATATCTTTATGGAATCACAGAAGCTGGAGATTGTAAAGGCCTTTTGGGTCATTGGAGCCACCCACGTGCCGATGCTGGATTGACACTCTTTTCTTTTCCTGTGAAAGCTGCTTGTGATATGGTGGTGCAAAGAAATTTGCACTTTAATAGGACGCATTTTCATAAAAGCTCAACCTGATTTTGTCTCTATTTATGGTCCAGATATATACAGTGCTATACAGGCCATATGAAATTACAGCAAGAAGTTGTGAATGATGTAGGAAATGAAAACCTTGTCACAAAGAGCAAGGAGGTAGCAAGCTGTGCTTCACTCTACCTTTTGATATTAAACTCAGATATAGCCAGGCAAGGAAACTGGACTCAAAAGGTGTCAAGCAAATATAACTCCTATAGAATAAAACCGAGAAAAATAAAAAGGCTAATTTAAAAAAAACAAGTTTTAGCATATCTTGAAAGTGTTTATTCTCTCCTATTAAAAAGAATCTCAAGCACTTCCCAGCTGAAGAGAGCACTTCCAAAGGTGGCTTTGTCTCAAATGAAGACAAACTGAAAGGACGTCTGACAATTTGGGGAAGTGCTCAAGTATTCATACTAAAGGATGCTGTTTGTTTTTTGTTGGATTTTTGCTTTGGTTATTTCGGTTTTTTCCTGCAAGGGGAGTGGAATCACTCATTCTAGGGCTGGTAAGTAGCACATTTAGAATTTAATAGTAGCATATATAATAAAAAGAAATCTTATTACAGATGGCCTCTCAAAATAAAATCAGGTAAAAGATAGGTAATGCTTAGCACATCACTACTGCAGGTATTCTGACCTGGTTTACTTTCACCCCATTGTGTAAGGATTCTATACCACACCCTTTTGGGGGAATAGCAAATATTAAAAGTTTCTATAATGTGCTATTCAATCCTTCTACCTTCCATTTGTGCACACAGATTTCTCAATCGCTTGCAGAACCCTTAAAAATTATTTTTCTGGTGACGAGGAATGCATGGACTCCTCCTCAGGCTAAGTCCATGCAGCACATAACGAGGTGCATACCTCTCACTGCTTACAGCTGGATGTGTTCAACACCTCGCTGAATTAGATCCTTAATCATCACCATCAATAGCTACTGCTTGCATGCTCTCCCTGCAAAATCTGACTTTTTAAACATGCAGCCCTTGCACTTTGTGCTGGTCAGCAAAGCAACCACACTGAGTGATTTTCCCTGCTCTCTGCATACACATTGCTTAAAATTACTGCAGCAGCTCCAGTACTTCATTCTCTTGCCAGTGAGCACCTGCATCGTACATGTGGGATTCTAATCTTCACATGCGAGATGGCCTCGAATTATTTCTGTGGGTTTTATAGGCAATTCTGTGGTGATCAAACTACTGTAAAGAGAGACCTGTATCAACCCATAATTTCCCCCCCTTCTTTCAAACATATAATCTAAGGTTTCCCTTGTGGGTGGCCCTTCTTTCTTTTGTGCCATGGTAATTTCTTCATAGGTGGTACCTGACAAGTCCTTTTTTACCCTTAGAGTTTTTTGTTCAGATTCCATTCACTTCAAAATATCATTACCATTGCAAACAAGGAAAATGTGTTTATCAGAAACTGCAAACTCCTTTAGGGCCTCATAGGATTAATCACGGTTATAAAGTTTTATTAAACACAATTTTTGTTTAATGACAAGCTCCACCAGTCCTTCCCATTCCAAACCAATCCTGTCCTTAGGGTGTATCTAGCACAGCAGATTGTTTTCAACAGACTCTCAAGACAATCCCTATTACTTTGTCATGCACAGAGATATTTTTCTTCCTGGATAATTTGAACTTCCTTAAAAATCACATCTGTTTCATACTTTATTTATTTGTAATTTAAATCCTTAAATTGAATCTTTCATTACTAACATCTGGGCTTGAAATGCAGCCCACTTGAAAAAATACAAATTTTATTTTATTTGTAGTTACCCCCCTTCACTCAGTAGCATTGGTACAAACATTCCCTGGCCAGAGGCAAAACAGCCGGGTATCTTAAAGCTGTGATGCCGTACCACGTGTAATATGGCTCACTTGAATGTCCCTGAAGTGACTGGCAATTTGCCCAGAATTAGACTGAATGCAAGTAATAAGCTGTAGAAATTCCACAATATTGACAATTAGATATCTCTATACAGCAGCAGCTGTGTATTGTTCTCATGGTATATTCCTCTCAAAGCACCTCCTAAAAAGGGGGAAAAAAAAAAAACCTGGCAGAAGGTTGCAGGCAGCAGAAAGGTAATATACATTGTATGAAATATCTCCAATTCAGATTAATAGGAATGTTTCTATTAGCACAGTTTTCTACATCAGAAATAATGGCTAAGGCAAAATGCTGAGGAATTTTCAGTTTATAATACCACATCTGTACTGCTAAATTGCTATATTTTGCACATTTTTTTTCTGATACCTACCCACTCTTTCCTTTCATCATGAAAAGGAGGAGACGGGAGTATGGGCTTGCCTTTGGATACTGCTTGAGAAAAATCTTCTGAAGTATTTTTGAAAACTGCCCCCAAAACAGAAAAAGACATTAGCGTCCTGCACAATGGGGGTCTCCCCAAGATGTAGCAATATGGCCCAGAACAGAAAAGTAGGGTTAGAAGAAAAGGTGGGGTTTTTGTTACCTCCTTTAAGAAAATTCAGATAGCTTTGAGGAACTTGCAGGAATAAATACATTTATTTCCTATTAATTCTCAATTCCCGCATATTTCAAAGTTTATTTGTCAGTCTTTCTACAGAAAATGTGGAAAATTAATTCATTGAACATTTATTTTATTTTACTCACAAGAAGCAGCTGCCCACAGTGAACGGATTCAAATTTTATTTTATAAACCATACTTTTGAAGTTTGCATTATGAGCTATTCATCTTTGATATTTTGCCCAGTGGATATCAATGGAGCTTGTTTCTGTCAGCTACTAAGCTTGTCAAACTTTGGTTTTGGTATCTGTCTTTATTGTAATAGAAGTGATCATTTTTTAAAATAAGCTGCTGTTTGGTTGGTTTGTTGTTTTTTTTTTTTTTTTTTTCAGAAGTACCATAAAACTGAGGGAACAATAAGATGTCAAGTTTTATATTGCAGATGCTAATTTATCAAGCTAATTACCAACAAAATGCAACTAAATTGCTGATAATCTTGAGACTGATTAATTCAGCAACACAGATATTGATGAGTATTTAAAGGTTAGGAATAGGAGCGTTATGATGCAGGGGCCCCTTCCTACTTCGGTGCTTACCACAGAAGAATTATCTCAGCACTGCATGGCATACACAACATTTTGACAGATACGTGTGCTGTATGCCAAACAAATTGCTGGAGAAAGGAAAGGCCAGTTTGTGCATTTCTCTGCCTGGTGTGACCATCCTGAATATTGCTAAAATAGAGGGAAAGGTTTTGCATGGCACTGTGTATTCAAGTTTCCCTGTCCTGACATCTGTCACTCCAGATCCTGTCATTTTCATTTTCTCTTCTATGTTGCCTGCCTTTGTGCAACTTCCCTGCCTTTCTCCCTCTCTCCCCTGGAAAAAGACCCAAACCACTCCACAAATGCAAACACAATAAGAAATTGTGACCCATAGCCTTTTCCAGCTGCAGGAGAAGTGAAGGTGATGCCTGAATCCATCAGTCCTTTGGTCAGAGATAACTTTTCCTCCCTGGACAGTGGGAAAAGTGTTTCTTCAGGCTTTATCTGAGTGCTGTCTCCTCTCCTCTGGGTGCTGAGGCTGCTGAGTCAGTGCCGAATGAGGTCAGTCGTGATGCCCATTTCTGGGAACAGGACACATGCCTGAAATGTCCTGAAATGGCATTTCTTGGGCCCTTTTCCTGCCAGCAGCACAACATCAGGTCCCTTTGGTGCCGAATGTACTCCAATAAAGGAGGTTAAAAAGCCTGTTCATTAATTGACTCCAGCACTGACTGAGTCCCTTTTATAACCTGTGTTATCAGCAGAAGTACAAGCGTGGTGTGGTAAGGAATGTGATTATGGACGAGATTTCCTGGGAGAGGAATTAGCTGGCTCTGGTGGTGATCTCCGTTATAATGAGCACACTGCCATCTTTATGAATGCAGTTATAGATGTACTCCCACAGCCCTGAAAAATGCCGAGCTCCTCTGCCTCGCTGAGTAGCACTAGCCAGGCCCTCAAAGGGTTAATCTGCAGTTTACTATTGAATAACATAAAATGAGCTGTAAATAATGTAATGATATGTATTGTTAAGCTACATATACTGTACCAGGTGCAAGTACTCCCACTCCTCACTTAGATATAATCTGGGGTAGTCAACAAACACAGATGTATTTTAACAAAAAAGAAAGAGAGAGGAAAAAAAGATGAAGAAAGTATGAACAAAAAAAAATTAAAACATATGTAAGATAATTTAACTGAGATAATGATCCAGGTAAAACCTGGCCTATTTTTCAGAGTCACTTTAACTGTGCCGTGTAAAATACAATGGCATTTTGACTTGTTTTTGGAACATGCATGAGCCAAACACGTGTGGAAACACCTTGACAGGCCTTTTGTATAACTACAAGAAAACTGATAATCGTAAATCAATTACATGGGGGAAAATATGAATCTTTGAATACTAGTAATTATAATGGTTATTTTTCACTTTTGTAGCACCTGCAAATGATGCACTGTATATATAACAATGATTCAAAAAGCTCTAATTAACTGTTTATTTTTTTCTTCTTGTTTGCTGGCTATAACCAGTCCACATTAATTGACAATTTATACGTGTGTGTGTGTGTCTGTGTGTATATATAGATACAGATGTATATTCCCCCCTC